>VXAC01001777.1:96229-132959 GCA_013399225.1 Rhipidura dahli
AAAAAAAAGAAGAAAAAAAGTGGAGTACTTATCTGTCATTACTGTCTCGTAAGATTCTGAGGCTATCCAAACTTATCAGGACTACATGAAGAGAATCCAAGCTCCTGGAAACAGTTGTCATTTTGGATTTTCCTATTGGTCTTCAGTCAACTTTATTCAACCACTATCAGTCTACTTAGAAGATGACAATAATGTTGCCTATGGCAGGATTGGTTCTAGGGCATTGAATAGATTTTTACAAACAGTTCTTTTAAGAGTGGGGCTGGAGACCTTTGAGTTCTCACCTCTACTCTTTGATATCAGACAGAAAGCAGGTCCAGCTGTGTTTGGCAAATGCTATCTTAAAATCTTTACTCAGAATGAATGCAAAGCCTTGGGAGAGTCCACTGTCAACCTTGAAAGAGAATATTTCATTACCCAGGCTTGGCTGGCTCCTCATCATGGAAAGCCTGATTCTACCCTTTGAGCATCCCCTGAAGCTCAATAAGAAATACTTCTGTATTTTTACTGTCCTCATGTGCTTTGAGAATGAATATCCTCATATTTTCTTTTCTTATTTTATTCTTCTCACTTTATATATATATATATATACATATATCATGTGTAGACATGCTCCTTTACTGGATTACCAGAGGCTTCCAATTTCTTTTATTGTCTATTATATAATTTTTTTTTTTTTTTAATAAATGCAGAAAGGAAGTTCATGAAGAAAAGAATGCCTGAGGATTTGAAAAAGGGCTTTACAATGTGGAAGGACCTGGGAAAGCAAGACTGACTAACAGAGTATGCACACTCTGTTAATACACTTGTTTCAGTAGTAAGGCTGAAGATACACTGCCTGGAACTGAGCAAGTTAATTTTTGCTGGCTTTCTGTTTTGTTTCATTTATATTATCTTTATTACAAAACAAATCATCCATCAAATTGAAAAACAAATTGAAAATCATCACACTACTGAAGAACTGTGTAAACAAAAATACCTCAGAAAACAAGCACATTTTGGGAGTGGGAGTAAGTAATTCTTTAAAAAGAATATGCTTGTATCTTAATTTAAAAAAATCCCCTTTATGCACAAACAACAAATACGTAGGATTTTTTACTATTTGAAACAAGAACCTGAGCTTTACGTGCACATGTGTACAGCTGTGTGCCTTATTCTTATGGCTGCCACTGAGGACACTATGAAAACAGAGAGGAAAGCATGCAGGCAGCAAGTGAAATCATGCTACATACACATAAAATATGAAAGCTAGTATTTTTCTTCAGCTTCACAGTACTGTGTCTTTCTCCCTTACGCATTTTTATTAAGCTCTCCAGAGGAGCCATTGCCTTCAGTTGATCTTTATGTTAGTGAACACATTCTCAGAGCTTAATAAGTAGTCAGGGATGCTGTGCAGATTTGTGGTTCACAGTGAGAGGGCAGCTCAGAAGGGGAGTGTGTAGAGATGTGTGAAAAAGCTGTTCAGACACTGGAAAGCCTATGGAAAGGGGATATGTGAGGAGGATGCATTCTTAGCTTACAGTTGGGTGGATGCAATACTGAAGAAAGCATCAAAAATTTCCTCCTGTGCTGGAAAATGCTGAGATGTTGAAATGGAGAAATAATGGCCTAGGAATTAGAGGAAGATAGAGATTTTTACTGGAGGACTTATGAAACTGTTAATGTTGTACAAAAGTCTTAAACAAAATTCATATTTTTTGGCAGTTTTTTCTCATGCTATTGCAGCATGAACACCATCAGTAAAAAAACAGGTTTTTTGTGACTTTCCTAGTTGAATGAGAAGGATAAATATAATCCTCTTTCCCTGCTTAAAAAAAAAAAAAAAAGTTTTCCTGTCCTTTTCCATAGTTTCAATGGGGAAATGGCCTCATCTCACCTCTCTTTGGAGGACAGTACACAAAAATCCTGCTCCTGAGAAGCAATGGCAACACAGCACTGCAAAAATGCTCTACCATGAGACATGTTCATGAAACACAAAAGCACAGGAGACTCTGAGTGCATCTGTATTGATCCTGATGGCATCAGTCAGCCTCTACTCACACCGGGCTTCCTAATGGAAAACTTTTGAGAAACATCAGTGAAATGAAACAAATTTTGTTCCCCTGTCATCTTTCAGAAAAGGAAGACAGACTGCAACACACTGAAAAAATTAATTTGGAGAAGGAAATTGGAACAGACTCAAAGATGTAAAACTTTTTTTCATATTTTAGGCTCAAACTCTATCATTCAGTTTGGTAGTTGTTGTCAAATAAAGCAAAACTATTTCTCTTTAACCTTCATAAGTTCATTGGATCTAAGAACATATTTGTCAAAAAAAAAGTGTCAGAAAATCTTTAGAGGTAAAATATATCAAGAAGCCATGCTGTTTTTTAATATGTAGTGTTACCTTATCACCACATCATAATAAATTCAGGACATGTGATCATAGACAGGAATCAGTACTGTGAAATCAAAGATCACATCACAGTCTCTCAGCTACGCTCTCCTCTGCACCTGTACCAGCAACTGGACGTGGATTGCAAGGAAGGCTTTTATGATTACAGGGTGGAGAGAAAGCTCAGCAACAGTAACAAATTGAGTGGGTTTTGTAGTACTTCAAGAGGCAGGAATCTCTGAAATTCACTCCTGATATCATTGTCTGACACTGTCTCAAATCCTCTTAGTCTCCACTCCTCAGATCTGAAGAGATAAATAAGTGGTCAATGCAGAAATAGCACAAACAGTTATGTGGACAGCTAAACATATGAATAAGAAGGGAGTTCTTCTGCTAGGTTTTGTGGCAGCAATTTTTCGGGTTTGTTATGGGACCAGGAAGCAGGATAGTCTTGGCACTATGAGAAGAGTAATTTAGGAAGATAAAGTTGCACAGTTCATTTGAAAACAAGTATGATAAATTCCACAGGATTTTTCTAGCTGGTATGATGTGCAACCCTCATCTAGGAGTAAATCTGTCCAGCTCCTTAGTGTCTTTTGCAAACAGCATGTCTCTTCCTTGGCCCATTCGACAGATGGCCTCAGTGCTTACAAGCTCTCTGCAATAATGTAGATTATTTTTCAGATTACCTTCAAGTTCAATACACTATTCTAGCCATGCCTGCACCTTAGATTTGTGGTGTTCAGAAACTGAAACGGAAATTTCTGGGCAGTATGGTGCTTATGACAGTATTTGAGAAGGCATTTGTAGGCAGGTGTGAGATCGGCATTTCTCATGACAATTAAAGTCTTATTTCACATTTGAAGAATGAATATTCCTTTTGCTTTTACTACCAGTGTCTTTGGAGTATATCATATAGATACAATGTCTAGTTGTTTCATTTTAAACACCCATTGTGGATGCAACACTACATTATAAGAAACCTGCAAAATGTCTCTCTGTTCCTTCAGAAAAAGAAAAAACAACAAGCAGATCCTTATGGGACATGGAAAACGCTGATGTGCTGTGTGAAGGTCCTGGCACAATGCCTTTGTTTTCTCTTTCTTTTTTAACCCAAGATAGGAACACAAGCCTGGGGTAAATTGTTGTGCAGTGAAAGTGGATTTTGTTTTGAGCTCTAAGTGTTTTTCTATTAGTCTCTCTTAGTGCATGACTGCAGGTGCTGTGTACATTCATTTTAGCTCTCCATGTGGTTAGCTGCAAGCTTGAAAATCTTGATCTAGACACATCCCTGTCCCTGCAGCATATTAACAAGAGTGATTGTTAGTGGCCTAACTTCTACCTCTTTTTTTCAATAGGGAGAGTGACAAGGGAGATGACACAGTGAAGAGTGAGAAAGCACAAAAAAGCAGGAAATAAAGCTTACCAATCTCATTCATAATCTGAGCGTAATGTCAAAACAAATGTCTGGTGAGTGAAAGGGATGAGGTTTGCCATTTCACTCCAACTCTGCTTGTGCTGTAGTCTGTCTTGGTGCTGTGATGTGTGGGTACACACTCCCCACTTTTGCAGGAATATCTATCTGTAAGCATCGTTTTCCCTGTCAACACCACACATTTGCTCTGTGTTGCAGTGAGAGTGGGCATGGGCATATAAAAAGAGTAAAATCTGTCTCTTTGGCACATAACATCTTGTAGTTTTTCCCATTAGATATTATTTAAAGTGTTTTCCTTCCACCCATCCATCTAATTCTGCTTCTATTTTTTTGCACTATTATTTTCACCCTTGTGATGATCAGCACTACAAAACCTGGCAACAAGGCTGTTTTTACCAGTGGCAACCTAATGGGAATATATATCCTTGTGACTCCTGGAAAAATTTGCAAAGTTTCTGTGCTTTGTGAGACTTAAGTTATGGTTAACCTGGTTGCCAGGACAGGTACTTCAGAAAAATGACAGTGAAAATCTCTATTTTATGTTAATATCCTTATGCATTAAGTTAAATAAACAGAGAGCTTGGCCTTCAGAAAAGACCAAGTAAGAGACTTTGACTCCAGAAGACTGGAGATGAAGTTGCAAAAGCTCTAGCACATCATACTTGTTTTGCTTGGCATGTGACCCTCTCTTTCCACAGCATTTAATACCATTGATTGGTTATTGTTGCTAAAATAGTATTATAAGCACATTTAGAGTATTGATATCTGTAGATTAAATTCATGTCCCAGTTTTGTGCCACATTAAGAAGAGCAATGATAGCAATCTTAAAGTCATTGTTATTTCATCTATTTGCCATTAAAAATAATTATGTCCTCCCTCCAGATTCATTGCAACTCCATGTGTCAGAATAGGAACTCTCAGGAAAAACACTACCCAACACAAGAGGAAAACAAGAATGACCGAATGACCACCCATTACTTGAATTCATCTCTCCTGTTATCCTGGTTTTAACTGTTTCTACTCTGAGAGTTATTGATTGTACAACTCATGTCTGAATTTCTGTGTTTAATATCTACATAATATTTTTAATTCTAACATCAAGTAGTTTTATCAAGAAACACTGAGCATTTGAAGCTGTACTACAGACTGTGATTCTAATTGTTTTGGTAAAATGTGTATTTCTTTTGTAAACACATTCGATCCATTTTGATTTTAAGGACAAATTTTTAAAGATTAAATCTTAAATCCTTTAAGAAATGGGATTATATTAAGGATACATATAAAAGGAGTGTGTTTTTCCTTTGGTGGAAAGCATTCTGAAGCTCAAAATATGTTTGGTGCCCCTATATGACCTGGATACTGGAAACCCTGTGCTTCGCCTCCAGATTTTACTTACTCCAGTTTGCCATTCTCTTCAGACTCTTGGTATCAGTGATATGAAATGCTGTGCACTGATAGGTATTGACAGGTCCCAATTAAAATTCATTTCACACCACCTACTATTACTTGAAAGGAACAAAGATCTTTTTTGAAAGAAAACCTGGGTTTTCTTTGAGGTGCTGAGCATGAAAACTGTGTCTTTGTTTGATAAGCAACATCTGATGCTTCCTCTCTTTTCAACTCAACAACTGGTCACTATTGAAAATCTGTAAAAGCTGGATTTTGGTTTTGTCACATCCAGATGCTGCTGACAGCTAACAAACTGCTATTTGGAAAGCAGTGCTTGTCCTTACCAATTTCCTAAGGCAGGAGAAATAGAAAAAGGTACCACAGCTTGACGAACAGCATTTGTTTTCAGGCTAGCTCAGTATATTTGGCTCAAGGGAAGCTGCTTCATTTCAATGAAGTTTTTTCCTGTTAATGGCCATTTAGCACCTAGTAATTAAATCCTGTTGTCCTTTTACTCTGCTTGCAAGTTGCATGTAAACTTCCAGTAACTTTTGCTTCCTTTTCCTCATTCTGAACAACTCCAAGCCAATTTTGCAGAACAGGGACATGGCACCTATATGGAAGACAGTGAAAATCTTGTCTTCTGAAACTGAAAAGAACCAAGTAAATCCAAACAGAACACTTCTCTTGCATTTGCTTCATCACCTCAAACAGTTTTGATTGATTTACAAGAACCAAACTGCAACCACAAATTTCAACCATCAATCCTGGCTTTAGACACCAGGATCATGTGGAAAATAAAAGTACAGATCCCTGGGTCTTATATCTTCCTTGGAGTAGGTCTCTTCTGATTTCTCTGCACTCTATTACTGTCAACATCTAGTACACAATGCAACTGACAGCCAAGAAAAGACCCCTTTGTAAAGTGATACTGCATTCAGGAAAGATGTGAGTCTTATATTTTCCAGGTTTGCCAGGGAAAGTAACATATTACTGAAACATTACATAACTCATGGGTTGATTTAATAAATATATTCCTTTGGCCAGACTTCAAACCCTTTGAAAATCTTAGCAAAATAAATAGCCTTATAGTTCAGACCTGCTTTCAACAGAAAGTCCTCCACACTGCTGGGCTCCTCTTCCCCAGCATCCAGCCAATAAAGGCAACTGTTGTTGGCATAATATCTCACATGGTACGAACAGACCTTCCACTCAGATCCTACAGCCACCATAAACATGGTCTCTCCAGTCTGCTTGTTTCAGGCTCTCACCAGTAAAAATGGTGCCTCCTCTTTCCATAGGACCTGGTGAAGTCACAGGTCCCAGAAAGTGGCATTTCCTCGTTAGGAGCAATCAGCCTCAGCCTGCATCAATCTTCAGCCTGTGTCAGCTCCTAAATGCTTATTGCCAGCTGGCACATGGGCACTGGCAATATTGCAAGGAGGCTGAGAAATCAGTCCTAGCTGAACTCAGTGATAAAGAATAATAGGAAAGGAGGTGTTTGGGCTATCAGTAGGCTGTGAACAGGACTACAGTTAATAAGAAATTAAGGGCAAGTAACCTTGGCACTGGTGAATGAGGTCAGGAAAAATGGACATCCAGAGGTAACTAAGTCTTATGTACAAAGCCCAGATAAGAGTAACAGCAGATCTGATGGAGTTAATTAAGATGAACTTATTTTTTGAAATACATCCTTTGTAGGATGATACATCCTTCAGTGACTACAAGGTGGCATAGGACAACTTCATCTTTGAGAGGTTGATTTAAGAACATATGCTCCATCAATGAGACTAAGCATGGATACACAAACAAAAAAAACTGGCCAAAATCCAGAACTTTAACACAAGGATATCCCAATGTGTGGACAACACCAGCAAGATCAATACAGAAAGAAGAGGAAGAACAGGAAGATAAGTATGGCAGATACACACCTTCACTGCTGCATGTGTGAGTGGGTTGTGCATGCTGCACTGGAGTCTGGGTAGAGGAAATTAACAGCTCTACAGCACTGAACAGAATTGGATACAACCTCCAATTATGAGCAATTGCCTTCATTTTCTGCTGACCCACCTGTCCTCCTTCCTTCTCAAAAAATGCAGAAGACCATGTGTTCCCTATTCCTTTGACCTGATTTTATTTGCTCAGTACTTCACTGATATTTCACTTTGATATCTGTCAATGCATTTTCCTCCTTTCTTGTTTTCTATAGCTTTCTCAAGGGGAGGGAAACTGCTGAGTTCAGTGTGGACATTACTTGGCTGACTTATTCTTCCCAAATCTAGTTGAACATAGTAGACAAACAAGGGAAAATAACATAGAAATAACTCTATCTTTGAGCATTATTCATAAGGATTTTCTTCCATCCTGTATGACACTAACCTGTTTCATGTCAGGATGAAACCAGTATTTTTCAGGAATATATACATATACATATACATGTGTGTGTGTGTATACGTGTATAAAAAATATTTTTAAATTATTAAATAATTGTAATTTTTAAGGGGAAATAGGAAATCACACTTCATGTCTTCAAAGACCTCATTTATTCCAAGTAATGACTAGCTAAGTTATGATAGTCTTCCCCTAGCAGCCAAGTGACCTTGCTATTACTTTGTCCCTGGTCTAAACATGCTTCAGTCACAGAAATGGCCTGGGCACTGAAACATGAAAAAACATTCACCAAAAAAAAACAATAGCAGCAATTCTAAGCACCACTAGTGTCACTGGTTTGTTGTTAAGAATAATATATGCCACCAGCTTAATATCAATAGACAAAACGAATATTGTGTATATTCACACTGAGTTTTGTGAGACTCCAACTGACCCCATTTTTTCATCTTTAATGCAAAAATAATTTTAGAAATTAAGGGATAAGTCATATGCAGGAAGAGCAACCTGCAGTGGGGAAAAAAATAATGAGACTGATGTATCATTATGGTAATACAGAGGAAATAAATTCTGTTCTTATGAAGGAATTCAAAGGACAGAAAAATGAAATCATAAACTCATACCTGGACAAGATAAATGATGTCACGGCTTATGCCACAGGACCCAGGCAGTACCTCCTTTATTATGACCTCCTTGAACTTGTTTTCTTAATGAACACACATCTTCCATTAACAGCTCAGGCTCCCCTGAGGCAGCACAAGTGTTAAATCTGCTCAGTGCTCTTTGACTGGGCTATCTAAAACATGTGCCTTGCAGTCACCATCCACCTTCACTGTACAATCATCCACCCTAAAACTCCCCGACTCTACACAGGCAGACAATTTAAAAGCCCAACACTGACAGACAGTCAGCATTCACCTTCTGTCCTGGAAAGACTAAAATTGACATTCCTATGGTCTGTTTCAAGAATAATATAGATTAACTAGGAAAGATGTAGCCAGAAAGTATCATAATCACTGCATCATAATTACCGAGGAAATGCTGCAATCCTGCTGGTTCACTTACTAACAGCCCATTTCTCCTGCACAGGCATACTTCCCACAGCTGGCAATGACCCAAAAGCTGTGCCAGCCTTATTCAGCACAAAACAGCATGGCACAAAGAAATAGTGTGCAGAACCATAGGAACGGCTGCGTCTTAGCTGCACATCCCAGTGTAATTACTACAAAAGTTGGAGAAATATGCTTATTTTGAAATATTTGGTAAGATGAATATTTAACAAACCAAGGCTGGATTTTCTCAAGTCTATTTGCCATTCTCACACATTTCCCTGCACTTGAATCACAGGTTTCCAGATTATAGCTTATTAGTTGTCCCCCAGTGTCACAATTATGGGTGATGGGTTCAGTTGATATGGATGGCAAAGCTAGCAACTATCCCTGCTGCCTTTCTCATTCACTGCACCTCATTTTATATTGCCACCTTTCCATACAAGACCTTTAGCGTGCCTTGTAGACAAAAGACTCATTCACCTCTTGCAAGAGGAGATAAACACCTTTCCTACCACCTCTGCTTCCTCTTGACCCTATTAGCTCTACTCCTCAGAATCAGATTCCTTACCAGAAACATCAAAGTGGTATTAAAGAGGCATATTGAGAGAACAGCAATAGGAATGGCAAAGCATGTGAAAAAGGGATCGAGAGGGAAAAGACATGGTAGTAAGGGTTTAAGATCTGGCAATTGACCAAACCCTGCTGCTGACTGACAGATATTCTACTAATCAGCAGCTGGGATAAGTCATTCAAGGTAGCTTTGTTTCCTGCATTTTATTTGCCAGAGTAACCACATTAGCATGGGTCAATAGTTACAACACGTATAATGTCTAGCACATAAACCATCACCTAACTGCCTGACTCGCTTATTACCATCTGTCATTCAAAACCTCTTATTTGAACTCTGCTGCTGTCAGTTCCTCATAAAGGCTTATTTTTATAATTAGGTTTTTAAATAGCATGAAAAAATAAAATTCCTGCAGGACTTTTTAGCTCGGTGATGGTTCATAAGAGGATAGTAATATTGCTAACTATTTCAGTATATTAAATACAATCTCCAAATGAGCAAAACTGAAGTTAAGACTCGAAAATCATCTATGATAACAGCTTTCCACAAAATGCTGATCACTTTTATTATATTTGTATCACAGTGCATCACAATCTGTGTAATACTTGAAACAAAAAACCAAACCAAATAAATAACAGCATGTACTTAAACATGCTCACAGAATTATAGGGCTCTGAAAAATGACATGCTATTCGGCTACTAAGTATAAAAAATCCCAGCTGTTTGATATTTTGAGGGAAATATATTGGTATTAAATTTTATAATTTCAAACCCTGTTGTCAACAGGTAACTTATGCTACTTTATATTCCACTCATCACAGCCCACTATAATTCCTTCTGGCATGACCAAGTAAAATATATCCTTCTGTGCTGACACTACTTATTGTTTTTTGTCTCCTATAAATGATTTGTGTCTGTGTTTTGAATTTTTGTAAGAGTATTTCCAGAAGCTTTAAAAAGAAAGAGCACATTCAGCAGAGAAGACATACCAATATTTTAAGAAACAGCAGAAAATCTTTGGTTCATTGTCTGACCCTGTTTAATTTTCTTCCTGCTACTTCTTGCCTGAGTCCCTCTGGCCCCTCTATTCTGTTCAGGCTCATCAAGTAGTCATGGAATCTATTAAACTGCTTGCTTTAGGCTATTTGAGCACGTGAGTGAAGCTCACTGCAGCCCATATGTCATACACTGAAATGAATTGAGAATCAGTTTTTCTGTTTGGGTACAATGAAATGTTGGTTAGGCACGCCTATGTCTCGCCAGTGGAGGAAGGAAATACCACACATGGCAAAAACAACCATGAGCATGAAAAGGGCTCTCTTTCATCTTGGTACCTTAAGCTAATTAAAGGAGGCCATTCACAGTTTTTAGTCTCAACTATTTTCAAACACCTCTTTGACTGCTAAGGCGTTCATATTGAATTGCAGACCTCTGCTTGGGTTTGGCAAGGCTGTCAGATAGAGCAAAAGTGTGTTTACTTACCAAGAAATCCCACTTGATTTGAAGCCCAGAAAGCTAGTTTGTTGGTGATTTTTTCCCATGACTTTTGACACTGGAGTACTTTTAAAAAGCAATTTTGGTCAAATATTGTAATTTCACAAAATAATAGAATCACAGTTGCAGAACCACAAAATCGTTGAAGTTGACATAGTCCTCTGAAAGTCAACTGGTCCAAATGCCTGCTCAACACAGAGCACAAAACCATGACCCAAGGGCTTTTGAGTATCCCAAAGGATCCCTGAGTATCTGGTGCCAATTCTCAGTCACCGTCAGAGATTAAAAGGGTATTTAGAGGGGGTATTGCATGTATTCATTTTCAACCATTGCCCTGTTCTATTTAGTGAGCACCACTGAAAATGGCCTGGCTCTGTCCTCTCTGCACCCTTCTTTCATATCCTTGTACATGTTGGTGGGATCCCCACATGCCTTCTCTCATTCAGTTCCAAAATTTTCAGACTTTTCTTATGTGTGAAGGATACTTTAGCCCCTTGTCAGATCTGTGGCCTTTGCCTTTAGTGAAGCCATGCTGACTACTCCAGATGATTTTCTTGTACTTTTGTGCCTGGAAATGGTTTCCAGGATTAGCTGCTCCACTGCCTTCCCAGAGACCAAGGCAAGGCTGAACTGTCTGTAGTCCTCTGGGTCATATTTACCTTCTGGAAGATAGGGATGACATTATGACATTTCCTTTCCTCCAGTCTTGGCATACTTCTCCCAGTTGCTGGGATCTTTCGAAGATTACTGAGAGTGTTCCCTGAATGATAGGTGCCGGATCCCGTGAGTGAATCCCAGCAGAGCCCATGGATTTACAGATGCCTGGTGTGCTCATAGTCTCTGACCTGATCCTCTTCCACCAAGGGTATTTCTTCCTTCCTACAGGGAATCTGGCCTTCCTAAAGGCTGTCTTTCTATAAAGGCTGGGGCAAAGATGGCATCAGTACCTCAGCCTTTCCCAAGTCCTGTAGAACCAAGTCCACTGTCTCATTCAGCAGTGGGCCCACATTTACCCTAGTTTTCCTTTTACCTTGGTACTTAAAAAGCACTTCTTGTTGTCTTTGATGACCTTGGCCTGGTTCAATTACTTTTGAGCTTTATCTTTCCTAGTTCCATCCCAGGATGTGCAGGCAATACTATTCCTCTCATGTTACTTATACTTCTTTCAACCCTTTTTAAGCTTCCTTTTTGTCTTTGAGTTTGGCTAAGAGCTCTTTGTTCATGCACACTGGCCTCCCATCTTTTGTACTTCTGTGATGGAAATGAAGCATAGTATCCATGGAGCACTGCCCGCAACAATAAAGCATTTCCTTAACTGTTCCATGACAAAATTCTAGGCCACAAAGAAAGCTTCTTCACTTAAACCACTTCATTTTATTACATGACTTAATGGAGACTGGACAATTGGTTGATTTGAACACCAACACTACCTATATAATTAGACTAATATTTATGGAACTAATTTTTCAGGGTTCACAGCAGGTTTCGCTACCTAAGAGGAAAAAAAAAAAGAAAGCATTACCCCTGGAAAGGAGAAATCCAAGCAAGTATTTTACCAACAACATTAGAGACATTATCAGTGTCATGACCTTTGGCCTTTGATACTTTCAAGAGTTGTCCCTGGGGAAATCATCTGCTGGAATGTTAATCTGTTGCTTCTCTGACCTTCTACACATGTACCACATTATTATCACAACCACATGCTTCCCTTTTCATGCTGTCATTTTGACAATGGGGCCAATGGGCAATTCATCTCTAGACTAGATAGTTGGAAGAAAGTGGATACCAGTAAGTGAAATTAAATTGAAAATGGATATTCCTAAAATCCCAGTAAGACTGCTTTCAGCAAGAGACCCAGCTTTCTAATTTTACACTATGCAAGGTAAAAAGTGTGTGGCACACATGTAACAATGGTTTAGAGACAATGAATGGAATGATCACAGTGCTGACATTGGTTTCAAGCTTTTCACAGCTTATTCTTTAAAAACACATTTCTCTTTGAAGAGCATCTAGGAAGATTTATTACTTGAGTTTTCCTAGCCCACATCATAGCTCATTCTTTCACCTGATGTTTTTTTCATCTCCCAAACTTAGCATGAAAGGCACTACCTCAATGTGCCTTAAAACAAAAATAATAACAACAATAAGCTTTAGCACAGGGATTGTTAGAAAATAACAACTTGCTGATAATCAGATGTTGTGACTTTTATTTGTGCTCAGAAGTGAACAATATTCATTTCTCACAAGCCTTCTCATGATAACCCCACATACAGAAACCCCTATTTCCCCTTTCAGAGGCAGCAGCAGCAGCAAAGAGCAAGGTACCGTTCTGTGTTAGTCACACCCAAAATCAGTCCACTCCTGGAAATTTCCTGGGTCCTCAGGAGCTGCATCAGTCAGCAAGTGTGTTGTAGTAAAAGTTGATAATTTTTGCAAAATATTTCAATATGTAAATCTGGTTTGATTTTTTTTCTTCACCTCATTTGAGACATCAAATATTTTGATATTTCATTGTCCGATACAAGCCTCTTTTAGAAGTCTGCCACGTCCTTACTCCTCTAGCACAACAGTCTGAAAATGTACTGAACAGCAGAATCAAATTGTATAGCTTGTTTTAACTATATGCACTCAGTTTTGAGTTCTAAGTCCTTAAGCCTAAGAGATGTTTGGTCCTCAAAGTTTTTCAAACATTTCTGGCCACTAGTGCAGCAAACACAAATCAGATGCATCCCAGATTTAAACTGCATTGAAAAGGCTTGTTTTGAAATGACCATATCACAGAGGAAAATGACCAAAATGAAGTTCAAGTCTTGATTTGCTAAAGTGACAAATCATTAAAAGTAACTTTTATGCATATTTTTCCCTCTAAAATAGAAGCTAACATGTTTTCTAACTCAAAAGTAAAGCAATCTTTTGAGGCCTTTTATTCTGAGATTGCAGTGATGAATTTAAAAAAAAAAACTTTTTAAGAAAAAGAATGGAAGATTAAAGGTCAGAAGATGACAGAATTCAAATTATCCGGGTAAGAAAAAGACTCTGCAGAAGAATGTCAAGAATGTTGGGCATTTTCTTACTTTCAAAGAAACATTTCAAATTAATACATTTCTACTGTAGCTCTAATAAATTTGGCTGACATATTAAATTATTGATAATGCAATCTTTAGTTTTGTAGCCTGAACATAATAACAGGCATTTGAGCACTTTAGAAAATTTCTCTAACCTTCCTATTAAGTAAAGTGATAAGAAATCTTGGTAAAAAGTCTAAGATATATATCCAGTACAAAACATGTGACAAGACTACAAACCAGACTTAATGTTTAGACAGCAAATTGGGGATCGGGGAAGTCTTTCTCCTGAATTGACCCAAAACTTTAAAATAAATAAGATTCATATAAAAACAGCCATTTAAAGAAGATTGTTTTAATGCTGTTCTGTGAACTTTTCCCCAACTCCAGCAGGCATTTACTGCCTTTTTTCACTAGTGATAACATTAGAATTAAAACTGGATGTGGAAAACTGCAATAAAGTGGAAATTAAATAGAAAGGGCTTCATAAAAAAACAAAATATATTAGAATAAAATAAGGAGTTTAAGGTTTTAGAAATGACAGCTAGAAACATTCATTACAGCAGAAAATAAAATTAAAAATAAATTTGTTGGTGTATAACAAAATTTTAGCCCATAACTCAGTTTTCACCTCGCAAAGATAAGGAAATCCCTAACCACAAAGCACAGGAGAAAATAAGAAACTTGCCCCAAAAAATATTTAAATTTTGGGGAGGAAAACTACTGAAAAATTTTATAATTTTGTCTTTTGGCATAACATTAAACACTGGCAGCACTGGCAAGAATACAGGATGTGCTGCATCCAGAGAAACAGCAAGTATTCAGAGAAGGTGAAAAATTATTAATCAGGGACTTATTTCTGAAACTGGAAACGATGTCATAGAAACTATGGGACTGAGAGCCTATTAAAGGATAAAATAATACGAGACCAGGAAATGACTAATTCTGCAAGGTCAAATGAAAGAAGTTTAGAACAGAAATCATGTCAGAGTCCTTTTGAAATCAGTTGTTTGTGCTTTAAATGAATTGTTAGCAGCATCTTAGCTTCTCTTGAGGCATTTTTAAAGTGGCTCCAAAACAGACCATTACAAAGTGTAACAGCAGAGAATAGGGCACTATAACACTGTGAAGGAGGAAAGATATAGCAAACAGGCCATGTAGAATGTAAGTCCTTTGCCATGGTTAGGCTAGACTTTGCAGAGTCAGACAATGAATACAAATAAACCAGTATAGGGGCGCCTGAAAAGGGCAATAGTGCAAAATACTCAAAGAATCACCAGTTGAGATATCATCAGCGTCATGTGTCTTTACAAGTCTTTAAAAATTACAAAATTTGGTTATTTAACTTCTGCCGGTGTTCCCAGGTGTCAAAGAAGGCCAGAAGTGTCCTGGCATGTATCAGCAATTGTGTGACCAGCAGGACCAGAGCAGTGACCGTGCCCCAGCACTTGGCATTGGTGAGGCCACACCTTGAGTCCTGTGTTCAGTTCTGGGCCCCTCGTGACAAGGACTGTGAGGTGCTGGAACAAATGCAGAGCAGGACTATGGAGCTTTTGGGGGATCTGGACCACAAGCCTGATGAGGAGCAGCAGAAGGAGCTGAGGGCCTTCAGCCTGGAAAAGAAGGAAGCTGTAAAGCAGGTGACCATATCACTCTCTACAGCTGACTGTAGTGACATGAGGGTTTGTGTCTTCTCTCTGGTAAGATGTGACAAGAGGAAAAATGGCCTCAAGTTTCTCCAGGGGACATTTAGGTTGGATATTAGGAAAAATTTCTTTCCCAAGGGTATGGTCAGGAATTGGAACAGCCTGCCCAGGGCAGTAGTTGAGGCACCATAACTAGAGGTACTTAAAAGATGTGTAGGTGTCGTGTCTAGGGACATGTTTTAGTAGAGGACTTGGAAGTATTAGGCTAATGGTGGGACTCGATGACCTTAAGGGTCTTTTCCAACCTAAACAATTCTACAATTCTGTGGCACTAGATCCTTTAAAATTTATCTTTCCAGGCTCTTATCTGCAAGTCAGAAACACATTTCTAAAAGAGCTGAAAGATGACCTTAAGGCCCAAATCACATGAATCCAATATCTGAGGTTTTCAATGGTGTTGGTTTAAGAAATAGATTTTTCTGGTGGCTGGACTGTGGGGTGAATTGTACATGCAAGGCTACAGTTATTACCTTATTAAATTTTATTATTTATTTTTTTAGTTACTCCTGGGCAGGCCTTCTGCTACAGGACAACTGTTGTCCCCACTGAGCCCTTCCTCTCTTGCTACCTCCCTGATGACCTTCCCACCCTCTACCCAAGGGTGCTTATGCTGGAAAATGTAAACATTTAACCTGAAGATGGAAAGGACCAGAAAGGAGGTACCATTGAGCATGAGAAGTTTGGAAAAAAGAATAGAGTAGGAAAAGGAAATCTCAATAACAGCAACTGTGGCAGGAAGAAATGTTCCCTGGAGACTGGCACAAGCCTCTCCCCAAATACAGATCCCTAGCAGAGCATAAGCTTGCACTCTGCTCTGTCCTTGCTCTTTTTGCTGGTATTGTAGCAGAGTTATTCCTGGCACTGGAAGAGTAATGTGAAAAGTTTTTTCTTCCCAGCTCCCTAGCTATACTATGGGGATGAGAGGAATGTGTTCAGAGTGGCCTCACTAGAATCAAATCAGATGTTAGGAAAGAACGCGATGTCCTAAATTGTCCATGCATTGCTGCTGTCTTTTTACATGCTAGCTTGGAGGAAATTGTGCCTAGATTGCTTCAGGACCAGACCTGCAGCCCCTGTGCAGGACAGGGGCCCTCTCAATACAGGCAGTACCCTACCAGTATCATTCCAATACTGGAAACATACAGCTAGAACAATTTATGTCACCTAAACAAAAAAAGGATGAAGGGATTGAAATGCTTTTACCACCCATAATGTCCTGATTCTTCTGCACAGGAAGAAAAGAACACACATTTAATTGCAGCAACAAAACACACCCAGGCACCCCTACTTCGACCTGTGGTGTGTCCTGAGAAGCTCTTCCACTGTCTGTGGCTGTCTCTCCTAAATAAAAGACAGTTAAGATGGAGATTCTGCTTTGCCCCTGCACTTTGTCCTGCCATGAGAAAGATGCTCCTAGAAAAGTGTGCCAGCACTCTGCAAGAGTGTGGCTGCCAGATAGTCCCTAGTGCCCCAAAACCACATGCAACATCTTTCTTTTGGCTTTTTACTTTTCCTCTGATGTCCCAGGGGATTACTTTGCTGTTATTTCCACCTATACCATTAATGGTATTCCTACTTAATTACTGGGCTATTTATCCACTACATATATAACCAAACCACTCCAACTGTCAGACTGAACGCCATATATTTGCTTCCTGGTGCTCCTGCTGATCTACTCATTTCAGGACGTTGGTTGCTTTAATACCATTGTGTGGGTTCTGTATTCCCACTGTGCACATATTGTTCATGGAAGAACTGGCATTTATTTTTGTCCCTGAGAAAGGTCATAACTCATGAATCACAGGAATAATTAAGAGAAATTAAAGTATTTTTCCCATAGCACAGATGGTAAGGGTCCCTAAACTGATTAAAGATTATTATCTATACAAAATGCGTTTCATAAAGCAAATAGTAATAAAGGTGATTTTTCTGCAATAATTTTTATTTGCAAGAGAAGAATTTGTTAATATGTAAAAAAATGTCATTAATCCCCCAAAAATATTTTTATTTATTTAGTATTTGAGAAGTTATTTTCAAAGTGGTTTTTTTCTAACACCAAAAGACAAAAATGAAACATCAGTTACTAATGGATTAAGATACAAATATGCTGGAATCAAATTATGTTTATGTTAGGTTTCAGAGCAAAGCTTTCAGACAGATATTGACATCAGTTCAAACAAAATACAAGCAGTGATTGTGTGGCTCTCAGTCTTAAAACATAATTGTCAGAAGATAAACAGCAAAAAACTAAAAGGTGAATTAAAAAAATGGAGGTGAATGAAAACAAAAGTATAGCAGTGATGTTTCAGAAGGAAAAAAGATCAGCAATGTAAGGAAAAACTAGTTCACCATTTTCATCATGTGCTATTGTGGGAATCATGCCTTAATATCTGCTGCGTGTATAGTGAATTCAACATGATTAGTCTTTGGCCCTGACCCATAAAAGTGAATGCATTTATTCACTGATTTGAAGTTAAACAAATATTTAACATCTTTGCTGGAACAAACTTTCTAAGGTACATCTCAGTTTCAATGACACTAGCAAAAACTTTGCATTTTATTTCAAAGGTAAGGAAATTTATTCTTCCTGCTGTTAGCCACCTTTTGAAGCAAAGCCACCTTTATTACACTCTATCTCATATTTGTGTTTTTACATTTCCCTTCATCTCCACCTAAGCCAACTGCCTTTTTGTCTGATGAATGTATTCCTGATCCAGGGTTCTTCTATGCCTATCAAAGCTTTCACTACATGGGATTTTTAAATGTATCTATTTAAACTTCCGGAAATCTCTCTGTAGGTATATTTCTGTCAAGGATATTCAATTCAGAATAGTTTAAACTAATGCCAAGTACTGCTTAAAGAAAATAAAAACTCATACAAACAAATTGTCTCCCCACAGTATCTCTGAGGAAGCTGTCTTTGAGACATATTGCTGACAAAAATGTATTTTCATATCTAAAACCTGCAGTTCATGTAAACAATAAATAACTGAAGATACAGTCTTTGAATTTGAATCCTAAAAAAATCCACTGAAAATTAAAAGTCAGGAAAGTTAATAATTTCAAAGGAGCTTGGGGGTAAATTTATCTTTGTATTGTCCACACAAATCTTGCACTTCTAAATAGCAAGTTGGGGGCTTGGATTTTTGGGGTTACTTTTTGGGTTTGTTGGTTTGTGTTTCACATTTCAGGTGTGGTATTTAGTTGGTTGGTTGGTTAGTTGGTTGGTTGGTCGGTTTTACATAATTCCAACTGCATACTGAATTCAAAAACCACTGTCCCTTTACCAAACATATTACCACTGCTTCAGGTGGACTAAAAGCAGATGTGAGCTACACTGTGAGCATTACTTAGACCACAGATTCCAACAAACAGAAAGGCATGTGCTCACTGAAGTCTTGTTCAAGGAGAGTCAAAAGTAGCACAGTAATGAGGGGAACTTTTCTTTTATTAAAATGGTACAGGTTGGAAAACACCTTTACAGAACACCTTGTTCAAGTTCCCAAGCAAAGCAGGCCCAACAAATATAAACTCAGGACTGTGTCAAGCTTTGAATTAATCCAAGAATAAAAAGACCCTTGGAAAAACCCTTAAACTGCCTTCTCTGCTTTAATTTCATGGAGATGCTTTCCTAATATCTCATGGGAATTTTTCTTGCTGTAGAATACGGCTGCTGTCTGTCATCCTACCACATCTCTGAGAACAGCCTGGCTCTCTCTTATCTGCAGATTGCAGTGAGATTGTTAAGACAGAAATAAAAGTCTAACATTAGACTTCCTTTTAAATTTTATGCTGTGTGGAAGAAATCTCTATCAAAACGGGACAATCCATTTTAAGAATAAATTGGGCAGGAGTAAAATGTAAGAAAAGTAAAACTTACAGAAAGGAAAGAAGGAGCTAGATATAGAATGCACAAAGCAAGGAGATATCTTTATACAGAAAAGCTAAGCAGCTGAGAAAGGGGCTGCAGAGAGGTGTATCTGCCAGTGGACAGTCATCAGAGGGCTGTTAAACAAGAGCAAATGGGAAAGCACAGACAGCATATGCACATGCCCTCTGCATAGTAAATGAGCCCGTTGCTAGTGGCTTCACAGAAGCTGGAGGATTTGAGTCTTCTAAAGATGAGCATGCATCAATCATACCCAGAGGAATTCAGTGTTCCACATATGGATTTGAGACCTTCTATCCCAGTGCATATGAAAGTATGCATGTGTGTGGTGATAAGTTCTTTTTCCTGAGTCAAAGGTCTTTCATTCAATGAGCATACTATGACTGCTCTGCTGCAGACATGGTCTCTAACTCTGAGAAGAAAGACCTTTGCCATGTCAAAGAGTTTTATACTCATAACTGTGAAACAGATACCTATTTTGTAAATATGTTCTTCTGGAAATTATGTTGTTTAAACTGTTAAGTAATGATTTCTTCTAAGAAGATCAGATTCTTCTGTCCTCTGTACCAGTATAAAAACTCTTCTTACAGCATTTCAAAAGCACATACTCTTTCATTTGTAGGTTTAGATTTTCTTCAAAAGGAACCATCCTATTACCTTCCATAGAGTCAGAACCTTCTAAAAGTGTCTCATAAAAGTATTTGATAAAGATCTAAAGAGAGAGGAAAGCCTTTGATATATAATGAAATAATTTTGAATCGTTCTTCCACATGCAAGAGCAAGACAATGTATCATTTTATAGAAGCATAATCTGCTTGGCACACAGCATCAATACAGAGGCTCTTTTTCCCATTTGCTACTGAGCTACACTAATTGCAGTGGTATTAGTTTACAAAATCAATTACTGATTATTAAAATAAAATAATACAGAAATAAATAAGCTTCACCTTTTTGTTAAAAAAAAAAAAAAAACAAAAAACCAAAACCAAACAAATAACAAAGGGTGCAAGTATTTAATTTAAGCAAGGAATACTAATGTGCCCAACACAAAAAAAAAAGCCACATGATAATAGGAAGAAGATATCAGTAAGCTGTTTTTGATCTGGAAAAGACTAAGAAAAAGTTCAGTTTACATGAAGCTTCTTATCAAATGGATTGTTGTTATGCAGGTTTTCATGGACTAGCAGATGGCTAGAAGATTTGAGGTAGACTTTTGAGGAACTGAGCTGCAGATCAGAGAGAAAGCATGTTTTCTCATGAAACACAGCCTGGTAAGATAGGCAGGACTGTATGTTTAATGACCCACCACAGACTCTCTAACAGCCCACACAGAGTGAGCATACACTAATATTCTTCAAATCTCATAAAATGTGCCTGAAACATTGCTACCTTATATAAATTTTAGACTAATATTTGTCATCAATACTTTCTACTTCTTCATTTTTACTTGGTATTTTCTTGTGTTTCTGCTAACTTGCTCTCTTTCCCAAAGTAATGCTCTATGATTATTCCAGTTACACAATTACACTTTTTCTGGTACAATTTTATTAGGTAACCATGACATTTTCAAGCTAATTTTATTATTTGAAACTTGTGATTATTTTTCACTGTTAGGATAGTCTAAAATTGCCACGGTGGTCACAAATCACACCGGTACATAATAGAGCACCAAATTTCAGGTGGTTTTCTGTGAGATGCCATCTTTGCTAACTGCCCTCTGCATCACCAGGTTCTTCAAACCACACTTCAGCAGTTATGGAAGCACATGAAATTCAGGCAAGTGCTACTGCAGATCCTGATGCCAATAAAACAAGAATGATGAAGTTCTCACCAAGATAGAAGGCATGAGGTTAAGTGCACAATCTAACCACATTCCTGTTGAATTGCAACAAACACATGAAGATTGCTTAGTCTTCTTTTTCAATCTTAGCTCTTTAATTTGTTTCCAACCTCTTCACTACCTTTCTCTCCCTCCCTTCCTCATTTCCCCTGTGTTGTGCTGACTGGGCACTCTGCTCTGTTCCACACATGAGGCCAGCAGAGCAACACTGATTAGAAACATTGATTATGGTGGATGTCAGTGAGAATCCCACTGCAGCATCAATCCTGATCCCCACAAAAGGGAGGAGAAAGACAGTGAGGCTGAAGGATAAACAAGCAAAATTCAATGGCTGCTGGTAACTTCACAATCTTAAATTCACTTTCTCTCAAAAACTTTGTTGTTCTGAAATGAAGATATTTCTTAATGTTAAAATCTGTGCTATCTCAGGTCATTTTAGATGAATGTCAGAGAATGGCAAAAAAACCCCTTACAGTTTTGGGAGTCCTCATAAACTTGCTGCTAGGAACTAGTGAGCTGCACTCCCCTTTTTTTCTAGAGGAGCTTTACAGATGGGTATATAGATCTATAACCAGGGTTGTGTTGGCTGAAGAGCTCTCCTGACAGCAGACAGGGTTGGCTCAAGACTTTGCTGGGGAATTTACAGCAGAATCCCTCTCTGCTAATAACAATCTACTGCATTCCTCTGTTACAGGAACTACTCTGCTTCTATACCTGTGGAGAATAATTATTAATGAAGCTGCCCTTTCTACCATGAACTACCTTCAGGTTTTCGGTGTTTTTACCATGGTATCCTGGATAATGCTCACATCAAATCCCATTATGAGCTGTCTTATCAGTGTAAGACATTAGGGAAGAGGTCAGTTACATGATCGAGTTGCAATAGCATGATGAATTCCCTATCAGCCTTGCCAGTGTAATAAGCTCTGTGTTGGCTCTTAGCCCACTGCAAGTGTGAGGTAATTTAAATCTCTTCTGTTTAAGTTTAAGAAAAGGGCTTTCACCTTACTTTGCCAAAAGCTAGGAGCAAGCACACAGCCTGGTACTGCAGTTCAGATGATATGCAGGAACTTAATACTGTGTTTGTAGTTGTGGGAGAAGTCAATGAACTGACATTTATCACTCACGGGAAGGGTGAATTTGCTTATCGTTCTGTAGTCAAGAGTAGCATTTGATACCGGTTCAGAAGGGAGTGATTCCTTCCCGGCCTCTTCCCTACACTGAGGAAGGACAAGTCCTACATCTCCCTCCATTTAATCTCAGGGATGCAGCACCAAGACCTTTAACTCTTTACCTTTCTTCATCTCCAAGGAATAAAGAAAAGATGCATTCCACCAAGCAGTAGTGAGGGAAAGGGAATAAAAGCAAGACACAGCTTAGGGGTTTTCTTGCCTCTTGTCCTGGAGATATAGCTAAAATAGTAGATTTATTGTATTTTAAAAATGCTGATTTTACAAAGCGGAACCATATATAGGCCCTAATGTACACATTATATTAGAAAATGAGGGCTACATCAGTATGAAGTCCAATGTTTCAATATGAGAAACCTCCAATTCATCTTTTGTGTTTTCACTTTTCCCGCTTTCCTTCTCTTTTGCATTTTACATCACTTCTATACATAAGAAAAACTCTATTTATTGGCAGTTCAGCAGAGGACCAATTTTCAAACAAGTAGAAGTTATAAATTCAGTTATGATGAAATTTCTATAGTTTACTAAAACTTATTATGCATGCCATGCCACTGCAGACTTCCTCTCAAACTTCCCAAAATACTTCTCATCCTCCATATTTAAGAATTAGGAAAACAGGGAAAGAACCTTAAAACCAACTGAAAAGAAAAAAACCCCAAACCAATCCAATCCAAACCAAACCAAAACCAAACCCCAAACTAATCAAAACCAGTAACAGGGAGACATAAAATTCCATAAAATTCCAACCAAGTTGTGCATTTTAAACAGTGTCTTGGCTGCTTCTTTCCCTCCATCTCCTTCACTTTCTCATTAACATAATCAAGACCCTCACCACCTAGTTTCATAGACAATAGCAAAGATGTGGTACAGGAATGAAATACGACCACAGAAAAAAAATCTGCCTTTGGACAAAGGAGACTCATGATTTAGAAGTGGTCCAGGGCCACGCTGAACTTCAGCTACAGTACCCCAACCCCACTGTGAAGCATCGTTCAGCTATTTCAGATGTCCATCTCACAAAGAAATTCATGAATTGCAAATAAACTTGTACTTAGAGATTAAACCTTCTGTTCACCAGAAGTCAGAGTTCTGGCAAACAAAGAACTTCTAGACAGCAAGGGGAAATCTAGATTCCTGCTGGTTTTCACCTCATTATACTCTCTGTGGGCTTGTGCAGTTAGTTTAAATGTGTGTAAAGGGTGGGTATGGGACTGTTCATGTTAGCAGACTTTTGCAATCCTTTCCCTTTTTTGTGAAGAAAACTTCATCTGAAAGAGGAGAAAAGGGAGCAATGAGAGCTAAAGAATAACAGTGGGAAAGAGGAGAAGAAAAGGAAAAACTAGGAAAGCAAAGTAAAGACAGAAAATCCTGCCACAAGAGGGTAAAAAATAATTGCCACAACCTCCTGGAGAAAACTGGCAAAACACTGAGCTTCAGGGTGTGCAGCACAAGAGTAGAAAGAGAAGACTGGAAAAATTACTGAGTGAATTGAGAAAGGAGAGAGTGTGGAGAGGAATGGATTATGCCCTTTAACTGTGTATCTCCAATTCCCTCACATAAAGAGATAACCATTATTACTAACTAGAGATAGGAAGTAAAAGCTCAAAGGCTAGGGTATGTGCATGAAAAAAATAAGAGAGCAGATTAAATAAGATGTTTGGATACGAAAGATAAAGGAAGGACATAAGGAAGACTGCAGGGAAGAACGTGGCATAGAGTGCCAGCTATAGAAGAAGAATAAATAAAAAAGAGCAGAAAAAGGGGCTGAGCAGAAATGGATAGGAAAGTAGGCAGAGAGAGACAGAGAGATGAGAATGTCAGGAATGAACAGGAAGGAGCAAAATCAAATTAAAATGAGGTGAAAGGGACAGCCCCTTGGAAACTTTATAGTGTATCATTTATTTCAGTCATTTTCTGATCAAGCTCTAGGTCAACACACCACACTGCCTTGAAGACAGACATCAATAAATTTAGTGAAAAAAGAGAAACCAAAGTTTCCATAATGCTCAGTGAGCAACAGGACAGCAGTCTTTTAGCTGTAACAGCCATGCAGACTTTATGCCAGATTGTATTGCCAAAAAAGAATGCTGTGCTTTAAAATATGCAGACTCCCAACAAGGTAAGCCACATATTCACTTACTCCTGGACATCACAGCAGACACCCTGGAGTGCCACTTCATGATGCAAAGAAAACTAAATGTCAGCTCCCTTCTTATAAATAAAAATGTAGCTTGTTCAGTGGTCTTTCACCCACTGATCAGATTTGGCTCCTAGCTGGCTGAAGAGACAGATTGGGCTTGCTCCAACTCCACAAGGTCTTCTTCAAACAGAAAAAGCCCTATTTGTGTGTCATGCAAAATTCCTCGTATCCAAACTCTCTGATCTAACTGTGCAGCTCAGTTACAGTCTCAGGCACTAGAAAAGAGTATAATGTTTAATTTGAGTTTACTGAGTTCTGAAACATTAAAGGCATTCCTTTATACCAGTTTCAAAACTCTCCCTGCCCTGTACTTTGCTTTTTTGTGTACACAGCATTCTCTAAAAGGAGATTAATCAGTGTACTGCTTTGCCCAGTGTTTGGATTTTCTCATAATCATTATTTTTAACCTTGCCTGACCATATATTCATTTTAGATTAGGACATCAAAAACACTCCTCATTCCACCTCCCTGTTCCCACACATCCAATTTGAACTGTTTCAGTGACTTTGACTTGTTTTTCCTTTCCCAAGGAGAGAATTAGTGTAAAACAAGGAGGAGGTGAATAGGTTATGTAGAATTCAAGGAAATGAGCAAGAGTTCGAGAGGTTACTCTCAGAGGTGCCACAATCTCTCAAACCTCCACTTTAGAGAAGATGCAGGAGGACTTGGAACACTCAAGTAGTCAAAGATCTGTTGAACATGAAGGCTAGAAGCTGGTCACTGCCCATAGTGGGAGGAAGGCAAAAACTTGACAATGACAAGTAGGACTGGCACATTTTATGACAGATATGAGGCCCTAGAACTAGAAGGACAGTCAACTGATAAGAGGGATGAAGTTCCTTCTAGGATGAAGGGCCCACTCAAGGCAACTCAATCTAACCAGTCCTTCCTGAATTTCTCTGTTAAGAGAAAAGAAGGATGGTTGTCAGAGGTGTCTCCCTTCTGGAAGGGAGAGCCCAATATGTGCCTTCCCCCTTTGAACCTAATTTAAAGCTTTGTTGATGAGTCCCACTGCCTCCTGTGTTTGAACCCCTTTTCTCCTCTGACAAAGGTTCATTTCATCAGGTGTCATTAAACCAAGTGTTGTATAGATTAGCTCATGGTCAAAAATTCCAAATTTTTTCCAGTGAGACTAACCTGAGAGCCACTCATTAACCTGATGGTACTACCTGTTCCTTTCAATATTATTCCTACTACTGGAACGATCAAGGAAAATGCTACCTGTGCTCCAGATTCTTCAAACAATCATCCTAAAGCCCCGATATCCATTTCAATAGCATCTTTTTTATCTTATCACCACTGACTTGAAGAACCAACTACAGATAATAATCAGAGAGTCTTACTGGACTGGAAAGCTTTCTAGTAATATCTCTTACCTGAGCCCCAGGGAGAAAAATCCATGCTCGCCAGAGCCATGGGAAGTCGCACCAAAGATTGAAGGGGGGAGTGCCAGTGGGATCTCTCAAGCTGCTCCAGGTGTCAGCTACAATGGGCCACACCTAAAATGTTTCTACACCAGTGCACACATTGTGAGGAACAATAAAGAAGAGCTTGAGACTTTGGCCTGGTCTCAGGGATTTTACGTCACTGGAATGAGTGAAACCAGGTGGGATGAGCCCTGTGACTGGAGTGCCATGATGGATGGTCACAGGCTCTCCAGAAGAGACAGGCAGGGCGGGGAGGTGGAAGGGCTGGAATGTACGCAGCCTGAAATTGGCAATGGCAGGGTGACAGTGTCTGAGTAAGGATTAAGGGACACACAAATGATGCAAACGTCATTGCAGGAGTCTGCTACAGGCCACCTGGCCAGGACAGTGATGCCAGTGAATTATTCTTAGAGGAACTGAGGGACATCTTCAAAACAACTGCCCTTGTCCTTATAGGAACATCAACTTGTCCAGTGCTAACTGGGAGCATCACACAGCTGGCAAAAACAGGTCCAGAATAGTCCTGAAACATCTGGTTGAAAACCTCAAGGTATAGCTACTAAGGGAGACAACTAGGAAAGGTGCCCTCCTTGATTTGTTTCTTATTAAGAGGTCGGCTCTCATGTATGAAAATTTTGCCATCTTGGCCACAGCAACCATAAAGCAATCAAGTTTTAAATCTCTGTTGTTGTATTGTGATTCTTGGGACTGTCCTGTACCAGGCCAGGAGCTGGACACTGATGATCCTTGTGGACCTGCAGGATATTCTATGATTCCATAATGAACATATATAAATACACACAATATACCTTGTTATCTATAATATACATTTTATACATTACACAAAATATATGTATGTACAATACATGTCTATTACATGTTTCAAAGAGGAGCAATGAAGCTGATGAAGGGGCTGGAGCACAAGTCTTATGAGCAGAGGCTGAGGGAACTGGGGTTCTTTAACCTGGAAAAAAGGAGGGTCAGGGCAGACCTTATCATTCTCCATAACTGCCTGAAAGGAGGTTGTATTGAGGTGAGTGTCAGTCTCTTCTATGAGGTAAAATGTGACAAGGCCAAGAGGAGATGCCCTCAAGTTTTGACATGGAGTTTTAGATTAGATATTAGGAAAAAACTCTTAAATGAAAAGGTTATCAAGCTTTGTAACTTCCTATGTAAGACTTCCCAGGGAAGTGGTAAATTTGGCATCCCTGAAAGTTTTCAGTGTGGATATGGCACTTGAGGGCATGGATTAGTGGAGAATATGGTGATGGGGCTAGGTTGTTTTTGGACTTGATGATCTAAGACATGTATTCCAACCTTTAATTTTCATGATTCTATAAAACTGACCATGTACATTTATGAGTTACTCCTCAGATTGTTCCACTGCCTCCCTTGCATATCTTCCTTGGTGACAGTTGCACTGAATAATCTGATGATTTGAGAACCCACCACCACCAGGCCATCAGGCGTAGGGTTTTTGGGGGTCCCTTATTAAAATGCCCTGGAGTTCCAAATGTCTGCTTTGAAGTTGAGCAGTAAGAACTTGCTTGAGTTAGTGAGCAATCTAAGTAGCTATTCCCATATCCAGAGTAAACAAAACCTTTTTTTTAACTCTAGAGATTTTATGGAGCAAGACTTCTCTCCAAAAGGCAGGAACATGGACAAAACTCTTCCACATTTCTGCATGCGAGATCTTTAAAAAACTTCGAATTCACTACTTCCCATTTCCAGTCATAAGCTCTATTGTCACAAACTTCCCCAAGTTATTGATCTTCTTTCCGGCTCTGCTCCAAGAGGGGGGGCACGACAGATTTGCTTTGCACAGAGCAAAGTCAAACTGAATGTTGCACACATGCTGCTGCCATGATATTCAGGCCATGCTATGGGGCTTCTTCATAGGTTTCAGCACTCCAGCCCTTACATCCTAAGAAAATTAAAATAAATAAGCTAACTAAAGGACAGTAGGCTTTATAGGTTTTGTTACTTGTCTGTAACTAGATAATTTCCTTAACTAAACCCCTTTCTATTCTCCTCTGTTGTGTCAGTCCTGACAGAAGTTGAAATCCAGCTTATATTTATCATGCTGCTAACCGTACAGCAGTTTCCATCTCTCTTCCCCCCTCCAAAAGTCTGATGTTTGTACACAGGAAGAAAAGAGACAGAAACTCCTGGGAACTAGGCACTTTCATCCTTACAGCTACATTCATTTATTGCAGAAGGGAATTTGTGCCCACACTAGCACTCCTGTTCTTAGGTCAACACAGTGGCGAAAACATTCTGTCCTTGAAGGTGAGACTGACCTGGGACTGAGCACCTGAAGCTGGGAGCATGTGGTCCTGCTATTCTGACTGTTGCTCCTGCCGTGACAGACCTTGCCACACAACTGGGGCAGATGTGACAAAAAGAGATGACTTTGGACACAAGTTCTCCACCAGAGCCTTAGAGGAGAGTGGTGGTGAACAGAAATTGCATATAGCTGACTAGCTTCAGCTCTCTTCCAAAGACTTTCTCACCTGGTCCAAGGCAGCCCCTTAAGTTATATTTTTTAATAAGTTCAGAAGGATCATATCTTTAAAGGAGGCATCACTCCCATCTAATCACAAAACACACATCTTTTTATTGCTTGGTTTTACTGTACTGGAGAAGCCCAGGACTGTTGACAGCTGGGGCCTGTGATGAAGGTGATAATATTAATTAATTTCACCCCGAAGAGCATGAGTAGACTCAATTAACTTGCACTTGAAATCGCTTTGAAATTCTCACATAAAAGTAACGGTGTTCTTTATCAGTTATTCCAAATCTGTTATTCCAATTTAATAGCATTCTTCTTATTTGAATGCTTATCTTTCACCAAAAAAAGAGAAGCTAATGAAATGGATCCTGTAATTTTTAAATTCCCAAGAAAATTTCTGAAGATTTGTACATCACAGATGGTATGAAGCTTAAAGGATCAATGAAGTATTGAAAAAAAGACAAAAATCTTTGACTATATAAGTGAATCAATCCTCCAGAAAACTTGAAAAACCTGGATAAGATCTAATAAACAAAAGGTGTCAACTATTTTAAAAACACTGGGATTGTTTTTGTTGGTTTTTGTTTTAATTTGGTTTGACTGGTTGGTTGTGCATACTAATCAACTCAGTAAACCACAGTTTTACAAACATTCTGTTGCTAAATAAGGTAATAAAGTAATAAGAGGGTAATTCTCATTTCTACAGTAGTGATCTTTAAAAGGCTGTATTAAATGATACAATAATCTTCGTCCACAGGCTGGAAAAATATCTGTCTCACTCAGCTGGAGCAAAATTACAAAAGAAAAAATATGAACTGTTAATCTCCTTTAATTATCTGTAACAACAGTTCCCTACTTCATTATGTTAGCTAAATGAATACCTGGACTTAAATACTGTTTACATAATGAGAACGTTGGAAAAGACCCTGATGACAGTGCACAGCACAAACACATTTTCAAACAAATGTAGCAAAAAATGAGACACTAATTCTTATGGATTTTTCTACCTGGTTTTGAACACCTCTTTGGCAATACAGGACTGCTTAGCTTGCTTCCCACTTACCGCATGCAAATGTAGACATATGCAGAGATGAATGAATTTTTAATTTTTAAATACAGAGAAGGGGATTCACTTGTGTCCTACCACACAGTCCTTGTTCACAGGGAGCAGTAGCCTATTGGGAATATCAAAGCAGTAAACAAATCACAGCGTTCCCACTGAACAGCTTAGCTGCACCGTCAGTAGTCTTCCTAAGGAACTACTTCCTAAGACTACTGAGTTGAGGAAAAGGATTAGCTGCAGACATCAAAAGGGTGAGGTATATCTTTGAAATCCCTTCACAGTCCAGTATTTTGTTTATGACCAAAGCCCCTGAGCTGCATGTGAAAGCCAGTTTCCATGGATATTTAAATGACACTTTTATCAGGCGTATCAGAACAACACACTTTGATATTTCAAAGTCTTGCAAGGTCACCTCTGAGCCATCCTCAAATTCATTTCTGTCAAGCAATCAACATTTCTTGTAAGCAACAAACAGTGCTTGTGGATTGTCAGTGTGACCAAATTGCAAAGGAATTGAAAATGTGAAGTACTGAAGCAGAGAAGATTAACCACACCAGCAACCTGTGACAGAAAACCAAACACATTTGCTATCTGTTCTTTCCCTGCCTCCTGCTTCTCCACAACTCTTTGCTCTCCCTACCCTGCAGAACAAGCCACAGGTATTTTTGTGATGTACGATGATTCATCTCTGAACTGAAGCACAAGACCAAAGCACTGACTCTGAAAACATGTCCATCTACCTTCCCTACGTTGATGTACCACTGAAATAGACTAGATTGCTCACTTTGTAAATCAGACATGTTTGATGAATTGAGCCTTTTATTTGTGCGTGACATATTTTATGGGAGAATCATTTCAAGGCCAGCAAATTATGAAATCTTGGGACTTCAATTCAAGTTGTCTGTCATCACATGCAAAAAAAAAATCAGCCATAGTAAAAGCTGAAATAAAATTATTGGGAAGAAATTAACATCAATGAAAATGCTTTTCAAATTAATGCTTCAATTTTGAAATAGCTATTATAAACATTTGTGCTTGCTATGGCTTGCAGTTAGATTTTAAAAATAGCGCTTAAATATGCATGTTAATAGCATCCAGAAGGCATTTCTTTCAAGCCTGTTTGGGCTGTTGAAGGCTTTAATTTAACCACAGCATTCATTTATGTCTAGCAGTTAGAATTTTCTTTTAAGCTCAAAGGAGCCGAGAGTTGTAACTATGATCTAATTGGTAAGGAATGAAGAATGTTTTTCATGTTTTATAGACAGCATGAATCCTGATCATTTTACTGCAGTAAATTATAGAGTGTTCTGCTCACTGTGTCTCCCTCTGGAAGTATGGGCCTATATCTCATTAAACTATAAAAATAAGTTTCAGCATTCGGCGCTCCTCGAAAGCTATCCTGCCAAGGTATGTTATTTTTATATCACTAATGCATGCCAGAGAGTCAGTCCAGAGAAAGTTAGGTTTTTTACAGCATAAAACTAAATTAATTTATAGCTACATCCACATGTCAGAGGGGACACATAAGGAACCTAAACTGCTATAGAAAACAATAATTTATTATTGATTTTCAGCTCCTTTTTAAAAGCAGCTGCAATTTATTGGCTTCTCAGTTCTTTCCTCTCTGTACAAATGATCTAAACAATGAAGCAAAGCAGCTCCTGTGGGTATGGCAAATGACATAAAAGTCAGATATCCTTTACCTCTTTTTGGCTTAAGACAAATGGTCCATCACTGAAATGAAAAAAAAAAAAAAGATCAGAGGTAGAATGTGTAATGCTTTTTTATGTTTTAAGTATTCTTTTTTTTTTTTTTTTAAGATGTGTATGATTAGTCAAGATATCTCATTACATGAATTGTTTGACTTTAAAATACAAGCTAGTATTTCACACATTTTTAAAGCTATGTAATTGTCATATGGTTGTACAGTCTAGCTGAATTTAGCTTCAGTAAAGGCAGTACACTACAAATGATAGATTACATATGTCTAATCCTATGGTAATACCTTGGGTTTGTGTTCAAAAAAAAAACCTAAATGGCAGATGTTACACAATTGCTACTGCAGCCACTGAAGCCTAATTGCCACCCCTTTAAAGCAAAGGTAGAGTGGATTAGAAAAGAAAAAAGCAACTCAAGAGCCAAGGTAGGGAATGAGCACAGCACTAGGAGCACTCTTCAAGGAGCACAGCAGTAAGATAAGAACAGTAATCTCTTTTCTCCCAGCAGCACCGTGATTAACCACAGATAACTCCTTTCACAGCAAAATAGTCTACTAAATGATTCTCATCTTAGGAGTATAAAGGAGTATACTAAAAATTATAGCAATAATTTTGAAAACACAGGCTTATTTGTTACTTGATCCTTCTATAGGGGAAAAAAATTACTCTGTTGCTAGGAAATTTAGCTCAAGTTAGTTCTTCTGTACAAGGTTTTGTTGCCAATGCCAGTTCCTTCCCTAAACAGTCTTAGCTCCAAGGTCCTGGCACGGGTCTTGGCCATCGTCCTTCTCTGAATGGTCAGTATCCCAAGAGCAGAAAACAGGTAAATCATCACAGATTAACATGTGAAACTCTTTCCATTTTGCTCATTGGTGGTTCCCTGCATGCACACCCTTCCTTGGAACTGCAGGTTACAGCAGATCTTGGTCCCTTCAGAAATAACCCTCAGAGCTAAAGGACATGCTCATGTTTCACCCCAAGGTCTGATCATGACTGGTGAGGAATACAAAAGAAGGTCATCCAGTTATACCAGATAGGAGGCCAGGTTCAAATTAAGTAATTCCATTCTCAGGTCATGAGTTTCAACACACAGGTTTCCATGCTTATCCTTACAAAACAGACCAAAGAAGATGAGAATAGTAAACAGAAACTGATGAAAATTCTCTCACCCCTGCCAGTCCCACCTTTCTTCCACCCAAACAGAAATGGAAAAGTTCTGAAATGAAAAGCAAAGAATGATAAAATCATTATTTCACAGAAATATTTATACCCAAAAAAAAGTAATAAAAACATGGAAACAGAATCAGAGAGGGTGCTGAAAGACAAAAATCCTGATATATTAGGCATAACAGAATATGTCAGGAGTAGCTGCATCCCAGTAAGGATCATTAAATCTACACTTGGAAAAAAATAGAAAAAGAATCAGCAAGGTCTAACAGCCACCCTACATGTTTCAGAGAGCTGCTACGATCACTGTAAGAAGCCTTCCTTCAAAAACAGAAGGACTTGGGATAAAGATAGAATCACAGGCACTTGTTACTGACCAAAGGCACATGAGAACAGCTCCTGCAGCAATGTGCAGGCTGCTCTTGCCTACCAGACACTATGCTACAGGACAAATTTCACTACTCACTCTTCTAGATGGAACGAAAAAGTGGGAGACAAACCCTGCTCTGCTTCTCTCCCTGGTCTGGCCTGTAACAGAGCACATGGAGAACTCCGTGCATAATTTTCTTTAATCTACAAAAAACCAACCAACTAACCAACCAAAAAAAAAAAAAAAAAAAGACAGAAAAACCGAGTAAACAAAAGCCAAACAAACAGAAAAAATGGGCAACAGAAGAGAAGGGGTAAACATGCTGAGAACAATTTTGTGGTATATAAATAAATGGATTTTCAGTAATTGCTGTACGATTCACCTGTCAGAGAAGCTGATCAGAAATCTAACTCTCTGCTCACATGCAGCTAGTAAGAAATTAGTCTAAACTTCAAGAATTTGCAGGATAGGGGTGAAGAACATCATTAGGAAATGTAATCAAGCACAGTGCAGGGGTTCGAACAGCCTGTACTGTATCTCATAGCTCAGAAAGAAGTTAAAAGTAGCATTCTCCACGGGGTAACGCACAGGCAGCAGCTGACATACATTCACAGATCCACAGATCCACAGAGTCACAGATGTACATTTTCTCATGATAGGTTTCAGACTGCTAACACAGCTTCTCTCATCCCAGAGACGTGCAAAAAATAAATCCTTAAAACTGTCAAATTTTTGAAAATATGTGAAAGTTTGAGTACCAAATATAAATAGACTTACAGGAAGGAGTGGCACCCAACCACATATAAAATTTATAGATTACTGTAATTACCTGAAACACATAAGCACCAATATGAGAAATGAGAAAGCATATATAAATTTTTAGAAACATGATTAATATTGTCTCGGCATTACCATGTATAATAATTAAGTATGATTCCATATAATTATGGTTTACAAGACTGCAATTTACTAAAATTTGAAAGGGCAAAGATAAGTATTTCATAAAAATTATACAGATGTTGCCCCTCAAATATTTTCAGTGTTGTAACTCCAAAAAGTATTTTGTATTTAATTTTGTTTAAGCCTATGTGTTTGTAATCTATCTGAAAATTCAGTATGAATGAGGCTCAAATAAGTCCTGTTCCAGCTGAGCTAAATGCCTGTTAAATTTTAATGAGACAAATTGTCTCTTTTAATGTGTTTTTGTAAAAATTGATTGTATTAAAATATGTTATAATTGAATTATATGTTAGGCTATTATTTAGAACTATTTGTTGTGTTATTAGCCTCAGATCCCTGCGTAAACACTGCAAATTATAAATATTTTAAATAACATCATTCAGAGTAGAAGTAGGTAAATTGTATAAAATTGCCTTCTTTGTGTTATTTGAAAGTGAAAGTAGAGGATATGTCATTTCACACACACTTACACACACACACATTTTATTTTACATTTTTCCTTTTCCTCTGTGTCGATGAACCTGATACTCAAGAAGCAAGGCCAAAACCTTGGAAAGTTATCTCCACCAAAGACAAATTGTTATTTTTACATATATTATCATTGTTAAAGATGAGTTTTTCTCAGCTCCAAAATTCTCCCCGGTGGGCAGTAGTCCATCTTACTAAACTACCTACCCATAATTCAACCCAATTTCATGCAATTGTCTGTCTATGTTCGTGGAAGTCCATCTCTGAACTGCAAGGGAGACTATTTTCCATAGCCTCCAGGGAGGCAGATAATTTTGTTGGCTGCCTCCATTCCATTCGTCTTCTACTAAATAAAGAAGGGATTGCCTTTTCTCTAGTGCTGTCTGCTTTCAGAAGTCCAAACATCCATTAAGTGGAAAGCACTAAATTAGTACAAATACTGAAATGCCTGAGTGGAAAGCTATTCATTCCCATGCAAACTCAGAATCAGCCTTCACAACAACTGTGACTGCTGACAGGTTTTTCAGCCACAGGACTCAGTCTCCAGAAGCCAAATTCTAATATTCAAATGTTGTGAGAAAAGGCCACGGCCAGAGGGAAACTTCACTACTGTTCTTTTAAGGAACTCATCTTTTCTTATGGATGCCTCCCAGTTTACTTAAAAATTAATTAGAAAATGAGGCTGTTTAAGCTCTCCTTTTATTTTCTAATACTCAAAATAGCATTTAATTCTCTGCAGAAGAGGGCATTATTCCAACTCAGGTCATTTTGAGCAACCATTATTAATCACTGACACAGAAAGAACAGTCTGAATGGATTTATTAATATTTCCAAGTTATTCAATTCTGGTTTTATATACTCTTTGACATGGAAAAGTTTGATCAATGGCAATAGAGAAAAACAAATTATTTAGTTGCAGGAACTAATTTGAAATGCTAACTAGTCTTTTTCTAAACATTAGATAAGCTCTTTTCTAGATCTAAGACTAAAATTCTCATGGAGAATCAACAGAGAAGGTCGCTGAATATTTTCTTGCACAAACAAATCATTTGTAAAATATTTGAAACTTTTGACCCTTATTCAGTCATGGGCCACAGAAGACCTAATTAAAAAATCATATATGTTCTCTTATTTCAATTTACACTACTGGAATAGACAACAATTCTTGTTGTAAAGGATGTTTACACTAAAAGATTGCAAAGACTGAATCCATACTATTGTACAAACAATTAAAAAATTAAAGCAACAACTTATCAAGTGCAAAATGAAGTTAACTTATGCATGAGTGTATCCATGGGCAGCAGAAAAATAAAAAGGCTTTTTTTAATGGAAGTCATAAGTATTGGGTTCATTTCAACATTCTCTGCAAGAGGCTGTGATTTAGTGCTAGAGCAGTGCTGTTTTCCAGCAAAATCTGATGCATTACAGCTTCTACCAGGTCCTACAAACTCAGAGCAGGATTTTACTACTTCCTCCACACCACATTCAGAAGGGAATAAAAAGATTTCCTTCTAAAGTAAAACAAATCACACTGTATCCCTGTAAGTTTAGCCAAGCAAAATTATTATAAATGCATAGTCAATACTTAGGCTTTTTCAGTTGACGAAAGTATTTCTGAAGATCTCCTAATACGTGTTTGGCATTGGAGCACCTCTACCTGCCTACTAGAAGAAAAAAAATAACTGATACTTTCTTGTGTATACACAGATCTATCATCAATATGTATTCATTTTTCCATAAAGCATATCAATAAATAACAAGTTCAGTTATACTCTGCTAATTTCCTCTCTTTTGTGTCAGAACTGTGACATTAAATTTAGGGAACTACACCTAATTTTCATGTCACTGAGATGGCCATTCTGTCCCATGACATGAAATGACCAAGGGACAGAACAAGGGACTACATCTTCACCACTGCCTCTAACGCAACTGCTTCCCAAAAACATGGCTAAATGGATAGGCAGTGCAGAAGATTCAATCAGCTGACTGAGGGCCTGCTGGCTGACATTGCAAAATCAAGTGCCCCTCATTGAAATTCCCTGCCCACAGTCCCTTTGCATTTATAACTGTGGGAAATCAGCTCTGCCACCTGAGCTGGCCTCAGCTGCCATGGCGTCACATGAAGATGGATGTGATCACTTACGGAGGTACAATAGGGAGCACTCTGCTGATCTGCTTTCATCTCGCTCCCTGATCTCAGATCAAAGCAGGGAGGCAAGCAGAGCAAGGGCATGTCTACACGGGGACATTACATCAATCTAGTTTGTTCAGTCTAAGTGCAGCAATTTAAATACATCTCATTGAAAGGCTTATGCCCTGGATTGTCGGGCCAGCATAAAGTATTTTCCTTATTAATCATAACACCCAAACAGCTCTGTACTTGTCTGAAACAACTGCCCCAACTTCCCAGGCAATATTTCATGTCTCAGTGATTGTAGCTGTGATTTTTTTTTT
>VXAC01001777.1:132995-227583 GCA_013399225.1 Rhipidura dahli
TGGTTGTGCTTAGGAGGCCTATTTGAAATTAAAGAATTAAAGAAATTTGTGGGTGGGAGAGGAAAACAAGTCAAATGAATGCACTCCTTGAAAACTTTCCTGGTGTCCGTTAACATCATCAAAAGCATTACTCATCTGCTGACGTGCAACATCAATGACCCATTGCTAAACACTATAATTATTGTAATATGAACTGAACAGCACACACATATTTGCAATAGCTCCACTGGGCAGAATTTCCCTTTCTGCAGGAACAAGTGACTGTCAGTACAATTTCAGTATAGAAAGATCTGCTTTCCACATGGGAAAAAAATGACCAGAGATGATCTGTGCAGCAAGCACAAGGAGCTGCAGCTTCATGTCACTGTGGAGTATTTCTTCAGGTCACAGGAGCACTGTTCTCCCAGGGGGTGGAAGTTCAGCACCTACAGCCATGCATGAGTTAATTCCTTTGGTGCTGGCATGTCACCTGTCAGGAGTCCTGTTCTGGAGCTTTTCCAGGTCACCTGGAGAGTGTTGTCCTGCCTGAGGTCACTATGTTTTCCCTTTAGATGCAAGCTTTCTGTTAGAGGTCTGTCAGACCTCAAGGGAGGAGTCAGAGGGCAGAAACAGGTGTTCCAGAGAGTTACCTGATCCTAAAAGATTTAGACATAGAACTCTGCCTGAACACAGGAAAGAAAATTCCAAAAACATTTGGCAACTTAGATGAAATTTTTTCTCCTGCCATACTAGACTGGCAGTTGCTGCAAAACATTTTTTTTCGCATATTGAAATCCAGGGGAAGTCAATTTCATGATGAGAGATCTAATCATATTCAGCACATCTGAAATCTGTCTCTGAAAATTAAGGAGTTTAAGGACAGAATAATGAATTGTCATTACAAAAACACTTTAGGAGAAACTTAAATTATGAGTTTAAGGTGAAGTGATCTTTTCATGTCTACTAATGAACAATCCAAAATAAATCCAAATAAGGAGCCATAAAAGTTTTTAATGGGATCAATATATTTCTTTAAAATATTGAATTTTCCTACAGGCTTTGAAAATGCATCATGTCAGCTACTTAATGCATACAAGGTTTTTAAATAAAAATAACTTAACCTGCTGACTAACTGAGGGAGCAACAAGTTTCTGGTATTTGCTGCTGAAAACACATGTTCAGTCCCTGAAACTTCCTGGTTGCATTTGGGAATCCATAGAAGCAGAAGTGTTTGCATACCATGCATGGTATAACCCCAAATATAGCAGCTATCAAATTCAAGTCACTTACTAACACAGATTTATTTTCTCTTTCCCATTTAATATCTTCAAACCTCTTCTCCATGGATAAAGAGTGACATTAAATGGCACAACTGGTACAGCTACTTGTCTCTCCAATGTCAACCTGCATCCCACATCTGTCTACAGTTCTGAGTGTGAGCAATGGTTGATCCAGAGCTGGACTGTTGCACAATTTCCAGACAGTCAGTAATTAAAATATTCTTTTTGGATACGTCCAACTGGTTGAGGCAGCAAGTGTCCCTAAGTACATAGTTTAATAAAAATCATTACAAGTGTTAACACACATATATATGTTTCCACAGCGTGTCTTAAAATGTATTTGTGATATTTTCAAGAGACAAATCAAGTGGCTGGAGGAAACTTTTATTATATTGTATTTTTGATGAAAAGCAAACAACCTGAGACAAAAAAAAAAAAACAACCTTAAAAATTTAATAAATTAAAACAGCCAGTTGGCATATTTGATATGCTTTATAGCTCCTTTAACTTCAGAATTAAGTCAAGGGAAACATTACCAGAAAGGAATGTTTTCACAATAAAAGGTGCCCTACAGATTTAGCTTTAATTATACTTACTAAATTCTTGATGCAGATCTTTGTCTTCTTTAACACTTACATGTTGATATTATGTTCTCAAAAGAACTTTAATCTTCAACTTTTAACAATATCTGCCAGACAAATAATAAGTAAATAAACAAACAAAACTAGTCATTTTGATTTTTAAAACTTGCATGCTAGGAATCACTTGAAGTTCAACTAGAAACTGAAACATGATCAGTTGAATGTTCAGCAAAGGGCACTTATAGAGCACATCAACTTCTAAAGATGTCATGCAAGTAGCAACAGGCATATGAGAATTGCCTGAGCAAAAATATAAAAATCAAATTTTTATGAAATGTTTGATTCGGTCAACCTGTATTAGGTTGTTGGACATAACCTTATCTGACACATAATAAGCCTACATGGAAGACTTCACTAGTTAAAAGTGGTGTTGTGGAAAATGGGGAGAATAGGAAAGGGAACAGCCAGAAAGAAATAGATTTTGGAAGAGCTGCAGTGGGTTTTTTCTGTGTGTTAGAAAGAATCTTAATATCACTCAGCGATTTACTCCTCTCCAGCCTTCTGACAATATATGGAGAAGCTACATAAAGCATTTTCTAGTCCTATTCAGAGCTCCCTAGGTAATCTTCATTGCATATAAATAACATTATTACAGCTTCTAAACAGAGAACAAAAATTTCTGGTCAATAGAACATTGTATTATGCAATATATACAGGCACTAGGGAGCAGGGAAACCTATCTCAGAGTAAACTAACAATAATTCTCCATTACCTCCTTCAAAAGACTTGACTGTAGTTCATCTTCACATGGCTGTGGACCACAGTTTATGTCATTTATCTTGTCAAAACTTTTCCTTTCCCACAGACACTGAAGCAAGGAAATCTGGGCTAGGAATTGTTTAAAAGCTAACTTACCTATGAGAAAAATATTTGTGAAAGCAAGAAGGTGGGTTTCATACTAAAAAATAAAATAGCATAAATAACCCCAACCAAATAACCCAAATAGAAAAATTTCTTCTCTCAAAACACAGAACCATCCCATGGTGGTCACTGCCTTAGAAAGAGCAATAGACTCCTGGCTTTTATGAACCAAAGATGTAAAAGCAGATGTGATGTTGATACACACAAACGTAGATATTTTGTGCAATCACTGTATAAAAGTTATACAGCTGGCCTTTTATAAAGTTTCAAGAGAAGAAAAAAGTGGAAGCTGTCAGAGAAACACATATATGCTTTTATCCTTCTTTGAGACCATACAGTAACAAAACTGAGTTAATTCAAACTAATTTCATTGACAGAGCACTTATTTAGAATATCTTCACCTTCTGCATGCACCAAGCAGAATCTTCTTAGGTATGTTTCTACCTTAATATTTGGCAAGTATGGCTTAAAAACCAACATACACAGCACTTGATGATGTCACTTGCTAGAATGTACTTAGTAAAACTTTTTGTGAACTTATGACCTTCAGATTGAAATAGTCAGCCCTAGCACATAATATGGAAGTGATTTCACACCACTAAAATCCTCAGAAAGAGCCTAGTTTCAATTCCTTCAGGAACTGAAATTGCTCATGCAGCTATTGCTTTGAAGTTGCAATTTATGTGAAATTACTAAACTGTTCATAGCTAAAAAATAAAAGTATGATAAAAAGAAGATACTAATTATAATCATTCATTAACCTTTCCTTTTCTAAATGTGTGAGGTGACTTGGAAATAACCCTTAGTCTTTTTAAATTACCTCACAGTCACAGCTTTGTTCAAGTTTGACAGTTAATATTTGTCTGCATTACCACAATTACACCAAACACTCATCACGGCTAGTTTGTGGGTCAATGCTGGTCTGTTATATTTCTAAAAAAAAGGTCAAATTTCTATTTCCTGTCAGGGCAAATTTTAGAATCTCAACAAAATGACAAATTGTCTAATTGGCAAAAAAACAATTTGAAAGGTATTTTTCTTGTGAATCCTTTTTTTACTAATCATAGAATGTGCACTTGTTCAGTATCAGTCACAATTGTTAAGGCAAAAATGGGTTCAATAACTGTCTTGGATGCAACATTGTTATGACAGTTCAACAAAAAACCGAACATTCTAAACCCATCTAAAACCCCAGATTTATTTTCTTTAATTGGCATTGATTTTTCAATTATTTGCAAATTGAGAGAAGTTACCTAATTCTGACATGGAACATGTTCATTTAGTGTGTACTGCAGTAGCAACAAGTAGAATGCTAAGAAAAGAAGGCCTTGCAAAAATATTTTTGTGGTTTTGGTGTTTTTTAACAAATTTCCTCCATAAATTGAAAGAAAAATGAAAAAATCTCTGCTGAGAATTAAATTTGAAATGGACGCCTGTCACTGTTGCACATGCTCCTTTAAATTAAGTAAGTCAAAAGCATCACTTCTTCATGAAAAATCTCAGGTCAGGTTTCTCTTTGTTAAGAAACACCACAGGTGGGCACTGAAGAGTCCTTTTAACTATTATTCCTAAGATCCCATAGGAATTAATTTTTTTGTCATTTAATGTGTTTATATGATTCCCTACTTTAGAACAAAATGATAATGAAAAAATTTTGCTATTTTTTTAAATAATAACCAATAAATTGTTAAACACTTCTGTGCTTTGGTCCCAGGCATGGAAAAAGTCATTATTAACAGAATAAAAAGTACATTCTAGTTTGCATACTAGTGAAAAATTGTAGGGGGAAAAGCTGAGGAATACTTACATCATTTCCTGACAGGTCTTCAAGTTGTTTGGCTCATTTGATTGAGCCAAATTAAGACACATCTGTTTGAATACATTCCTACTGCAAGGGGAGCCTGGTGGCAATCTCACAGATTGTGTTACAAATTCTTTGTCTAGAAAAGCGAGCAGTCTTCAGTTTACACAAAAATATCAAATCATTGGGGTTTTTTTCTTTTTTTCAATTCACATTTCTTGGGAACAGCATGGTGTTCTGTGCATTTTAATCCCCTGGCTGAGCCTGTATCCCCAGTACAAGTGCTCTATTGGAACTGGTCAGTCAGGTTTGTGATCACCTCTGCTGAAAGAAAAAGCACACACACTACACAAGCTAATTCCAGTACAATAGCATCCTGTCTCAGCAGTACTAATTTTTGCAGCAATACAGCCTGCCATGCCCCAGCTTCTGCTATCATTTACAGAAACATGATCATAAAAAGGAAAAAGTGAATAACATATGTTAAGTATTCATATGTAATTTCTATTCAAATATACTTTTTTTTCCCCAGTTAAATGTGAGCATTGATCTGAGACTCTGTTCAAATACAGCAGCAGAGTCATTTTGATTATTTTGCTGGGAGAAATAATAGCAACTGCTTCCTACCCACAGGAAGAAAAATCTCAGATAAATCAGATCTGGTATGAATGTATCTCCCACAGATATCTCCACACTAAGTTCCTTAGTGACAAGATTGCTAGTATGAGTTACATGTCCAACATTAAAGAGTGAGAAAAAGGTGGTAAGTGGGAAAGTAACATCATTTACACTGATAAAGTAGAACCACAAAGACAGCTGTAATGCACAGAAAGACAGGATAGATGAGGACATAAAGTAGCAAATACGAATGCTGCAACTCTTAGGAGGCTTTTTTTTCTTATCCTTATACTCACATACCTCCTTCAACAGCCTGTAAACTCCACATCTTTAGGATGACAAAAAGAAATCCAGGATATTCTTCAAAAACACTCGCCATTTCCTTTAGAAACATTTGTGTTTTAGGTGACTGCATTTGGTTTACACAGCAAAGTTTTTGCAGGAGAGGGGGCTACAGGGGTGGGTTCTCTGAAAGCTTACCCCATGCCCAGCAGAGCCAGTGCCCTATGGTTCCTAGACAGAGCCACTGCTGGACAAGGCTGACCCCAACAGTGATGGCAGCAGCATCTCTGGGACACTGCAGTTGTGAAGGGCAAAAAGCTCTGCACAACAGCACTTGCAGCCAGAGAAGAAAGGAGTGACAACCTGTGAGAGTAGCAGCCCTGCAGACACCAAAGTCAGAGCAGGAGGAGGGGCAGGAGGTGCTCCAGGTGCCAGAGCTGACGTGCCCCTGCAGCCCGTGGCAATGGGAAGACCATCCAGGGGCAGCCAGGCACCTGCAGCCCATGAGGGAGCAGGTCAGTGCCTGAAGGAGACTGTGTCTTCATGACAAGCCTGCACTAGAGCAGGGTGCAGGCAGGAGCTGTGGAACCATGGAAAAAGGAGCCTCTGCAGGAGCAGGTTTGTTGGCAGGACAGGTGACCCCACGGTGGAGCAGAGCATTCCTGAAGGACTGCACCACATGGATGGGAAGCCTGTGGAAAGGATCCAGGTTGGGGAAGTTCATGGAGGTCTGCCTCCTGTGAGAAGCACCACACACTGGAACAGGAGATGACTAAAAGGAGTACTCAAAGTGAGGATGAAGGAGCAGCAGAGACAGCATATGTTGAACTGACCGCAGCCCCTATTTCCTGTAACGCTTCACCACTGGAGGGGGAAGAAATAGAGCAAATCAGAGTGAAGTTTGGTACAGGCAGGTGGGAAGGAGGGAGAGATCATGTTTTTTAGGTTTGTTTTGATTTCTCATTATCCTACTCTGATTTGATTGACAATAAACTAAATTTATTTTTTTCCCAAGTTGAGTTGGCTCTGCCCACCACGGCAATTGTTGAATGATTTCTCTCTGTCCTCATCTTGACCCATGAGCCTTCCTTTCTATTCTGTCCAGATGTGGGGGTGAGAAACAAAGCAGCTTTGGTAAGCATCTGGATTCCAGCCAGAGTCAGCCCTCCACAGCGAGCTTTCAGCTGCACAAGATGCAGTTATTAACACTATTTTTGAGAGTAAAAAATATTTAGAATTTAAATGTTATAGTGTAACAATGCTGCAATAAGAGTAAATTGTGGAGAATGGCATTTCCTTCCTGTTTAGAAGAAAAAATCAAACCTGGTTGTTAAATGTAAATTTGTAAAATTACACTTTAAAAACTACACAGCCTGCAAAGGAGAGGGTCAGATCAGAGACTACTTTAGCAAACAGATCATATATAATTCTGTGGGACAGGACTTCATGGGATGCATTTTTGAATGCTGAAGGAGATGGCAGGTGCCATTGTGTGACCACTTTCAATAATCTTTGATCAATTCTAGCAATTGGAAGAAGCATCTAAAGACTAGACAAAAGCCGAAGTCAGTCCTATCTTCAAAAAGCACAAGAAGGGCCCAGGGAACTTCAGTTCAGTCAGCTTTGCCTTGACTCCTGTGAATTCATTGGAGCAGCTAGCCCTGGAAACAATTTCTAGGCACCTGAAGGACAAGAAAGTCATCAGGATAGTCAGCATGTCCTCACCAAGGGGAAGCTTAACAAACTAAATTACTTTCTACAGTGAAATGACTCGACTGACAGATGAAGGGAGAGCAGTGGATGTTGTCCAGACAGACCTTTGTGACGTCTTCACCTCCCAGAAGATCTTCATATATAAGCTGTTGAAGGATGGGATGGATGCCCAGCTGATGGGACAGTGACTGAGGAGTGATCAGTGGCATGAAGTGTAGCTGTAACCCAGTGATTCAAAGTGTACATGAAGCATCAAATCTGGATCTGATACTTTTTACCATTTTCATTAACGGTCTGGATGATGAGTAAGAGTGCCCCCTCAGCAAACCTGAGAGGAAGAATGCTTGATATGCCAGAGGGTCATGCTGCCAACCAGAGAAAACTCAGCAGGGTGGATAACTGGGAGGACAGGAATATCATGGAATTCAGCAAGGAGAAGTGTGAAGTCCTGCACCTGGGGAGGAAGTCTCCCACACATCTGTGTATTTGGGGGCCACTCAGCTGGAAAGTGGCTCAACAGAAAAGGACCTGGGTGTCCTGAAGGTCACCAGGTCAAACAGGGACCAGCAGTGTGCCTTTACTGCAAAGACTAGGAATGGCACCCTGAGCTGCATGAGGGAGAGTGTTGCCAGGGATTGGAGGGAGGGGAGATTCCTGGTCTATTCAGTACTGCCAAGGCATGGATGGAGTGTGGTTTCCAGTGCTGGGCTTCCCACTACCAGACAGCCATGGACACGCTGGAAAGACTCCAGCAAAGGGAAACAAAGATGTTGGACAAGAACATCTCTCCTATGAAGAAAGGCTAAGACAACTGAGACTGTTCTGCCTGAGTCAGAGCAGGTTCAGAGGGAAGTCATCAATAGACATATAAATATGTGCAGGAACAGTTCACAGACAGAGCCCAACCTATTCCAGTGGTGCCCAGTGACAGGACAAGAGGCAACGGGCACACACTGAAACACAGAAGGCTCTCTCTGGACATCAAGAAACACTCTTGAGGCTGATCAAGCACTGGTGAAGATTGCTCAGCAAGATGGTGGAGTCTCCTGTCTTGAAGATATTAAAAAACCATCTGGACATGGTCCAGAAAAATGGTCTGGGGAAAAGGTTTTAATGGGTCCACTTAAGCTTAGGGTTTGGACCAGATGGTCTGTTCCACAGGTCTCTTCCAAGTTCAATTATTGTGTGATTCTGTGATATCTTTTAACTGAAAAAGGAGGTACATTTTTATTTACACCGTGTCAAAATGTAGCACTGTATCAAGTCCAGTTTCAAAATCACTTTCTAGGTCAGCAATGATAGATTTGTGGTTTGATTCTTTCCCTTGAAACCTTGTTCTTAATTTTACCTAAACAAGTAAAAACTTTGCTTAAACGTAGACCCCATCCCTGACGTTCACCTTTAACTGATCCAGAGTGACAGCTAGGGAGGGGTCCCCTCATGCCCATTTTCCAGCCAGCGTGGCAGGTTGGTGCCAGGGGAGCAGCCAGACTGCGGCTGCTGCTGTAGCTTGTCCCCAGGAACACTTTTTCCTCCCCAGAAAGTCCTGTTCTCCCCCACAAAAACCACACTCACAGGCATGGGGAGTGATAGCCCTGAAGGGCACTACTACTAGCCTATGGCTGACCACTTACCCACAGCTCTTTAAAAACACTTTCTATTAAAGCATGATACAAGCCTACGCAAGCTTCTTTACCCCGGCAGTGACCTGAAACTTGGTCCATATCATTCAGCATGCACAAAACCACACAACTGCTAAGAGCCTGATTTTCACCTTACCTCAGAATCTCTGGGAAGATCCTTGCACTGAATTAGTTTATTTTGTGCTGCTTTTATTTGATAAACCCACAGAAAACCATCTTTTGAGCCAGGGAACTCCTTAAGTTATATCCAGAAATGTCAGTGACCCACATGCAGCACAGAAAAAGCCTTGATTTTTTAATTAGCAAAACAAATGAAGACAGATGTAGTAGCAACCCTTTTTTCTGAGTCTTTTATTTTTTTTTCTCTCAGGTAGCACATGATGGCTGGTAATGTTTTTCACAAACTAATGTCTAACTCAGAGCACAGTTCTGATTAATAGGTTAATATATGTACAGTTTATTTTTAAGCTTAGTTACCTTTTCTCCTTTTCAAACACTATTCTATATTAATCTTAGCACTCATGTCAACAAGGAAGAGAGCTTCCCCTGTTGTCCCTTGGCATTTAAGGCTGCATTCAATGCAGATAAGGTTTGGTTGGGAAAGTACAGGTTTTGCTGAAGACAATCACTGGAGATAGAACCTTAATTTAACCTCAAGCCTGTAGTATTTCCCCTGGGACACGGATGACTGATAACACAGTAGAGGGCAAGGAAAGCACAAAATTATTGAGAAATGGAAGCAGCAAATCTTGAGTGTCGAATTTCTTCCTCTAAATCATTGTTTGTAAGGATAGTCATGCATGTCTGACTCAGTCGGGAGACTACGAAGCATCTTAAAAGAGCAATTTTAACATGTACTGACAATGGATGTTTTTGAAAGTAATTTCCAAGGCATACAAAATACAGTTGTCATATATTCATCTTAAAAGAAAATGCCATTATAGAATCAAACGGCACTTGCTCAGAGTATCCTATGTACAAGGTAGGTCAGCAGTTGTTAATTTAATTGAAATAAGTCCTAAACAGAGAGTTTGATAGCATTTCCCACAGGAACACTAGAAAATGGTGTTAATGAGCATTATTATTGCCTGCTTCTGTAAGAAAATAGATCATTATTAGCTGAGGTTGTATGTGACGTTTTCATGTGTTATAGTCTTAAATGGGCAACATGAAAAATTAGAGAGCATTTTGTTTTAAATAGAAAGGCTTTAAAAAATTCTCTGTGCTCTAAACTTAAAATTAAGCTATTCTATTGGGGCTAAAGGTTAAATAACCCTTTTATTTCCTAATAATAAATTTAATTGTCTGAAGCCAAATTGAATACAAGCTGATTTATGTTTTCCTTTCTACAGGGATGAAAAATCCTTAGTAGTCATGTCTAGAAAATGTTGTCCCTGCTTCAGATTTGTTACTTTCAGAATGGAAGAATTTCTTTATTTAAAATAGAACAGTGAATACCCTTTATCAGACAGAAAGGTATAAAGAAAAATATCCCATGTACTACGAAAAAAAAGCTAAAAAAGCCTGAAATTTATTGCAATGTAATATGTAGACTTTCTTTTAATCATATCTTCTGAGTCCCAAAACAAAAGCAATTATTCTTCCTCCTATCAACATAAAGAATCCAAATCCCTGAATATACCTCCCTTCCAAAAAACAAAACCATAAAACAAAGAATGCAAAACAAAGTAAACCAATTATGTGCAGTTAAAGAAACATTTGCATTTCACTGTAAGAAGTTGCTACCTTTTATTTCCTGATAATAAAAAGCAAAATACCAAACCAATATCCTCAAATGATATTTTAAAATATTTGCATATTTTTAGGGAAAACAGTAATAGTATTGTGATAAGACTTTTAGCTCAACAAAAGAGCAGGACAAAATGTAACCCCTTAAGACAGCATTCTACACTTCATATTGAGTAACGGCTAATGAAATCCTAAGAGGGTTTGTTACATAAACCAGTGGACTGAAGAAACCTTTAACATGTAGGAAACTGGAGTTAATTAAACTGTTATGGGTATCCTATCCATCATCCCACCAGACCACTCTATTCTAAACCTATTTACATTTTGCAACTGAAAAAGTGTACTTGGCATGGTTGATAAACCATGTTTACTGTCCTTATTGATTTGACATTTGTGCATAACCTTTATGCTTTAATTATCTAACAGCATTTCCTGTATCTTTCTTTGCTGCAGCAAGTATCTGATTTCCAAGCAATTAGACATATCTGAAAATTAGCAGACAGTAAAAAGTGTTCCCTTCAACAAATTAATCTGTTTGGGAAAGCAGTGGTTTACCACTGCACTGAAGTTGCTGAGAAGGTTGCTTTATTGAATCTCATTTCAGCCTGCTTTAGCACCTTAGTGTAATCAAAGTGCAATTCAACTGTGCTCATATTTCACTCAGAGGATAGGCTGCATTTCAGGAGCTTCCTTTCTCATGTGATAATTTCAAAACCTAAATGCAGTATAAGAGAATTTAAACTTAAGGTTAACAGCTGGCTGCATGTGTAAGCATCAGCAGAAGAAATGAGATCAAATATTTTCTAACATAGACTAAAGGAAAAGAAGAAAGATGGTTAGTGCAATATAAATTTGCTTTCTATTCTGAATCTTTAATAAGAAGATAAATTTTTTATTTCCTGTTTGAGACAGTTTCTGAGGATTTGCTTTTAATACATGGTGTGTGTTAAATCAGTTTACAATATTTTTAAACTTTTATCCATGACTATTCTAGCAATCATGTCTGCCAAAATCTTCACATTGTAACATTAAAAATCACTGTCATCAATTTATGAAAAATATGCCTGTTTCTTTGGTTTTGGAGATATTTTTCAGAGACAAAAATGTAACAGTGCAGATTCAGTTATTAAAATTTTTGTTTGTTTCTCATTTATGAAATAATACGTTGCAGTTCTGTCTTACCCATGAAATGAGATAGGTGACCTGAGATCAGATTCTGGAGCTCACATTTGTGAAAAGCAGCACTTTATCTTTTCCCATATAAACAGCTCACCACATTGTGAAAGAGGCCTAAGTCATCTGAGAGAATGTTGTCACACAGTAGGTGCTGCGTGAAAGTGTTTTGCCATTATAATCCCTCATAACAACCACCAAAATATGCTGGCAGCAGGAGTCACACTTTACTTTAAGAGTGCAGAGCAAACTCTTTGAATTCCTGGTCATCACTGATAACTTTCAATTAACCTGGATATCTGTCGTAATTTAAATAGCTTCTCCTCTTCTCATGATTATCAAATGTCATTACAAAGAAGGGGTGTAATTCATGCTTCAGAGAGGGGCAGGATCAAGATGACAGATATTTGGCTCAAAGCTTTTGCTGGGCTTCAGATCTTACACTGAACCTCTAAACTATGCAACCCAGATCTTCCAGTGACAAGAACTACAGGGTTGCACTATGTGCCCACCTTGTGTTTCACAGGCATGTCCACAATATGATACCCTGATTTAGGCACTGTAATGGTAGTGCATTTTATCTGGTGTCACTGGAGGTGTTTTTACACAGCAATTTTACTACAAATTATTTGTAAACTAGAGCAGAAGAGGGTATTATTTCTTTCAGGTGGAAGGGAAAGACTGCAATCTGTTTCTTTCCTTCACTTTTTCACACCGTGCAAGCAAGAAACAAAGGAAAGCACACAGTGATTCTGTATGGCAAGCTGAGTAAAAGAACCTAGGGTTAAGATGGCAGAAATTAGACACTATTTTTCAACAGCAATCAGTAACTGTGGCTGGTTCATCTTGTTATTTCTTACTGCAACAGTACTTAGTCATCAGTTCTCACCCAAAGAGTTCTTTCTAAGGAGAATACCTTTATCTCATTCACTAAGATGATGTTTCTTCTTTCAAACCCAAGCTTTTATTACTTTTTATCACCTTTTACCTCAATTAAAAATGCCCTCGCACCTTAAGAAACTTCATATCTGCATCAGATAATCAGATTCTAGATTCAGTGCCCAAGCTCACATGTAGGCAAAATTCTCCATCCCCACCAAATAATTTCATAGATTTCAGTGAGATTTTGGCATGAACATGCATTCACAAAGAATAGCACTTGGTAGAAATCAATGAAAAACTCTTTTTACCCCAGCAAACCATAGATTTCTTTATAGTTCAGAAATAACAAATTTTGATATCTTGCTATAATTTGAGAGAGTGTATATACACACACATATATATATATAAGTACATATATGTCTATCGCTTTAATTATTTCACAGATTTTTATTTTTTTGCCAACATAGTATACAATACCATACATCACAATATAAGTTAAAAATTTAAAAATAGTTTTTTTCCTCTCAGCTAATTCTTAAATGGAAACATCTGAATACCCCTCTCTGATGTGGTGGACTGATTCAAGAAGTAGCCTGTCTTGCAGCAGGGCAGATCTCAGCTGCATTGCTTGATGTTTATGACATCTTGTATATGGAAAGTCCTGATTTGGAAACCTATTGTTTGTGTTGGCACCTAAGAACAAGGTCTATAATGCAGGCTTCAGTTTTCCTTTGTTTTAATGATCTGAAGATGCCTCCTTTCCATATCCCATTATTTTGCTAGAGGTGCCATTCAGAATAGGTTTTTGATAAATTCTGCCTGGTGCCTCTGTGACTATTGCATAAGTACAGTAGTTTTAAATATTTATGTTGTGCTGGTGGTGATAATTATTATTCCAACTCAGTATAGCTTTAATGCATTTAAATGTCAGTGTTTCTCAGTTTAATTCATCATACATACATTCAGATGCTTGTGTACATATATTCAGTATGCATCTCAAAGGACCTAAAAACACCTATTCATATTTTAGCAGCTGTGAGAAAGTGAGGACATATTTCCTTTACATTCCTAACAGTAAACATTAATTAGGCTCTTGACACACATTAATGATTAAAAAAACTCCTTGCAAAATAATCCATCGTAATTCTTTTATCACTATGCCAAGCCAAAGAATTATGTCATCATGGCATGGTATCTCTGATGGCAAAGTTAAAAGCTATGTGATAAAATAAAATCCATTTATTTACTCAGTCTTTTTCCATGGGAAAAAAAAAGTGGATTTGCTGTGATAGCTACTATGCTTCTGAATACAAGAATGTCATGCCTTATTATCTGTTTGCATGCATTTGTCAGAAAACCCCTATGCAGTTGCTCATAAACTCATTTGCCTTCTTAAGCTTAACAATTGCAGCAAAATAAAAGGTTAAAAACAAGGACTTGAACATCTTCTCCAAAATATCAAGAACATTCTGAGGGCTATCACAAAAAGGAAAGAAAAAAAGAAAAGGAAAAAAACCACCAAAAAAAAACCCAAAAAAAACCGACCAACTGAAAATAAGAAAAAAAGGCAGGTCCTTTTCAAAAACACGACTGGAATGCATTTAACCTTGGCTTTCCGAGTGGTACTGTTTGCAATTGTTTGCTTAAGCAAACCACAGAAGAAGGAACTTTGAGTTCCCAGGAGGCCTGACAAGTGATTTCCAAGGTCAGACATATGCACAAAAGAAACAACAGCTTCTCACTCTGTGCTCTGTTACAGCATCTCTCCTTATGCTACCTGTGACACTGCCTCAGTCTGGTCCTCTTGAAGGGTTGTGAAGGGTGCCACACAGAATGGGTCCAGTGTTGTCCAAAACATGAGACTGAAGCTGCCGCTTGTCAGTACACAGCTAACAGTTCAGAGAATCCCTCTATTGATTCTCTTGGTGTGACTCCACCCCAGCTGTTTTCTCAGACTAATGCTGCATCTCCAGAATGTGTAATAGTAATTGACCAGAACAGAGTGTCAGGACTAATTAATGTACTCTCGTTATTGGTGAGAGTGCTGGCTTTCAAAGAATGTCCTAGCTGTTATTTATGGCTTTTAATTAAGGTACAATCTTATCTAAATAATCAGTGCGTTGTAAAATAGGAGAGTCAAACTACATAGCTTCAATAAGCCAAACATAACATGCACAACCACATTTTCACAGAACACTTAGACATTTTGCAAGTCATGAGAAATTTAGGAAATTAGTAGGGGGTTTTTTAGCTTTTACAAGGCATGTGAAAGCATTCTATGCCTTCTAAATGGATTTACTCTAACTGCCTAATTCATTATGCTAAAACCATGAAGCAATTTCCTATTCAAAGCCCAACTCACAGGCTCTCTGTTGTCAAGTATTTGAATTTCAGATTAGAAATGTGTTCATTTGGATACCATGAAAGGAAAGCTTTGTTGTCAGCTTTGCTTTATGTTCTGCCAGCAGCCAAATTCCTCTTCTTCAGCGGTCACCAGCAAAATACCAGACCTCCACTCTGGTCTCCACTATCTTGGAACAAACACAAATGCTTTTGGCCTTTATGGCCTAAACACTGGTTTGAAGTTTGCTGTTCTCTCCTCTCTCTTAATATTTTTCTGGGGATTATTTATGACAGATGATATCAGCAAATGTTTAGATTGCAGTGAGGTTTTCTCATCCCTACAGAAGGGAAGGGGAAGGAGGGGGAGAGCATTTCCACAGTGGGAGAGAAGAGCCGGGACATTTGGTTCTGTGTAGTTTGTTATGGAACAGCGAGCTGAAGTGGCTGCAGCCCTTTCACCCTCAGTGTGTTTGCAGCTATGATCTGCACTGAATTTTAACTATGCCGCTGCTTGCTTGTTAGCAGCTATTTCTTTGCTGGCTTGAAAAATATGCAGGCAGCTGTCAAAAGTCAGGGGCTGCATTTCATGCAGAGTGTAACAAAGTTATCTAATACAGCCTGTAGGACAACCCCCCCCCCCTCCCCCCAAGCATTCATATCTTTGGCTAGTCATGTGGAAATCAAGGAATTCCAGCCACATTTCTCACAGGAAAGAGCTTTTCAGAGCTCTTCCATTGCTGTAAGCTGTTTCTGACAGGTTTAGGGTCTACGCTGTGGAAGGACAAGCCCAGCACATCCCTCTATTAATTAAAAGCAAACATTCACACAGGGAACGTTGTAACCTAAACATGAACTTTAATGGTTGTAACATAGCTGGAAGGAAAAATAATTACTAGTAGCTATAGAAGACATTGAGATATTTGTAATCCCTTTGCTTCTGAATATAATAACCCCTATGTAGTCATAATAAGCTCTTCAATATAGGAAATAGTAATAGAAGATCTCTCTCCTGATACTGAGGCTGTGCAAATAATTGATTTCTTAACCTAACAGATGAAGGAAAAAAGGGAGGAGGGGGAGGATTCAATCCAACCTTAATTTAAATGTTCTTTCGGGTTTTTATTTTTAGCTTGTGTCAATGAAAGAAAGCAGAGGCACAAAGCATTTCACCGGCTTGGAAAGCCCTGTGGGACTCTGACTGAAACATCTCGGGGAGCAAAAGGAGGAGTCACCCGTGGTTCTGGTAATGGCCCTTCCCCTCCCACCTGATGTGTGAGGTGATGTCCTGGGATGTGCCTGCACTGCAGTTCCAGCAAAGGGTCAGAGGGTGCTGCTGCCCCGAGCCACATCTCACTGTGCTGAAGCACACGGGTCCCTTGGGCACCAAATACACATCTTTTGCTCCCCAATTCTTTATGTAAAACTCTGCCTGGCAAACCAAGCTGTGGGAGCCCCAGGTCCTCATCTCCTTCACCAGGAAAATGCCTGGGTCAAAACTTTCTTCCTTGTGTGAAGAACTGCTCCAGCAGCTGGAGGTGAGGGCCCTAATCACCAGTTTAGACACACCCGAGGGACTCACCTGACTCTTTAGTTCCTGTACAAAAGTGGCACAGACCCCAAAAAGCCCCAACCTGCTGAGCCCAGAGGCTGCTGGGGAGTTCATCTCAGTTCATTGAAAGTGGGAGGTCTCTGCTGAAATCCCTGTCCAAAACTGGGCACAAAGAAGTTTTCTGTTTCCACTTCTGGCTCTCGGGAGAGTGAGCATCAGCTATTTCACCCAGCTCTAAATGACACATTGTTCCAACATGTGTTTCCAAGTGTTAAAAGTGAAGACGAATGAAGGCATGAGGCTGAGCTCATTGATAAAGTTCCTGGCACCCTGTTTCATTGTTCGCAGAAATGAGTCTAAAAGCCTACAGAGTTTAAATTCTCTAATTCAAGAATTCTCTTGGACTCCATTTGTGCATATTTTACAATATTTAAATGCAAATAACATTCAGGTCAGGTTTTCGACTGGTTGCTAAATACCTTCTAGTGCTTTCATGGAATTTGTTTCCTTAATGTCAGATTATAAGAAGAGAATTAGAAAGCATTAGTATATTTTATATAAAAGTTAAATATGAATAGTAAGAATTCAGGTCCAAACCATTTTAGGTTAACAATGACATAAAACTATTACATTGCAAATAACACGCTAAAGCTATTACCAACGCTCACATTTGTTTTTACCCTGAGCACAATAATTTTAGTCCATGAAGAAGCTGTTGTTCTACAGTGCTACAGGTAAAACCAAGTTCATAATTCCTAATAACTTCATCAAACTCTATCATTAGGCACATTCTGCAGCTGTCAGAGCAGTGTGGTTGCCATCAGATATGACCCTTATCACATGCTATGGTTTAGAGGACCAAATACTAAATTTTTTCGTCAGGACTTCCTCAGAAAAGAGAGGCAGAATTCAAGTTATAATTATTTTGCTAACCCAACAAGATAGTGCATAATTCCATGCCCAGAGAGAAGAAAGGAGGGGATTCTCACCATTAGAATACATGAAACCTTTTTTCCCAATACTTTGTCATCCATACTGAACAATGGAGTAGGAGCAGGCACATAGAACTCATTCTCTTAAAATCCAGAAGTATAAAAGCACTTAATGGGCTCTATTTTCACATGTCAGCCTGGAAAAACTTTATTTTTAAGCAATCTAATTAGACATCTAGTTAAAAGACCTGGAATTCAGGGCCCAAAGCAATCAAAGCATTCTCCTTCCTGTTCAGAAGGCAAACAGGGAAGAAGTGACTACGATGCAAGTGCAATACCCCAATCTAGGCAAAGCACCATCCCTAGACAATTCTAGGAGATGTTTCTAATGAGAAGGTAATGTGAAACGATGTTGGAAGGCAGCTTTGCATAACTGAACCTCATGTGCCCCCTGTCCTGGTGAAGCCACCAGGTGCCAGCAAGGTGCCCTCACCTTTTCTTTCCTCAAGAAAGGAAAATGGTATCTTGTGCTGCATTACACAAAGTATTTCCAGTAGGTCAAGGGAAGCGATGTTTCCCTGTGAACATCAAGAAACATTTGGTCACAGTGAGGCTGCTTAGACAGGTGACGAAGTCTCCATCCTTGGACAAATTCAAAAGCTGTCTGGACAAAGTCTTGGGAGAACAGCTCTAGGTAACCCACATGAGCTTGGGGGTTTGACCAGACGGTCCCTTCCAAACCCAGCTGTTCTCTAGTTCTTTGCTGCCTGTGCTATGCTTTGGTACATTCTCCAGTGTCACTCTTCAGGACCTGAGCCTTTGGATTGTCTGGCATGCTGCTAGAATATGTTAAGTGACAAATAAGAGGTATGCATATAGATATACATACTTTCTTATTTGTGTATGTATACACACATACACAAAGACTGGTCCGCAGCATAAATAGCTGAAGACAATTTTTAAGTATCCAATTCCAGTGTCTCCATGGAGGAAAGAGATGTTTTCGTCACCAGTTCTTTCCTTTTAACCTCTAGAGTCCCACTGCTCCAGATTTCTGAATCTTTATTAAGATTCAAGAAATTCCTGGTAGATTTGCCCCATAGAGAGCTCCCCCAACACCTCATGTAGTGCATGTAAAGTCAGGTGGTACAGACACTTGTAAACAGCAGTTTGGTGAGAAGTTATGAGAAAATACTGCTGTAGTAAGGGTGATGACTATTAAATTCAAAGAATGAACTTCAGCTTTCTTCAGCCTAATTGTCTGGTTAGAAACTCATTAAACCCTGCAGTACAGTCTTTAAAGTGCATTTAAAAATTGCATCAGCAATTTAATTAATGAATAAAAAACTGCATGCAAATGCTTTCTGATACAAAGTAATGGTTTTAGCCTGGCAGCAAACATAAACACTCATGTCTTGATCACTTAAAAGATGAGCAGGCTCTACTTTAAAAGGAAGGCAACCTTTTCAACATTATGCAGGGAATTCGGTTTTGTACTCCAATATTGCTCTGTTCCAAATAAAATGAGACATAAATATTTCTTTGTGTGATCTGTGTTCTGATATCCTCTGCTATAAACTCCTTCCTTATGGAGTCCCCGATCCTTATCTTTACCCTTCTTCTACAAATCACATTAACTAATCTGATTAGTGCCTTCCCCATCTCAGCACAGTCTTCCTGAAAGATCAAAACCAGACTAGTACCATGCTCTCAGGATGAGAAGCACAGAGCTTTTCAAAGAAGTCTGTTCCCACGCAAAAGGGCAATTTAATCGCTCTACAGCAAATTGTCTCAAGATGCAGAAAAGTAGAGAATAGATTTGAGGGTCTCATTTCACAAGAATCAGAGGCAAGGTGTTACAGTATAGCCTACATTGCTTTAGAAACAAAATATGGTGCAATAGCACAATTTGGCTGTCCCACCAGGTATGGGATATCGTATTTCATTAAGATGTAACAACAGAGAAGTTATTTCAGCACTTATAAAATTCAAGTCCTGCCATTTGTCTCATCTACCTTATGTGCCCATTCTCTTGTCTAGCAAAAGCTAGACAAAGCTTACTGAAGAGCATTGTGTGTCACAGTAGTTTCACTGTTAAAAGTAAGTAAGCCACATTACAGTAGTTCCAGAGGACACAGTACATAAAGAGGCAAGTAAATAAATGTCACTGTGCCCTACCATTCTCTTTCCTATGGAATGGAATAAAGAAAAAAACCCAAGCAAACAAGTGTTGTCTGGCTAAAGAAGTCCTATTCGGAACAACCTGTTGACACGAGAGTAAAAGCTGAATGACCCTGGTACTGAACACAGGAAAGAGTCATGGGAGGGGGATGTAATAATACTTATGGGAGTACACACACACCATAATACATTTAGAAATATTAGACTTTTTAAAAATCCTGCTCAGGTATCAAAGAATACGGGGAGCTCCACAGAAATAGGATCAATGCAGCACTGATCTTTTCAAAGCAGACTGGCAAAGTGACATATTGTGCCACAGGATGGGCTCTTTAATTGAAATGCACAGCTTGCACAAGCAGAAATTGCTCTACATGCTGTAGGTGTGAGAAAGCCTATTAACATGCCAAAGAACATATTTATGCAACTCTGAGTTGCCTCAAACCAGTGAAACAGAGTTTTGTTGATTTCCTAATGAGATTTCCACCAGTGTTCAAAGAGAGCTTGCCTTGGCTTCAGGCATGAGCACAGACACTTCCAAAACCCTACAGATTTACAAAGCCTTTAGAGAAACAGCTAAGTCCTGAAAACAAGCACAGCAGACCTTCTCCTCCAGCTCTCAAAAAACCCCACCAAAGCCAACAGGTAGCTTCTGTTAAGTCAGGTGACCTCAACTTTGTGCTATGATGTTTCTCAGGCATGGTAAATATTTCCTGGGATGCAATAATGCAAAGCAAACCCTGAGCAGAGATACCAGCAGAGTAACACAAGACTGATGGATAGAGAGACAAACATCTCCTGGTGGAGGGTAAACAAATTAGATGGGGCTTAGTCAGCTGTTTAGAAGAAACTGGATAAGGGGAAGCCTGCTGAGGAAAAAAAAACAAATTAAAAAATCAATGAAAATAATTTGGATTTAGCAAAGGACATGAAGGCAGGTCAGGAAAACAGATGGAGAATGGGAAGTGACCTGTTTGGGTTACAAGGCAAAAGTGAGACTTCAAAATGTTCAAATATGCATCTGAACTTTGGAAAGCCTACAATTAAGGAGTCAGATTTGGAAATCCTTTGATGTTTGCCCTGCAGAAATTCCAGCTGGGTGGAGAAGAACCCAGAGACTCTGCATATGAGCAGCTCCCTTTCCTGAACTCTCACAAGATAAGAGCCTGACTCACACAGCGGCAGAAGCACAAAACCTCCTCATTTTGGCAGGTGTTGTTGCCAGGCAACAGATCCATTAAGCAGCACAAGCTCAGGGATCCTGATTAACCCATTAGCTTCTCAATTAAAACACTAATTCGGGCACTGGCAGGTTTACGAACCCTGCAGGGTGCTTCTCTGTGCCAGTGTGACATCCCAGACAGGCACTGCCCAGTGCCAGCAAGCCCTGCCATTGGGCTGGCAGTCGAGGTTTTGCCTGAGAGCACTCCACCACAGCAGAGGCTGGTGTGCCTTTCAAAACTGGGGAACAAAAGACGAAGGAAGGAATATAATAACTGTGATGAAGGAATGTGAATTATTCATAGGAAATTAATGCAAGCCACCAGGGGCGAGCGAGGGGAGAGTTTTGTTTTGCTCATAGGATGGGTAGCTGCTCAGCTGCACTTTCATGGGATCTCATCCGTACCATTCACAAGATGACAATTTTACATCATAAGAGGTCCCCTGATGGCATGTATTAATTTATAATTGAGGCAAAAGGAAGGGAGTATTTTTGTGTATCACGCTAGTAAAACACACAAACTACTCCCTCAAGGCACATATACGCATACATTAAAACATTAGCAATGGCACTAGAGTTAATAAGAGCTATGACATACAACACAACCATTCACACTCACTTCATGGCAACCCAAAGCCAGTGCCTGGAACTCACACTGTGCTGAAGCGAGGCCAGGCAGCTCAGCTGCAAATAGAGGAAAAACCTGTTATTGGATGCCTGGCACATGCTTTTAAAACAAAGAAAAAGGTGAACAGCAAGGCCACGTACAACGGAATATCCTCTCAGAAGGAAAACACTCCATTTAAGAAGGACTGTATATCTTTTAAGTGTATTTATCAACACATTCATTCCATTAGTCAACAGGGATGAACTTATGTAAGCATGGGGCATTGTAAATGTGTATGATTTAGGTGATGCAAGAGTATGGCTGAAAACTAGTTCTATTATTTTTTCCAGGAGTATATTATTACATTATTCAGTTCCTTTAAATTATATTCATTTTTGATTATGTTTAACCTGATGCAAATAAGTATCTGTTAGTCTGAATTTCCTCCCTCTCCCTCCTCCTCTTGCTGCACAGAATAGTAATAGAAAACAAATGTTTGCAAAGTAGAAGATAACAGAGAAATTGAAACTACACTCTCATATGGATAATCTCAGGAAAAAAAAAATGCCAGAACTTGTGGCCTATCAATTGTTAACAATTGTTGGATAGTCTTATGTTTCAGAAAGCACCCCAGGGAGTTACTATATTGTAGGATAACAAGGAAATAAATGAAACAAACTTTTTAATTAGAATCAAGAAAAAAATAAACCATAGACAATATTAAATGCATTAGAACATTTAACTTTATATTTACCAGTTGTCTTGCAATTGGAAAATAACATTTATTGCTGTCTCGGCAAAATTTAGGTAGTTCGCAGATAGGAAAAAAGAGAAATATTGCTGGTTTGGAGGTAAAATAAGGTATTTGCTGTCACACCACTTTGCAGCATGGAAACACAGCTTTAGCTTGAACAAGAGGGTTGATCTTTGGAGAAGTATTTTTAGACATTTTCTTTCTGCATTTCATTTCAATCCTAATTGGCTTTTTTCCTTCTAAAATTTTGTCACCCATTCTTTTCAGCTTAAAGCAGTACAGCTGGTTGTTGTGAAGATAGAGACTCAGGCCATGAGGCACAGCAGAAGATCCTCACAGACATGTAAGTTGGAAATTTATGAGATGTCACCCTTTCAATCCCACTGGGATCTAAAAGCACTTTGTTTTCGTCTGACATACAGAAAAATGAGTACATTTTCCTGAGAAGAAAGTATTTTATCTTGGGGTTGTTTTTTTTTATTTTTCCATTATATCATTATACAATGGCAAATAGCAAGTGATACACTTATTAAATTCTAGTTTGGCACAGAGCAACCAAAAGAGAATGAAACATTTTCCTGTCCTACACTGGGGAATACTTTTTTATCTGTTCCCTACCAGTTTGATTTTTGTTAGAGCTTGAAATAGCTGGAAGAGAATAGGTCAGTTTTATTCTATGAAGTTTTATTCAAGTTTTATTACCTCTACAGTCCACAGAGGCCAGTTCCACCGTCTTAAGTGCAACCCTCAGAGACCTGCAAAAATGAATTCTGTCTATTTACTGTATTTTACCTACACAACATACTTTTACATTCATTTGTTATTGAGTGCCAAAAGTAGACAAGAACTACATGTTTTGAAATTAACTTTAGATCATTATTTGCTGTAGCATCAGAGCGAAATAAAAAGCAAATTTATAGATGTACAAAAAAACCATACTGTGATTTGTATGATAAGAACATTTTGAGTATAGAAAACACAGAAAAGTCCTTGCAGTTAAAGATATTCTTATCACCAGCACAGAAGTCTGACCCTCACTATATGCTTATACCTTTTTTGCCTGAATGGCAGAAACATTCCCACTAATGCTGAAGAAAGTTAGCAAACAATATTTCTTTACTTAGAAAAGTTTAGAATTTACTGTCATAGATCCAAAACATATTTATCCTTACTTATAAATGAGAAGATAACTCAGAATCAAATTTTTTTTTTAATTTTTTTTTTAGTGATAACCATATCCAAAGCCACACTTGAGAAATAGTTTGTTATGTCTTCACAATTTATTTGGACAATGATAAAGCAGAAAAAGGAGTGTTTCTTACTTCTGATATAAGTCACTATAAGTCCAAAATAAATTGAGGGGATTTGAGATTATAAGGGGACCCTATATATGCATCATCTCTCCCTTACAAGAAGAAAGTCCATTAAGAAAAGATTCCTAAAAAATGAAATGGATATAATGGGAGGTATTACTGTAGGAGCTGCAGAAGGAAAGAAGCTATGAGCTATGTTCCAGTGCTTTGTCCTATCAGCAATGGCCCTAAAATCAATATCAGCCCCAATACAGACTATTGGCTCACTGTTTTAAGCTTAAAATAAGTACAAAATCTTTTTTAAAAACCCCTCAAACCTTTACATTATTGAATTGCCCTTCTCTCCTATTTCTTTTTCACAGGGGGTTTTCCCTAACAACCACTCACTCATTCAGAATATCACTACTTCCTTGTCTGCTTTGCCTTTCAGACTTCCCATTTTTTCCAAACAAAACATATATATGTGGCACTAAAATGACAAATATTTCTGATGATGACATGCTTGACACACCAAATTGTCTTCCTGTATAGTGAAAGGGTTTTAGAAATGACAGCTCTTCAGGTGCTCATGAATAAATGAAGCAAAGCAAAGCAGGTGGAACTGTTCAAATTTAGTAGAAATGGACTCCAAAACTGTAGGCAGACCGGGGAAGACTGTTCAATTTTAAAACTGAAAAAGAGTTGGCAGCATAGGAGAACACTAATAAATGCTTACACTTAAAGTACAAAAACCCTTAGTTTTACATCAGTAGCAAAATGACTTTTAACTGCTTGTGAAACATGCTTGTCTGCATGACAAATATGTCTCTGACACTGAATTACATCAGAACCTTCAACTTTCAACTTTTAATGGTTAGTGCATGCAACACTACTGAAACTGGAAGAACAACTAAAAGCAAGGTCACAAAATAAGGTTATAAAATTTTGTTCAGTTAGCTGACTGGCTTGAGTCTTGATATCTGGCATTGACCAAAACTACACCTATTTAACTATAAAAAATATGTCCTAGGAAACTTGTGTTTAGAAGTCCAAATGGTAAATTTTAGTGACCTAGTTTTTCATATATGATGATAATATATTTATTTATATTTATTCCAATCATATTATTGTTTGAACTGAAACTTTGAATACTGTTATTGGCATCACACATTATTGTGATTGATGTGATTTTTCTCTTTTGGAAAATCTATGAAAACAGAGATCAGTCACAGCTGACAAAAATCCTAGCACAGTACTGTAATTGTGCATTGAACTTGCTCAAGCCTAGAAATTTTGCAGTTTTGTTCTTTTAACTCCCATTCATATAACTAGCTTGCTTTTCAGTTAGTGACACCAGGTCAGATAGAATGCCCAAAAATATCTCAAAAAAACCAACCAAACAAACAAAAAACCACTTTTAGCAATCTATTAAAATAAAACTTCAAATATTTTTCAGAGAAAGACAGTTCTTGGTATTAGTTTTTCTTTATGTATAGTTCCTAAGCCTTCACGTGTTTAGAAAAAGATCCCAAAGAAACAACAAAAACCAAACATTAAACACTACACTGCAAATTTCACTACTAAACCACAGAATCACAAAATCGCCGAAGTATTTAGGTTGGAAAAGACCTCCAAGATCATCAAGTCCAACCTTTGACCAATCACCACTGCAACAACTAAGCCATAGCACTAAGTGCCATATTCAGTCACTTCTTGAACACCTCCAGGGATGTGACTCCACCACCTCCTTGGGCAGCCCATTCCAAGATTTAACAACCCTTTCCATGAAGAAATTCACCCTGATGTCCAACCTGAACCTCCCCTGGTGCAGGTTGAGGCCATGTCCTCTTGTCTTTTTATTCATTGCCTGGGAGAAGCCAGCCCCCACCTGGCTACAACCTCATGTCAGGCAGTTGTAGGGAGTGATGATGGCCCCCCGAGTCTCCTTTTCTCCAGGCCAAACCTCTTGGCCCCCTCGACCACTCCTTATAGGACTTGAACTCTGGACTCTTCACCAGCTCTGTTGCCCTTCTCTGGACATGCTCCTGCATCTCAGTGTCTTTCTTCTACTGAGGGGCCCAGAACTGGGCACAGAACTTGAGGTGTGGCCTCAGCAGTGCCCAGTACTGGATGGTCTTTTCTCTAGTCCCACTGGTCACACTACTGGTGATAAAGGCCAGGATGCCATTGGCCATCCTGGCCACCTGGGCACACTCTGGCTCACATTTACCAAGAGAAAGGAGAAATTGAGGGACCAGCTGCCAACTGGATTTAATTCCAATCACCACAACTCTCTGGGTGTGGTCATCTGGTCATCCAGCCATCCAGGCGGTTTTTTCCCCATCAAAGAGTCCACCCATCCAAGCCATGAACAAGAAGTTGGTATAACTCTTATTCCTTGTAGATAACAGGTAATTTTTTTGCTCCAGGTATGAGCAGGTCAAGTTTTACATGTACACAGAGGACCTAGAAATGAAATGTAATAAAGAGATGGGACGGACAGAAGAAGATTCCATTCTTTTGCTTTCACTTTCTAGGCTTCAAAACTGAGTGATGAATACATTCCACCCACTTACTGGTGTCTGACATCCACGTCACCTCTGAATCTGTTCCAAAAAATGTGAGATCAGGGCACTGACTAAGAAACCCTGGACACATCACATCTTTAAAGTTTTCACTGATCATTGTACTCCATTTGTCTCTGAATGGACCTACTTTGTCCTCATTTTGTGAGGGTTAAATTTTCATTTTCAGCTCCCTCCTAAATTCTTTGTTCCCAGGCCTCTAATCTCTCACTTGAACCAAAGTGTCTTCTTTGCTCATTCATGCTCCTGTGACAGTCATGGACACTCTGCTTTTCTGGCTGACAGCCAGAAAGCTTGCAACACTTAAATACAGCTCTTGTAGTTTTTGTTCTTGTCATTTTCTTCATCTCTCTAGCAATTTAATATACTTATGACAAACCTGAGGCAATTTATTCTTGCTTCCCTCCTGTCTGCCAAAAAAATAGCTTTTCTGTTTCTCACATAAAAATATCATATGTACTTGAGATAACTTCTGAAAACTCTTCTTCAAACACATAAAACTGATCAGCTACAACACCAGCTAGGGAAGATAATAAAGAGAACCAGCATCTTCTCTGGGTGTTGCAGTACTGTATGTACCCTAAATCATGAAGGCACAGTATTGAACGTAGCAAGAACTAAGAATGATTGGGTTTTCACACTATGTGCAAAGTCTGGAGCCTGTGTTTATTCCCCTTACTTCTGTATTTACATCAATTACCCTTAGCTCAAAATTGTAGCTGACTCTGTAAATGAATAATATCTCAGAGTATCTACAACACCCAATTATTCTTTGACTCTTTCAACAAAAATCTGGGTTTGTTTGTTTGCTTTTTATTTTGGAAAAAAAAAGCAGCAGAGAGACAGTCAATTAAGTTTCATCACAGATTTCTTCTGCTCTCATTTGTTGTATGCACACACCAGAGATTAATGGTGAAATAGCATTAAACTCCTTTTTCATTTTTAAAGGCTATCTCTTTTTTCCAGTCTTAGTCTTGGTCATGTTCTGTTATTCTTCCTTGTTTTTTTGTTTTTTTGTTTTTTTTTTTTCCTCAGAAACACAGTGTTTTCCTGTGTTTTCAACATAAAAAAAAAAAAAATCCTAAAAGGGCTCTCTATTGAAGTTGGAAGCACACCTATTTGAAAGAATATCAAAAGAAGCAAATTGGACAGAAGAGTTTTTCTCAGTCTGTGGTACTTGGACAAGGAGAACCATTACAGCTGCTCTCTGAAATATCTCTCCTCATGTCCCGTGACCACTCCCAAACTTAAAAAATCTAGACTTTCCCATGCACACAAAACAAATATAGTGAGAGCAAAGTATAAGTGAGCACCACACACCGTTCCATGTTTTTATTCGGTTTTCAAAGGAAACTATTTTGAAAAAACTCAGATGGATATACCCAGACTAGCATTTTTAGGGTGAGGAAAGCGCGGAGAGAATACGTTCAAGAAGCTAGTGAGTCTTTGGATGGAAAATAAAATAAGAATTAGCTACTGGAAACCTAAAGTCAGAGAATGAAAAAGAGGGAAACTCTGTAAAAACGCATTCTTACTCTAAAAATCCAGTTTGACAGACAAATTCTTTAATCATTTAAGAGTTATGTCCAGCCAGTTAAAATGCAGGTAGAACACTCTGAGAAGTCCTCTGGATCATTGTTCTGTGTGACCTAGGCTCAAATCTCTTCACAGAGAGTAAGTAGCAGCAAAATGAATAATTTAAAAGTATAAAAGAATGGAAAAGCAGGACATGTAGAGACTTCTTTTTTGGTACCAAGAGACATACTCATAAATCATTGCTGCTTTACAAGTGTGGTTCATACCTAGATCAAAACAGGTTGCCAGAACCCGATCCCCATTAGCTTTACCTTCCACTTGCCCATTTTTTTCAGTTTGTATTCATTACAGGCAGCTCTTTTAGAACAACAAATCTGCTGTCTTGTTCTGGCCTTTGATTTTGACTGTCAGGCATAATTTACACGTTTACCGATCTGTACCTGTGCTTGTCACACTCTCGTAATCTAATAATCTGTTTCCTTTTCATATAATGGCTTACAGACCAACCCCCCAAAATCCCTTTGTCTTATCTGACATCTCTCTCCTGCCTGAAATTTGACTTTTTTCCTGTTTTCTAAAAAGCATGAGTAGTAAAGGGTTCTTCCTCTCCCCACCCACTTTTAGTGATTTCTTTGCTCACCTCCTGACACACAGCTCATTAGCCTGTGGTGTATACCCAATTTCTGCACTAGTAGGCTGTCACAGAAGGAAATGGATAGTTACTTCCAAAGAGCAGACACTCCTCATTTTCTGCCTTTTATAAAATTGTATTCATGGTCATTGTCATAAGACTTAGATTCACCCTCAGTTATGCTAACAAAGAAGTTGATATCAGCCTAGCGCACATTTTCTGTGTGTTGTGATATTTTTCAAACGCTGCAGAAACCACTCTCTTGCTCAGAGTTAGGCATATGCTGCGAATGACAACATAAGTGCTTGAGCATATTACATCCTCAGTGGTAAACCTGAACTGCATATTTCAAGGTTGAATTGCTACAGAACACACCCCATACGTCAAACAGCCTGTGTTCCACAAAGCTTGACCCAGAAGCATCTGCAGATGAGGCACCTATCAAAAAGATGATTTGGTTCTGTACTCTCATCACTTGGGATGAGAGAAAAAAAATCTTGTAAAGTGTTTCAGCTTGGAATCTCTTAGTTGCCTTATCTCTTAAGTTGCTGTAATTAGCCTGGCAAATACTTTTAGCTGATATTTTCCCAGTGGGGTATTAGATTTGTCCATTCCCTTGCAGATGTCTATGGCAAGAACAAAAACACAATGCAGACAAAATTCAGGCAGCAGATACTGGCACATACAGAATGAGAAAAACAAACTTGTCAGATTTTTATTGTATAATTTTATTGTGATTGCTCAGATACTTCTCTTAAAACACCAAAAACCACCTTATTTAACACAAATGCTACTGCAAAGGTGGTGGATAAACCAGCATCAAAGTTCTGGGATCACAATTCACCAGTGCTATAAACCTATTAAAATGGACCTGCATATATGGAGTGGTCTACATTATAGGTTATGCTATGGGTGCAGTTTTGTTGCTGCATTTGAAAGCTGTAGATGAACACTTCAACACCAAAAGCAAACTTACCAAAAGATATGCCCCAGATGAAAATTCTCAGTAACTGTAGATCTAGATTAGAAAATAAGAGGCAGGTAACCGGAGAAGAAAACCGAGGAGAAAACAGACATCATGCTATCTTCTCCAGCAGGGAGACTGACGATTCACAAGTGGACTTAGTAGAAACACCCTCTTGAATCTGCACATCATTACTTGTTATTGATGACAGGCATAGAGCTTCAGCAAAACAAGGTGTCTCTGTTCCTTGGGTTTGTGCTAATACTGTTCTAGTCATCTGGGTAGAGGTGAAAGGGGGCAGAGGTACAAGTCATCTTCAGGGATGGGTCGATAACTAAACAAAGAACAGATTTAATCTAGGACAAAATTCAGAAGTAGACTTGTTAAGCCCTACTTGTCAAAAACTAATAAATATATTTAGCTGAGTCAGAGTTTATTTTATATATTCCTGGAGGCAGGAACAGTAGGGGATCCTACAAAAGAAGGGTGGAAGATCCTGCAAATCTAATATTGAACTACTCTTTTTTAAAGGTAAGCTTCTTCAACCTCTATTTCTTTGTGCTTCTTGACAAGCAGTACCTTCACAGCTAAATTGATTCCCTTGTTAACCAGGCACTACTTATGCAGATTTAACTTAACTATGTAGGATAATGACATAACCAGAAGCTTGTTTTATGTCAGAAAAAGGACAAATTTAACTAGTGTCAGTAAATGCTCACCACTCTTGAGCAGAACTGCAAAGTGCAACTGAATGTTAATAGAAAACAAGAGTTGAAGTGTAATACAGTTGTGTCCTAAATCTTCATGAAGTGCAGAACTGTTTATACATATTAACAGATGCAAGAATATGAATAGTTTGATGGAACTTTCATCCACTTCATAGAGGAAATTCTGGGAAAACTTCGAAACAGCATGAAAACTTGATGGCCTATTTTTAAAATACTCTAAATAAACTAGATTAATGAATAGGTATGAACTGAGTTAGAGTTTCCAGCTCTCCTGCTTTCTTCTGATAGTATACTTCATAAGCTGGAAAGGGTTTATACAGCTTTGGCATTGACTCTTCTTTACTTTGTCTCCCAAAGTTTGATGACAGGTATATTGACTGCAAGGTTCTTCTTTAAAAGAAGTTTAATACTCATTGTGTATTTCAGCTACTTAGACACTTGACATACATGGAATACGAATGTTTTCATGTAATGATATAAAATTCTTATAAACCAAAATTCTAATTACTTTCATTGATAACAGGAAAAAGAATGATGAAATTTCCTTCAATTATTGAATAAACTGATGATGGCCAGTACCTCAGAGGGTTGTGTGGCCCTTAGGTTGGAGAGGTGGGCCTTCTGGAATTCAACAAGGGCAAATGCAGGGTTCTGCATCTGGGGAGAACAACCCCAGGCACTGGTACAGGCTTGGGGTGACCTGCCAGAGACCAGCTCTGTGCGGAATGACCTGGGGGTCCATGAGCCAGCAGACTATCTTTGTGGCCAATCAGGCCCATGATATCCTGGGCTGCATTTGGAAGAACACTGCCAGCAGATCAGGGGAGGTGATCCTGCCCCTCTACTCAGCCCTGGTGAGGCCTCACCTGAAGTGCTGTGTCCAGTTCTGGGCTCCTCAGTGCAAGACATGGAGCTCCTGAAGATGTCCAGCAGAGTGTTACTGAGTTGATCCAGAGCCTGGAGCATCTCTCTCATGAGGGAAGGCTGAGGGAGCTAGGCATGTTCAACCTCAAGAGGAGACAACTGAGATGGGACCTCATCAATGTCTATGAGTATCTGAAGAGAGGGTGCCAAGAGGATGGACCAGGCTCTGCTCAATGGTGCAATAGGATAAGAAGCAATAGGCAGAAACTGATGCACTGAAGTTTCACTTGAACATGAGGAAGAACTTCTTTACTGTGCACTGGAACAGATTTCCCAGAAAGTCTGTGGAGTCTCCGTCGCCGGAGATATTCATGAACCAGTGGATACAATCCCGTGCCATGTGCTCTGGGAGGGTCCTGATGGACTGGATGGTTGGGTCACATGACTCAGTGTGGTCCCTTCCAACCTGACTGATTCTTTGATTCTGTGAACCCAGACAAAATCTCAAGAGAACTGAATAATTTACAAGTCAGTGCTTAAAATCATATCCACACAAATTTTCAGTAGATTAGCACAGAGACACCACAATATTGCTACCAGTTGTTGCTGCTAGCCTTTCTTCGCTACGTGCTCAAGAATGTGCAACTTCTAACTGCTTATCTCAGCAGAATCATTGTTTAACACTGCTGGTTATTGAAGAAGGTTAGCTATGAATTCAGAGGTCTGCTAAGTCTTCCATGTCTGTGGAACACATGAATGAACATAGAGAAAATGCAGAGTGAAAGTTTTTTGAAAATATTTAACAGAAAGGTTTTTTTTTCCTTTGACAACACACTTTGCATGTTACTAGCAAATATTTGGGTTTTGTTTTCTAAAAGTCTAACCTGTCCTGCTGAAAGGTGACATGTTTCTTGTTGACATTTATTTAAGTTAAATGTTAAATGTTAAGTGTTTTGCAACTTTTTCATTTTTCCTCAGCATCATTGAACTCATCCACATATTCTTGGTGACTAATATTGCACATACAATACCTTTGCACAAAGAAAACTACAGTTACTCTAAGCACAGTCTGAATACAGGTCACAAGCTACTTGTAAAATAGCTACTTCTAAAACAGCAATTTTTGACAAGTGTTCACAATGTTGAGGAGTTTTGCAGAGGACACAAAATTTGAAACATGTCAAAATTCACAGGACAACTGATGTATCTGCAGGATCATAGTTCTCCTAGAAATTAAGAGCTATAAGCAAAAGATAAAGCATTAAAATAATAAAAAATGCCCTGAAAGAGTCTGACAACACTAAAAATTGATTCTGCTAGATGTTGTATCATTGAATGGTACCGCACTGCATCAGCACTTACAAGAAAATGCAGTCTAATAAAAAATATCATCATATAAAATGTTAGAACCCATTTATCTCTACTTTATAGGCTATATTTCACACATACCATTTAACACCTGCAATTAATGCATATCAGAAACTATGAGAAACACTTTTTTTTATTTTTTAGATTCTAGTCACTTAACTTTTTTATATCTCACTCCTTTCAAATAGAATTGTATAAGAGTGTTACATTGTACTGTTCTTCCTAAGCAGCTGCAAAGCCTCAGAAATCAGCAAAATGTCCTTCAGGTAATACACTATAAAACTAGTACCGGTCTTTGAAATTACTCACAGAGTTCAGTTCTAAAGGACTGTTATTTTTGGCTATTCCACCTACTGGGAAAACATCTTATGTCATTTCTGGTGCATTACACCTAGAAATACTGAATGCCTAGTCATTGTTCCTATCTTCATGCCTCTACCTACGATTCCTAAAAAAGTAAATGTTTCCATTTTCCTAAATAGTAATTACAAGCCTGCATGTGCAAAGATGTAAGACACAAACCAGAAAAAAAAAAAAAAAAGACGATTTTAAAAAATACAGTCCAAGCAATGAACATTGAACACTGCCAGTGTGATGAATCTTAAAATCACCCACTGTGTTCTGGTTTTGTAAACACAGATGAGGGCATTTAAATGTAACCAAAGACATAAAAAACCAACACATTATGCAAATGCAATAACAAATGTAAAATGATAAATTAGCAAGCAACTATTCAATTATTACTGTGACTAATTCCTGCAGACAGTGCCACAGTAAATGAACCTGAACTTGTTCTGGTTGACTGCAGTGTTCTGTTGAAACATTTCCATTTGGTTTGTTTGCTGCTTATGTAGATCAGTGAAGTAGATAGCATCTGTTTAATGAGCTCCCACTTCATTACAGAGCTGCACTACTTACTGAGTCATTCTTCTTAAGCATGCAGTCGGTGTAATCTGGTGTTGTTTTAAAGCAAATACTAATTTATGATTACCTGTTACATTAGGCCACTGAAAATTGTACTTACACTGGCTTGCATGAGCAGAATACTAATGGCCTTATTATGGATTGTAGTGATGTTTCATGCTTACAGTCTGTGAACATAAATTCCCATCTCAAGCATATTGGCTGAACAATGCACACAGTGTAAAAAAGAAAAGGGATAAAATACATTCACTTGTAAAACACACAAATTACATTTTTCATAGCCATCAAAAATAGTAATGTAGGGGATAATCAGAAATATTTCAGTGATACTAGACTGCCAATATAGATAGTTGAATCACAACAGAATTATTCATCAAAGTGTCATGATTGTTATGTAATTGATATCACAGTGATAGGTAACCAGATCCTTTACTGAATAAAAAGATGACAAAGTCTTCAAAAATATTACAGTTATTAGAGGTATCACTGGTAATCTCCAGATCATTAAAAACCTGCAGATTACAGTTGTAAATGTGAACAAAGAAGTGATAAATAAAACTTACATTATAGTCCAGACCTGGCCAAATTGCACCTTCAGATCGGCTCCATAGAACTAGATTAGGCATCACCATGCAGTTGACAATTTACTTCAGAAAAGTCCACTGGATGTCTTTTCCAATATTTAAGCCACAAGAAGTTTCTCCATACATTAAAAACACTCAGTACATCCATGTGTTCCATGACACAAAGCAAGGCAGTAAATAATTGCATGGTCCTCTGCTCTGCTTACACAGTCACAGCCCCTACCAGACTCACTTGGGAGAAAATTCTGTCCTAAATCACTAATTTTTTTAAGAATATGTCAGTACTTGTCTGCTCAGAATAACTACCTCTGGAGTTCACAAGAGCCGTTGCTGTATTTAAAGAGAAGGAAGAAGTCCCAGTGATCTGCAGATCACCCACTGAGTAACACTGGCCACAACCTGCCAAATCTTTCTTTTTCAAGAGTATATTGAAAACAAGAGCTGTTGATCTAAACTTCAGTCAAGAAACCTAACCAAGCACATCCTGGAGCAAAAATTTGAGAAATCTAGACATGGGATTGAGCTGCTTAACCATATAGGCATGAAATCCCAGTGGAGAAAGGTCCTCTTGGACAAAATAGCAACAACTAAAAAAAACAGCCACAAAGCAAAATAGAAGCAATACAGTAAAAAACGTTCAGCTGAAAGGGTTACACAAGATTTAATTGAAAGCTTATGGAAACAAAAACAGTAAATTAGTCACATAGAAAATTAATCAAGCTAGACAAAAAAAAAGCACCAAAAAATCCTTTCAGAAATAAGGCATAAAAATTTTATATTAGAAAAAAGAGTCTGGAGGACAGTGATGGATTCTGGAAACCTAAAAAAAAAGGAAATGACAGCTATAACAAGGAAAGTGATATTTCAAGAAAGCAAATGATTCCTCAATGACCATATTCACCACAAATGACGTTAAGAAGATATTTACCCGCAACATTTCTTCCAGTCAATAAATAAAGATGAGAAATCATCAAAAGCTGAAGAGTTTACATTTGTGTTCCAGGTTCTGTCCTCAACACAGAAATGTGTAATTCTCTTCTTAAAAGTGTGTAATTATCTACTTACAATTGTCTGTTTACAGAGGACTTCTTTCAGAGCAAAGCACAGGGTGAAGAACACAAGACAGCAACCCTCTAAGCTGCAACAAGAGGTAAATGTATTCTAATCACCCATGTGGAGTCAGACAATACCGAAAAACATTAAACTTTTGACCAATAAAAGAGATAGGTTAAGGAGTGAGATGGAAATCCTGCATATATAGCACAAAACAGCAATAAGGACAGTGGGTACACATCCAGTAAACTCTGCTCCTCTGTGAGAACACTAACACCACGCTGCTCTGTCATCCCTCACAACGCCAGCTCAATCCACACCACCGAGATGTCCCCCCTCCACAGTGTACTGCCTGCCTAAGCCTTTCATGCATTCCAGAGGTTGATGTATCTCTCAGTCTATCAGGGTCAAGTCTCAGTGGCTCTCTTTACCTCTAAGCTGGCAGCCATGGGCCTCCACCAGGAGATGAACAATCAAGTGCTGCACCTTGGGCAAACCTTTAAACCACAGCAATTAAAGATTTTGAGAGAAAAAAAAACCTCAGCATGAAACAAAACTCTAGAGTTTTCAGCAATTCCTTTGCCCTTTCAACTCAAACAATAACTGTTTCTTTATATTTTCCCAAAGTATGAGTACTTCACTTTGACATAACCAAGACCCCAGCAGACCCTCTGTGCACTTGAGAAATGAAAAGCACTGAGAACCAGGTCATCCCTCTATAAGCTGTACTAAGGCACAAAGGCCCTGACTAAAATGTAGTTTTTGTGCCACTGGCTTATGGCTTTTTTCCTCAATCCATGATAAGATGCAAAGCTTCCCACAAAACTATCCAGCTTGATTTTTTTTTTTTTTTCCTTCACAGAATCCAAGCGTTTTTGGTTTGCAGCAAAAACTTTAATTGTCATAGTTTTGAAACTTATGTATTTCTAGTTGTCTTAATTCCATTCTCAGTGCCTGAGAGGTTTTGACCTGCTGCAGCCAGCTATTGTCTGTAGAGGGGCTTATATCTGACAATAAAGAAATCAGCCAGAACCCAGGTTTAGAATGATTTCTGAACTCTCAGTAAATGAACTCTGAAAGTAATGATTAGAAACGGGAACCAGTTAAAAGACTCATCACTGCTGAAATTCATAGGCATCTGTAACATTGCTACACTGCATAAAAAATAGTTTGTTAGAGCACAGTGGATGCAGTGGAAGTCTGGGAGAAAGAAGGATGGGCCAGAGGCAGGTTTGTTTCTAATTGCCAGTCCTGGAATACATTAAATACTTTTTTGTTATTTACACAGTTGTCAGCAATCAGGAAAATACAAATTTAAGTACTAAGCTCCATATGGAAACAAGACTAGTTAGAAATGCCTTTTATGAAGAAGTAAAAATTATTTCATGTGGTTCTGGCCATGCCAAGAAGATCTTCACTGTTAAACTGCTCAGTTAGGGCAGACACCTAAAGAATGAGCACTGACCACCAAGAAAGTTCCTCAGCCACGGTTTTAAACACTGATGGAGATAAAGGATGTGGTCCAATGACCCCTGTGGGCAACTGGTAGGCTAATGGAAATTACAGGTGTTCTGAATACCTACCCATTAGTCTCCTCTGTAGATGGTAAAACTTGACCTAAATGTTGAGCACATGCCGCCTGCATCCCAACATCCAATTTAGCAGCAAACACAAAGAAATGTAAAGAATTCCTATACCCATGGAAGTTTTGAAAAATAACCATATTCAAATTTCAAGCATCAAATATTGAATGTTGCTGACAAAGGCATCAGGTATCTCATCAGACAGTTAAAACAAGAAGACAAGGAAATTGTTTTGAATTGTTGCTGTCCTCTACGTAATATGTACATCCACGTATGAATAAGAGATATCGGTGACATACTCTTCATTTTTTCACCTTTCATATTTTTGTAGGGAAGCATCAAAGTAGTGCTAAAAAGGTCCTTTGATGTGGACATGCGGTGATGATGGCAGATGCACAAAAATAGTGAGAGCAAAATTTTTGTTTGTGCTGTACAGAACTGCTCCAGGAAAAAGAGAAAGTTGTCTTAAGTTTTTCCACCATTCAGGGAAGAACTGACTGGGATGAAAGGTAAGTAGATATTTCTACTTAAGGGAAAACTTATCTTGAAGATAGGGAGGATACTTTATTTTTATGACTTACTCTTTAGTTTTCTATAGCCACAATGGTCTTCATAAACCATGCATAAAGTCCTTGTTTTGGTGACATTTACCCTACAACTTCTTATAGACACTGAAAAGCAAAATTAATGTAAGACTCTTAGTATGAAAGATCAATTTTCCTCTTCTCCCGTCACATCATTTTACTGCAAAACATTAAATTAATGATATCACCAAGTTCAGGATTTCTTTTCCTGGTAGAGAGTTTTTAAGTATCCACAAAAGACTATGGATTAATCAGATACAATGTCTTCAGCCATTTCTGCAAACTCCTTTAATATTGAAAGAACTTTTCAGACATTGCGAGGGACAAACCTGGCAAAACACCGTTATTTGGTAATTAAAATTCTGTTAATATAAGGCTACAGTTGCCCTCAATTCCCTCAGCAGAAATCTTTGCAAGTCTCTCATGCTCAGTAACACTCTTCTGTGCATTACCCGTATTCCTGAAACAACGAATAATCAGATGTCCCTTTCCTTATGAAGGAAAACAAGAAAATAAATTTGAGAGACAGACATTTCTAATAATATATTATAAATTGTGATAAACTGTTTAAACTGTGTTAAAATAAATAATGTAAAAAACACATCTAAAAAAGCCTTCAAGGAAGGTGCAACCTCAGGGTAGATTTACAAATACACTGAGTTAATACTCCCAGACTGATGGAACACAAAAGCCTAGAATACTGCTCATTTTTCTTAAAATAAACAAAAGCATAAACAAATAGTTGAACAGGTTACGAAATAAATTTGTTTGCCTATAAAGTGTTAACTTCATTATCCATTTCAGCTGATTCAACAGAATTACGATTTATCCTGCAACAAGGTTTGAGACAGAACAGAAAATTAATAATCACCAGAAATCCTGGCTATGCAGATTTTGTACAGGAAAACAGTTCAATACATATCCAACTGTGATGAATCCTCCTGGTGAAATAGAGAGGTCCTAAGAGCTGCAATGCATTTCACTACTCCCTGACAGAGTCCAAGTATACCCGGTCTAACAAATTCTCTCATCAGGAGGTTCAAGAGCAGTTCCATCAATTTCCTGAGCATGAAGAACATTTATTTTTATGCTTTATTTTCATGAAAAAGAGATACTGAATCTGTAGGCAGAAAAAAATGGTAAAAAAGTGGTGGATTTTACTTTTTTAAATTATGTTTGGTTATTTACTGTCATCCTTTAACTACTACTTGTGTTGCCAGGTTTGGCAATGAAAGGAGACAGAGGAAAAGAAGGAGTGCCTGCTATGCCTTCTGCTTTCAGGAAAGCCACTTAGCAAGCACTCAGACAGTAACTGACCTAGCCAGAAAATTCAGCAAACAGAGAAAATGACAAGCAAAATTAATTTGAGATGAAAGCTGCTGAATAACTTCCTATGGAAAATTGACTACCAAATACTTCATTTCACAAGGACTTCCCAAGACAAGTCGACAGTCATGTCACTGCATATATTTAGAAATATGGTTCTCTTGACTGCATTGCATGAGATATCTGAAGTGATTCTCTCAGCAGAAGAAATGCTTAAAAAATCACCTAACCATAGTGTTTGACAAGATCCATCAGAATCAACATTTTCCACAACAATTTCAAAACAACTTGAAATACACCAGCATTGCTATAACAAGACATGGGTACAAAGTAGAGGCAAAAAATGGAGTAGATTCAGAGACTGAAGTGTTCAACTACACTGAATACAAGATTTACATCACTAGCTTTTTCACATAAAAAAGAGGAAATTGGAATATCCAGTTTATGGCACAACTTAACTCTGATTTTTATACCAAACCAGTATGAAAGAAAAAAAATCAGTAAATAAATAAATAATTGACACTACACATTCTGTTGCTTTGGAAACACTTTTTTTTTTTATGTGAAACAATCTGTATCATGTGAAATAATGTATGGATTGTGAAGCATAAAATTAGGTTATATCTCTCAAGTTCTTAACATAAAAGTAGAGGTTTCAAGTGGCAAAAGCAGAGTGCTGGTAGTCTACCCTTTTGATGCTTTTTGAACTTACAAAAAAATTATCAATACCTCCTCTAGACATTGAAATTTTGAAAAAAAGTAATACATTTTTAATATAAAGGTTTCTAAACAACATTTGTCAACAATTTAAGGTCAAAGAACAGTGATAACACACAACACACTAACATTTCTAAGTTATAAAATGTGCTATATTCCCTAAAGAAATAATTAATATATAAGTAAAATTTAAACCTGCCTGCTTGTTTGTCTTTTTTCTTTTCCTTCACCTATGCTTGCAAAAGTAAACGCCTCATTTGGACACCCAAGAGAAGGAACTATGTGCACATTAGCTGTCTGAATTTCAGGAGGACACTGCACTTTTCATCACACTTAAAGACTTATCAGTGACAAGTACATGGAAACAAATTGGTTAACACTTCTGTCTAGCAAGACATGAAGTGTGGTAAAAATATTCATTTGAATATGACTGCTCACAAGATCTCCTTTGGGACATTATTTATCACTAACACATATTCTCACACAAAATTGCTCACTGAAATCTTCCAAAAGGTCTCTAATTATCTCAGGTTTACTCCAAAAAAAAGTGAAGTGTTCCAAAGGTTTTTGGTAGCTCCTGTGTGGAAGACATTTGGTAATATAATAAGTCAACTCCTTGCAGCTCAGTTCCAACTCTTACAGACATTGGACCTAATCTCAGGTCCTTGTTTTCTGTATATAAAGAACAATTCTAGACTTTAAGCCTAATCTGCTTCTCAGTACAGAAACAGAACAACACAAATATTAGCAAAATAAAGTGTCTCTGGCTTTGAATTGCAATTCTGTCATAGCAGGGTGAAATGGCAGCTTCTTTCAGGTCTGACAAAATAGATTTGTGATGCTACACAGCTCCACAGCCCACATTATCAACGAGTGCAGGGTCTTCTAATCTTCCATGGGCCTGCTGAACACAGCAGATTTTTGGCCCCAAATGCCCTAAAATAAGGTCAGCTACAAGCTTCAGAATCTAAGGCAAAAAGCAGCACACAGCTTCTAGGACTGTGGCCGCAGTTCTGCCCCTCGCCATCCGCACCCTGCGATGCAGCTTTGTGCAGTAATGATGGCACTTTGATTAGCAAGCCTCTGAACACAGAACGGGAGCACAGTAGTCAGCAAGCACCATTTGCTATTTTCCTCTCAGCTGCGCAGACATGCTGAAATAATGATCCTGGCAACATGTTAGCAAAACATTAGAAAGACTTTAGTAAGCAAATAATTTAATTACATCCTTTTCTCAGGGAGTTTATATTGCACGACCCCTGACCTTTTATATTGCTGTACCTAAACTCAGCATGGGATTCACACTTCCCATTCCTGTCACAGAATCTCTCCATCTTGTACCATTTAATATAGTGTGCTCCAGGTGTTCTGTGGTGAATGAATAGTTATATTACTACCTGTCAGACACAATCACACTCTATTCATCATCCGCGGCTGGCTGCGTGAAGCCCTGCTTCCAGCAGGCTCCCTCTCTATTTCCTTGTTCAAACGTCTGCAGTGCTTTCGGCCCATCTGTCAAGCCTGTCATTTAGAGGGAAAACAGTATCAGCGCTTTAAATATATGGAGTTCTCTATTGAAACAGTGCTGTGATTGAACTGTCAGCATTCCCAGTATCACAGACAGTAATTCATGACTGGTCAGAGCTCCATTTAGGTTGCTATTACCACACTGACCTTGCTGGGTCATACTGAGAGATTTTTCCCTTTGCAGTTAGGTCTATAAATAGTGCAATTAACCTTTCAAGAATTACAAAATGTTCTCAGTTCCCCTCCTCCTCCACAAATTCACTTGCTGTTTGCAGCATTTATAATAATCAAGGGGGAAAAAATAATGCAACAGGAAAGAGCATTTTTCTCTCCTGAAGTGTACACCAAGTGTCAGTGAAAAACAAAAAAATACTGTAACACCCCTAGTGCCTTTCCCAGGCAAGACTTGCATGGTTATCACCAGGAGCCTTGCCTCAAGTTCCACTTTCCTGGACTCAAGCCTAATGCCTGAGAGTGCTCTATCTCTGAACTACACCCCTCTGCTACAGAATAATCATGAGACTTACAGACTTTTTTGTCATACATTTGTTATATTTTCATTATATTTTTGTATAACAAAACAAAAGTTTTTTTATTATAAATTTGAACGAGAAACAAAACTCTGAACTAATATAATTCTGAAAGTCAAAAAAAAGACTTAGGTACATTGCACATTTGCTCCTGGTGTTTTTGCAAAAGTACCATTCAATTTAAAAAAATATGGAGCAGAAAAAATTCAGTGCGTCAGATTTTCCATTCCAAAAATCTCCTTTGAGAACAAATGACAAAAAGTCTTTTGTATGAACCACTGTTCATAAAATCATAGAAACATAGAATGGCTTGGGTTGGAAAAGACCTTAAAGATCATTTTGCTCCAACCCCACTGCCACAGGCAGAGGACCTTATACTAGAGCAGATTACTCAGAGCCCATTCAGTCTGGTCTTGAACACCTCCAGGAATGGGGCATCCACAGTTTCTCTGGGCAGTCTGTTCCAGTCCCTCACCACCCTACAGTAATTTCTTCTTAATATGTTACCTAAAGCTACTGTCTTTGAGTTTGAATCCATTCCCCCTTGTCCTGCCACTACATGATCATGAGATGACTGCATCCAATAGAAATAATCTCTGTGTAACTTATAAGTCACCTATTAACCAGAATCTCTTCAGAGCTTAAAGCACTTGAAATAGTTTACTTTTCATTTGTTTCTTCTTTAAAAAAACTAAAAAGTCAGGGACAGTAAGCACATCAGCCTTGGGCAATACATCAAATATTCCTCTGAATTTTGAGGACTCTGAACAATACACTACACTGGTAGTGAGTGTACGCCTGAGACAAAGTCTGGGTTTATGTCTTTAACCACATCATTTTTCAGCAGATAGATCACGATCCTGGGGCTGTATAATCACTGTACAGCATCTCAGAATCTGTCCAGCTGGAGCAGGACTAGCAAAACTGCGGAAGAGAAAGTGTAAATGCTCATGAAGTATAAGCAGGTTAAGAGAAAAATCAGAGGGGTTAGTTTAAGGCAGCAGGACAATACAGCAACGTGAAGAATATAACCCAGCTGCCTCCTTCAGTCTAAGACCAAAGCTCTAGTTTGACCACAATAGCAATGTCTCAGTGGGCTTGCTGGGTCAAAGCTTAGGGCTCTGACCTTGGTTACATTTTCAGATGTGGTCACTGTTCTTCTCTGGGAAAGTGCCTGGCCTGCTGCAATTGCAGCCAAAGCTGCAAAACCAAGCTAGCTAGCCCTAGGTAACTATGAGGTTTCCAGTCTTATTAATACAGAAATAAACATTCAGAAAATCATTCACAATACGTTTTTTGTATTTTTTTTAATACACAATCTAGATTTGCTTACCACCAATAAATTTCAAAAACCCAGGTAACAAATTTAATCAATATCAGCTAAATTGGTTGATTCATCAGAAAGCCCCCTTCCCAAATATGTGTTATACATGGCTGCAAAAATCATGCTGCAAACACACAAGAACTGCCACAGAAGGCTTACACAAAGCTAAATTATCTAGTATATGAATGTGGAAATACAGCAGAGAAAAAGACAAAAAGGTCTTTGCAAAGCAACTGTCTTCTTTTTAGAGTCAGGGAGTGAAATTAATTACGTAGCTTCAGCCAGTCTGAATATCTGGGGCTCTGAAAGAAAGATACAGTAACATAAATCACATCGTGTATTGTTAGCAATTTATTGAATGTTTCCTTCTTTAGAGTTCTCCACCATCAGTGCGAATGTCACAGCTTATTATAGATATTTAATAAGTATAATTAAGACATAATTTCATCTAGTTTCTTCTTTCTTGGGGAGAGTCACAAAACAGACAGCCACAGAACAGTGCCCATGCTGTTGTTTTTAGCTTTTTTAATGAATATTTCAGGATATGTCTGCCTTCAGTCTGAAGGCAAAAGCTTTCACTTATAAAGGCTGAATAAGTCTCATCTCATTAACTGTCATATTATCAGGCTTTATGCCATACCATTCAAGTTTCACTGAGCATTCAGAATTGCTTAATTATGTACAGTAAAAACAGTCTGCTGAGACTTTCCCTTTTGGATTAATATGGAGGCAAAAGGACAGAGGTCATCTTCATGACTCACTCTTGCTTGCCACTGTGTTAACTCATAATGACAGAGGCCTTTTGTTAGTGACAAAAATGTAATGAGCATTTGAAAATAAAGTGTTTACATCAGAAGGAGAGACACTTTGATTTTGCAGATGAACAATTCTTTCACTCCTTCCCATCTTCCTGCAACGATGTTCAGCTGCACAGTATAGTCCTTATAAATTATACCATCCTATGTTAATTACACTGTGCTGACATTGCTTGTCATTACTAAACCAACCACATGCTTTGCATGCCCAGATTTCAATAGATATTTTGTTGCACAAAATATGGGAAAGTCATGCAGGTTACAGACACTGGTCATTGCTCACATTTTCTCTTGACCACCCTATTTTGTTCTATATTTAAACCAAACACATATACAAATCCTGGCTGCGTGGTGTGCATTCTGAAAATGCTGTCATCCACAGTCAAAATGACAGTCCTTTCTGGGGTTTATGACATGTTTCTTTCAGAAACACCTCCTTCTTTCACACCCATCTCTCCTGACATACAATTCCTAAAGATTTTAGATATCAAGCATATGCACATAGATATGCCACTCACATTCACATATAAGCACCTCTACAAATGGATTGCACTGCTTATCTCTTTCCAGTGTAAAAATCAGAAAGAGCATTTTCTCAAGAAATAAAAGCTTTGTCTCTCACTTAATCCCTTTCCACAGCTATACCCTGGGAGTGGAAGTAAGATGCCAATAAGGTTAATCAGCAAGTACGCCACATTCTCAGAAAATAAATTAGATCGATTATCATTCTTCATCCAGCAACTTTGTATGCTTTGTTCAGAAAAACAATATCTATTTGTGTAAATGTACATTCTGCAACACAAAGAAAGAAATCCTGGCACTCTCACTTAAATAATCTCTACTTATTCACAAAGCAAGATATGCCTCTATGTTTAAAGAAAAAATGTGTTCTTATAAATGAAAGTATGTGTTCCCAAAGTATCCTAGGAAAATATCCAGTGTTTTTCTGAAGTCTGGAGAATGTAAGCTTGTTTAAATATGTAATGGATTTTCTGTTTTTTCCAATTGTATTACTTGGTTTAATAAATCCCCAAACTTTTCCTCACTTTAGTTTTAGACAAACACAACTACGACACAAGCAAATATACTTCAGTATGTATTTATTTTGTTTTGTCAGAGAGCGATTTTGAAAGACTTTGTCACCTTGTCAGGGAAGAATCAACATAATGCTTTTTGTTGTAATTACTATTAGCTTTACGAGTCTGACTAGAAGACAATAGTTCAACAGATTTTCTTTTCCAGACATATCTGCCTGCCATTATTTTCCCAAGATAATCCAGCTCTTCATGCATTTAACAGAAAAAACTTCTGAAATCAGGGGAAGATCTAACATTGCTGTTTCATCATGACACTATAACACAAATTAAGACATCCCTGCATCACAGTTTTGGAAGAGTATCTGCAACCAGTCACTGGATAAAGGTCATCCGAAAACTTCTGACCTATGAGTCCGTCACTGTCAAAATAAATTTGGCTTCAGTATACTCTCAGTTATTATTTACAGCCCTCTAGAAATACAACTGCCCATTACACAAGCACCGATGCTCTGGTTCATGGTCCAGGTGCTCATTTGACTTGTAGTTGCTACCTTTCCCCCACAGAATCGTCACTATCAAAACAATACCAACTTCTAAGGCTCACAGGAGCATAAAGTGCAAGCCAGTAGTAAAGACCAAAGGAGACATTTCCAGTAAAGACAATACAAGCAAGTGACTAATTGAGGCAATTGACAGAAAGGCATTAGTAACTTTAACTTCCCAGCTGACTCCATTCAATCATAAGGGACAAAGAGAATTTCTTCTAAACAAACGTTTAATTCAAGTATAAACTGAAAAGAATGAAAGGGTTGACTCATACAAGAAGATTGCTAACACCTCCCCCTTTTTAAAGGCTGAAAGAACATCTTCCAAAAAGACCCTGACTGAAGAGGTAGGATTCTAAAAAAAGATCAAATACAATATCAGTTAAAAAATTCTGGCAATTTAAATATTTGCCTTCTGCACCTCACAACAGGCAAATTGATGCTGCAAAGATTCTTCTTTTCATTCCCTTCATGCAGTTTGTGAGGTCCACCAAGTTGGTTAGAGGGATGGAGCACATGTTCTTTGATGAAAGGCTATGAGAAGTGGGATTGTTCAGAAGGGTCTGGAATGAACTAATTGCACTGTTCTAGTAGCTAAAGGGAGACTACAAGAAAAGCAAAGAGAGGCTTTTTACAAGAACATGTGGTGACAGTACAAGGAGAAATGGCTTTAAACTGAAAGAGTTGAAGAGGCTTGGATTGAATTAGATATTAGGAATAAATTCCTTACTGTGGTGACGATGAGGCACTGAAACAGGTTGTCCAGAGAAGTTGTGGATGCTCCATCCCTGCAGGTGTTCAAAGCCAAGATGGATGAGGATTTGAGCAACCTGATCTAGTGAAATGTGTCCCCAGCCTTGGCAGGACAGATGGAAGGGGATGATTTTTAATGCCTATTCCAGCCCAAGCCATTCTATGATTCTATGATGACAGGACAGTTTGTGGTTATATTCCCTACCTTTTAAAATAATTTGTACCAGGACATATTTGACCTGAACCGTCTCAAAGCTGCAGATGTCCCCAAAGTGCTTTTTGAGAACAATTTCTCAAGCAAAACCAGAGACTACATCCAAAAAGTACATATGTACAGAGGAAAAGAGATCCCAAGTGTCTGTAGGCTCAAGAAAGCCAGCTGGAGGAGAAAATTGCCCTGAATCAACAGATCCAAAGTACAGCATAATAAAATCAAGATCAGAGTAACTAGAGCAAACAAACACATGTTAATTGAACTTCTTACACCTCTGCAATTAAGAGTCTTTTTGTTAAAGCACTGGAGTTAATAGCCTTTGAGATTTATGAAGGGAAACAGCTCGGTTGCTCTTTGGTACTTCCCTTCACAAAATCTCCCACCTCTTTGGTCAGGCCCCAGGGAAGATCAAAACAACTGGAGTCACAACCTCCACAGAAAAGCACCTAACCACTGGAGAAAGTAAACTGTGAGGTTTCACTGCAGGCCTGGGAGCAAGTGCTATATTACAGCAAACACAGCCTCATTGCTGGAAAGAGAGTTTACACCCATGAACACATATGGATGTATCTGCTGCACCACTGGAAATACAATTAGTAAATTGAATAGCCTTGTGAATAACAACAGTCATTATCACTTACTAGTATATAGTGGGTTTTTTTACCATTTTGATGAACTAATTTTTTGTCTTTTTATTAATCCACTATAATTATTATCTATTCCCTCTCAAATGCTGATTATTTCCTCTCTTTTATAGAAATTAGGAGGTTTGGGGTTCTTACTTTTCTAGATTATTTGCCACTGTAGACCTCTGTCTATACTGACAGCACAAGTTTTCTTTTTACTTCATTTTATCTACCAAAAATAACTCAGAGAACAAATATCCAGTTCATGTAATCAGAATCCCATGCATGTAACCAGAATAACATAAAATCATTCAATATGTTTGAAATTATAAGATGAAAAAGAAACCATACCAAATCAAATTACACTGGGTAAAAGACAAACAGAATATTACTCATATTACAAGAGATAGAATTAATACCATCATACAAATGAAATAAGTAACCTGTCTGTCCTTTGAAGCCATTAATTACAAGACTTCCAGTGGTTTAGAAAATATAGATAACAAAGTATAAGGACAAGAGGCCATTTCTAAAGAATGAAAGATGTCTTTATACAAATGTTTTTGAATACATGGGGAGACTGATCGAGAACAGGCAAGCATCCAGTGATCTAAATAGCAGACCACTCTTTTAATAAGCTAATAAATAGGAAGGTTCAAGAAAAGAGGTGACTCACCTCTTATGCCACAGTGGTCTGGGATCTGTATAACAAAAAAAAAGTTTACACACAAGGAGATTTTCTGTTTTAAACAGATATTTGATGTATGGTTGTGTCTCCTCGACATTTACATGGCTGGTGCAAACAGAAAGTCTACATGATCTTTGAATAAACTTTTTTTTTTAAAAAGCCCAAAATGAAAGATGTCCTCTGTAGAAGTAAAATTTAGGCAATTTATTTCAATTAACTTGTGTTCTGTTAAATGTTTTTATCTCCGTAAGAAGGATGGGATCTACCAACTAAAAAACTGTCATTTCAATCACAGGACATCCCAATTAGTTGAATTGACAAATTCAGTAAAAAATGACTAAATTCTAATGGGCAAGAATTCTTAACAAAAGTAAATGCATTGAACTTAAACTGAGTTAAAAACTAATTGTTGTCTTTATTAAAAAAAAAAAATTAAATTGTTGCGTAGGGTTCATGCAATATTTTAATAAATCCACAAGACAGAATCACAGAATATTCTGAGTTGGAAGGGGCCCAAAAAGACCATCAAGTCCAACTCTTAAATGTATGGTCCATATAGGGATTGAACACACGATCTTGGCATTATTAGCACTATGCTCTAATTGCCTAATAAGCTAATCCCAGTGGCTGACTCCTGCTACTGTACTTCATGGAGGACTTTCCATGGATGCCAATTCTACCTCCATCATGAAATTGAGGACCTTTCTTCATATTCCTTAGGTGTGAAATCAAGAAGTCATGGTCAGAAGAACCTTTAGTATGGATGCTCCTTTGGCCTGCACACCCACAGTGCTAGAAAACATCAAATTGTATATCTTAATTCATTATCGTCTTTTAACCCTGATTATGAATATTTTATCATATGAGTATTTGGTAGAGAGGCATCTGTTTCAAAAAGAGGAGCTGCTTAAAACTCTGAATTGCCAATTATATTTCCCACTCCTCTGAGCTTATTGAGACCTTCCCATTCTGTATCCTCACAAAAAGTGACATTTCAAGCAATGGAGTCGTTCTGATGGTGCAAAGAAGGTGAGAGGACAGAAACAAAACCCACAAGCTCTCAGTGGTTTCCACTGCATCCATATCAGCGTGCCATATGAGTGGTACCCATTAAGCCAGAAGAATTACTTCAGAAATGAGTGGGCTGCAGACCATTTGTTGTCTTTGAACAAGAGTAAATATGACAGCAGGGTCTCCATTCTCTCAGATACATCTTATTTACAAAAAGAATGGAAACTAGCAATAGTGAAAAATTATCATTTCTCTTGGTTCAGTAAAAATGAGTGAACTACCAAAAGAATGACGAGCAGAGCAGGAAAGAAGTCTAGAAAGTGGAATACAGAGGGTCATAATTTTTAGCTTTCAAGTTCTTAGTGAAATTTTAGGTTCCCATAATACTCATGCTACACTGACAGCCAAACAAATTTATGTGTTCTTTCAGTATTGTCTCCCACTGTTGTTAACTGGCAAAATGCTAGAATAAACAGATTCCTCTCAAAACACATTTGAGGATGTAATCTCATCTGCAGAATCTTAAAACCTTGCAAAAGATGATCAATAACTTAATTGCAAGTCATTTGCAGTTTAATCAAGTCATACTCAGAGCTCAACTTCTGCAAATGGCTGTTAAATACAGAGGTTTCACATGTATGATTGCATTATTTACAGAACTCTGGTTTTCAAACACTGAACGTCAGATATACCATGCTTTGTATTATGCAGTTTAAACCCACCGGGGGATACCACAATCAATGGTAGTAGAAAATTTAAGAAAGAATGCTTGAAGTTGACCCATTAATTGAAATAATTTGAGTGCACATTCTATATTGCCTTTCACAAAGGAAAAGGAAAAAAAACACTACCAAAAAGACAGGGGGAAATGACAACTGAAAACAATGAACACAGTCCTGGAAATCTCACACACACAAACATTTTTTCCTGGAAAAAAAGTCAGTTTTAGTTGAGGTAGAACTGACTTATTATGTATTACTGTCAAATTTCTCTAAAAGGATTCTTTCATAAATACAGCCAGGTACTAGTTCATCAGTTTGATAGGCATGCATAACTCAGCTGAGACCTGCATTCTCAGAACCACATGAATATAGCACATTTGTGACTGTCAAAAATCAGACCCAAGTTCCACCACACCATATCTGCATATAACTGTATAAGCTGCAGAAGCTTTAAACTGCACACACTGCATAAGCTTCTGGTGCCAGCTTTAGTCAGCTTTCTCAGAAAATGTGTTAAATAGGATTTTAAGAATTTCATAAGGCTTTTGCTCACTTTCAGCCACCAAGCAGAAATGACAGCTTAGATGCTCACACAGTCCTACAATGTCCACTGCTGTCTTTTTGCTAGAGGGTCTTGCTCAGTTTCCATTCTTGGCATGCTAAATATGCTCCATTTCAGTCACCACAGCACATCAGAACAAATCTTTTCTCACCATGAATTTAAGTATGTGTCCCTTTTTCCAATTGTCATGGGTCTTGTCTAACAAAAGGACCTTTTTTATGGTTAAACTACTTCTACTAGATTCAGAATATTGTAGGTTCTTCAGAATGGACTGCTACAGCACTGAAAAGATCTATAACTGGCCAGGAGGGCTCTACATGGCTTTGCTGCCATTACACTGACAGTTCCACTCATTGCACTCACCTGAAAGGTAATCCTGTTTCAATCTGTTTGAACTCCCACATAGTTTACATTTGGGACAATGGTCACTTCTTTTCTATGACTCTTTCACATGATAGAAGTAGTCTTTACAGGGGTTGTCTCCTTCTTTGCCTTTCAGAGTTTACATCAAGCTGTCACAGTTCCCTAAAATGTGCAGCAGTTATTACAACAAATGCAGCAGTTTTGGCTATCATTAAACTAGTCTCAGATCCTATTTAGTTTAGATTATTTCATTACTATGGAGTCACAAAGTCCTTTATTTTTATTCAAAGCACTCATACGTCAATGTTAAATTCTATTCCAGTCAAAATTTAAAGTTTTCTGCACTCATTAGAGGGTTTAGTGTTGAAGATTAAAAAATTTCCAAACGTTTCTCAATACTTTGCTACTGATTTAATAGGAACTGAATTTTAACTGAATAACTAATTTTTAACTGGTAACTGAATAGCAGTTTAGAAGCAATCTCACCCAACACATTTCAGTGAAGTCACCTGTTTTTCTCCTCAGCAGCTCGTGCTCCTATTTGCTTTGTCAGGTCAATACCAATGCTAGAAAGATCACAAAGTAGTTAAGAGGGTACTGCTAGGCCTGAAAGGAGCAGCTGAGGGAGATGGGAGTATTTATCCCAGAGAAAAGAAGTCTCAGGGGGAACCTTATCACTCTCTACAACTGCCTGAAAGGGGGCTGATCCCAGGTGGGGGTTGGTCTCTTCTCCCAGGAAACAAGCAACAGAACAAGGAGAAATGGCCTCAAACTGTGCCAGGGGAGGTTTAGGTTGGATATTAGGAAAAATTCTTCTCCAAAGAGGTTCTCAAACATAGGCTGTCCAGGAAAGCTGTGGAGATACCACCCCTGGAGGTATTTAAGAGACTTAAATATGGTGCATATCAAGTAGTGTTGGACTTGGTAGTGTTAGACCAGCGATTGGGCTTGATGATCTTGAGGGACTTTTCCAACTTAAATGAATCATTGATTCTAAAGCATGATTGAGAACAAAAACAGTGATTGTTGTGGTGAGAGAAAAGAGCAGAAGAGGTTTGATGCAACTCTCTTCTGCAAAATGCAACTGCAAAAAAAAAGAACAGATCACCATATTTGACAAATTTGGGACAAAGTGTAGGGTTAAATGGTAGTAGAGGAGATTAGGCTAGTTATGAAGAAAACATGTCCAGTGGAAAGCACAGAGTGAAATACTGGAATAAACTGGAATAAATTGAGAAAGTTAATATGTTTCTGCACTTGGAGACATGTAAGAACAGGAGAAGGAAGCACCCTTAGGGGTGATGTAGTTTTTGTACAGCTTTGGGAAAACAAGATAGGGTGCACAGCTTCTCTAACCCCATTTAAGCAGTAGTCTCCTATTTTTCTCTGCTTCACAACAGTTAGCTTCAGTTAGGCCACTGAGCTAAACACTGGAACCAAAGTTTTGGGATCTTAAGTATTGTTGCATGAAATTATTAGGTAGCAATTCTCAATATGGTTTTGTGCTTGCTGCTATTTTACATCAAACAAAGCACGTCTGGTTTTTATTATCATCATTTTACAAAATAATAGTGAAAACATCTATTGCCATTTACCACTTAAATAACCAGAATACTGGCTATGGAGAAGCAGCTTAAAAATTTTTATGAACAGCAGCTAATCTTCTCTGCTTAAAAATTCAATCTGAAAAAGGTCGCACCTAATTTTGAAGATCTTTGAAAGGACCCCTTAAAAATCCTTCCAAGAACAAATAAACCACACCTTGACAAAAGTGTTGAAATCAGTGCAGTACAACTGACCAATTCAATTTTGCCCTGATTATTGCTTTATTCCTTACCAAGGAGCTGGCTTGCTAACATCGCAATAATTTCTGGACTCAAAGTGAAAATTGCCAGGTTTCTTTAACTATCTCTTAAAAACAGTTGATTAAATTAAGAGACAATGAAACACCTAGTAAGGACAATTAAGTTCATCTACTGTCAGAAATAGAATGAAGTGCCTTTTTGATGGTCACCATTCACATTTTTTACAGTGTACCTCAGCACACAATTACACAATTAAAGAACCATCAAATTACATTTTTAGAGACATGTCGTCACGGGACAACATGGATTTTTTTCTATATCACTATCGAGAAATGTTTTCTCATCTAACTTGCTTGAATATATTTACTCACAGTTCCTCATTAAACAGTCTTATTTTCCTCTGCAATAAACTGATTTAAGATACACTGTGAATAAAAAATACAGGCTGAAGTGCTTGCAATGAAAGGAGATACGGGATATAAACAGATTAGGAGTATTAGTAAAAGTAAGTAAATCAATCTGTCCTCCCCTATCAAGAAGTCTTTTTAAAATAAATGCGGTTATTCATGTAACAAAAATGCTGTGGGTGTATTAGGCTGAGAAAGTAATCCAAGTCATTGAGTTCAGTGGAAGAAAGCAAGAATCCTCCTCCTGCCCACAGCTGTTCATCATATTTAGCCACCTCTGGTTATTCATATAAGAATTAAATATACTCCTGTCCAATTGGGTTCACTCATGTTTCCAGCTTTTGAATCTATTTTTTTCCCCTACGTTAAACAAATCTAATGATTCCTATCCATAGCAAATGTGGAGCTGATGAGCAAATGGATGATAAAAATTCCTATTATTCCTTTGTGCTCATCTCTTCCACTTAAGATTCTTGTCATGCCCTGGGCATTCTAGCTGTCTGATATTGTTCCTTTATTTCCAATTCCAGTGCATTCTCTGCTGAACATTTGTCTGTCCAGAACATTTGGTTCACTGCCTAGTACCAAGCAAAATCTGCTTGCAATGTAAGAACATGTGGAGAAATTATGTGTTTTTGTCACACCCTATTAAACGGTATTCAAAACACAATGCCCCAGAAAGTAAATTGATTGTAGGTTTTATAACCCTTTTCAGGCTAATGGAAACAATTTAGTACCATGAACGAAAACATTGAGAGTGCAGCTGTGGGAATCTTAAATTGCTCAGCTCAGCAGTTCTGTTCCGGCTTAAGTAGGATAAAGTAGTTAAAGTTCAGTTAGATTCCATTCCCCTGGATCTTTGACAGATCATTTCAGATTAATGTCTTCAAAGTTTTCAACATGCCTTGTAAAAGACTTTCTGAGGAATTCCTGGTTTGTGCTTTTAACTGTGTGGGGGCAGTGTGAAGGAGCTCTAAGAACTGGGAAAAGAGGGGAAGAGGGAGCAGGAATGTCCTGGGGAAGTTTTCAATCATTTTGTAGAGTGTCTTGAACCATCTCAACCATTTTTTAAAGTGTCTTGAACAATCTTTCTCTTCAGTTTGGTTTTTTTGGCTATATGGGTGGGCAGAGGGGTGGGAGGGGAAGCGAGATGGAAGGAAACACAAACGAAACAATCAGACAAAAACCCAAACAAATAATAAAAAGCCTACCCGTTTTCTTATAACTTTCATAATTTAGCCAAGACCACAAAAGTCAGCAATGACGAGCCAAGACTGAAAGTCTACACTTAATTCCACTTTAGGAATAAATTGTATCTCCTTAAGGTTCTGTGCTTAAGGACCTTTATTTAAGGACAGAAATTTTAACCAATGTTCATTCATATTTCAAAATTTGAAACAAAACTTTGTTTTAAAGCTTGATAGGCAAAAGGGAAACTTGGCTGCTGGAGAACTCCACACTGCACTTTACAAAACAAATCCTCTACCTAGCCACTTATGAGAAGAAATCATTCACATGGGCATTTCCTGCACTGTACTACAAGAAAAACATCTGTGAATATTATTTGACAAATTGATCACTAAATGAGCCATTAGCTTGCAGGGTTTTTGGATTGCCTTAGGGAAGGAGGGTGCTATATAGCACAAAGGCTTACAGATGCAAAACACTGATTGGAAAAAAAAAAAAAAAAACTGTTCCAGAAGAAAAGCAGTAATAAAACAAGCCTAGCATGAAAACATACGCTTTCTAAAAAGTAAGCCATTTATGAGAAGCAGTAGTAAAACTGTTTAATTCTTCTGTGCCTCTAGGGAGAAATCTAAGCCTTTTGAGAAGTGATGGAGAGAAAAATGAAGCCAGTGGTGTGTTTGTCAGTGAGAGAATGCTGTAGAAACAAAGTTAGTAATTTTACCATTCCTGCTTGCCAAGAGCTGACAGGTGTGTAGTTTCTTATTGTTCTGAAAGGCAGCCAGAAACCACAGTTTAATATGCATGTGTCTTCATAGTAGGGGAGAAAACAGCTGTCTCTCTTGCACATGATATGAGATGATAGAAATATTGAGACACACTCTTCTTTACAGTATCTAACTGTCATTTCCATGGCTTCGTTTGATCTTTTGACAAAGCACATAGATGGAAGGAAAAAAAAAATCCTGCAGCCCAGATAAGATCAGACATGATGTGGCAACCTCTGCTCCCACAAATAGGTATTATTTCACAGAGCTTGTGAAACCTGAACAAAATTTTTTCACATGAACAAGGGTTGACAGATTAGAGTCCTATTTTCAGCATAGCAGATCCATACTTTCTATTAAAAAAGTCCATTAAACATTTAAGTAAACAAAACCAGGGAAATATCAGGTTATTTCAGATAAATATGGGTTAATAATTTCCAACCATTCTTAAAGAACAACTCCCATAAATCCTTCAGTTTTCAAACTGCTGAGAGATGTTTGTGATTAATAAAGCCTTTGAACACAAAAAAGTTTCCTTACACAAGAATTATGTGCATTTTTCTGTAATATGTAGCAAAGCAATCTTTTAAATCCTAATTCCCTCAGGAAGGTAAAAAATACGAATATGTCACACACACACACACATACACACACACACTGTACCAGATACAATAATTTGCAAGAAATACTAGGCTCTGTGGATCAGATTTCCTTTTTTGTGTAGAAATGCACTGCAGTGTTAAAAGCTCATGATAACTGGCTGGCATATTGCCAATTGAATATGCATAAAATATCTGCATTGTGTCCAGGCTTGTATGATTTGATAATCTGACAGATGTATTTAAGCAGTAAGACTTGAGAGTTCTATATTTACCAGAATGTGAGAAGAGGTATTATTAAACTCCTTCATATACTTGGAAATTTCAGTACCCTCAGAAAAATGCTAATACTTCAGAAAAATACTAGGCTTGACCAGCAAGCTTCTGAGAGCTTAGCAAAACTTATTATAAGAGAAATGTCCTCTAGGCCTATGTGGCACACATATAAATACACTTATTATGTCAACATGTTAAAAGTGTCAAACAAAAAGACTCAATTCCCAAAAAAATAGGAAAGACAGATATAAGTACTAAATAATTCTTAGACTAGGAGACAAAGGTGTGATTTCTTCACTTCACTGACAGCAGCCTCTGACACGCAAGGAGGGAAGTGATTTCATTATCAGAAACTATTTTTGCACTGAATTTTAACACAAGCAGGAAACAGAAACTTGGTAATTTATTCTGCTGGATGAAGATGAATAGCACTGAATTAAGACCTAAAGAAAGTCACACACTGAAAACTCTTCCGCCCAGTCCCCTCCAATTGGCTATTTTTGGTAGCCCCACATGAGCCCAAGTCTGTAAGTGCTTGTCCAAGATAAACAGATACAAGATACGACATGCATCACCATCCCTTTCACAGTGCACCTGGAGACTCTGCAAGCTGCAATGAGAACATCTTAACAAACAGAACAAGAACAGATTCAGAATTACTGTCTCCTGCTGAAATTTCTTCTCACAAAGAGCCGCTCTCATCCACTCTAAATTCCCTGGGCTCAGACATAAGGTCAGACTATTAAGTAATATATTGAAAGTAAGAATTACCCTTCCAAATCTATATAAAAGAAATTTAAAAGAAAAATAAAATATTCATATCCAGTGTCTCAAACAATTTGTGTAAAACTCATACTATCCAATTATTTTAAAAAATCACATTAGTTCATTAAAAAAAAAAAAAGAAAGAAAAAATGGGAGAAACTGCTTCTTCCAGTTTTCATTTCTTTGCTTCTCAGCACATGATAGCATAATTGCTCCAGTAGACTTGATATGAATGTGTGCCTGACATGGTTAAAGTCAGATGTGCCTTGGTGTGGTTTTGGAATGTGGACGAGGTATGACCTAAAGCTGCAACATGATATCAGACATCTCTTTATAATTACACTTTCAAGTCTAGAAAACCAACAAAAGAAATCAAAGAACATGCATGGTCCTGATTTGGCTAAACAAGTCAGCTGAAGCTATACTGTCTGATCCTGAATGCATCACATGCATCCCCTATCCTTCTCTGTATCATCAACAGCATGACAGTCGTCTTTCATGTTTAGAAACAAAAAGAGGCTGGTTGCATTTTTGAACTCCTTATAGTTATGTTTAAGATTGTGGAATAATAAAGAATTGCTTTTCAAATGCACTGATGAAGGAAAACAAAGGACTGTTAGCCATATGGTTCAACCTCTCTTATCCTAAAATCATGGGTTGGTAGCCTTAACTAAGTGCACAACAGCAACTGAGCAGATAACTGCTTAAATTAGAATGTTAAAAATTAGCCATCAACTGTCATATTCTTCGTGCAGAGAGAAGGTAAAAAGAATATTTAGAAGACTGCATCTCCCATAGTGACCTGTCAAAGCCTATTCCAAGGCATATAATGCAGGAGAGGGATTATACCCACAGAGACCCTTAGGGCCCAGTTAAACTACCTCCAGGCCTGGTTTATCTCACCATAATCAATGAGTGGGTTTACCAGGATTGAGAAATCCTATTCTGGTGTTCCCACCACTACAGATGTCTTTTCACATAAAAAGCCCTCAAGTGTCCTAGTTCAAATCACAATCCATATGTTATAAGCAAATCCCTATTTGACAAAAAAAAAAGCCAAATCAAACCCAAACATCTGTGTCTCCTTTTCCATCAGAATTTGAAATACATTACTTACTAAAATGAAAACCCAGAAGTATAGACCTGAACATGCTGCATCCCCTCAAAACACCAAAACCAATGTTCCATCCATAACAGCCACTGAAGGTTTCTCAATTTTTCACAGCTGAGTCAGCAAACAAAACCTCAGAGAGCATGAGGAATGTATGGCTTCATTGCCAAACTCTAATCGAAAATCAGCTTTAAGGATTATGGTGGTTTTTTTTTTTTTTTTTTAATAATTTTGAGCAAGGTAAGCCACTTGTGTGGTAGTGTTCTGCCACAAAGGAACAGAAATGAATGACATATTAACATTTCAAAGCTTGGCTTGCAAACTGAAAAGAATGGCTGAAAAGAATGTATAACCCTGGAGAACAAGAATGCAATCCTGGTGTTAAATGACTTCAAGGACAACAAAATTTAGGCATTTTTTGTCACACGGATCCAAGCAGAAAAGGAATATGCATTTTTTGTGTCCACAAATCTCAACTAAATATTAGGCAGTGCAGTTAAGGTACTTGCAATATCATGAGTTGGAAGGACCCATGAAGATCACTGAGTCCAACCCCTAGCTCCACACAGGCAACTTAAAAATTAAACCATCTATCTCAGAGCATTGTCCAACCACTTCTTGGACACCAACAGACTTGCAGAAGTGACCACTGCTCTGTGGAGCTTGTTCCAGTGCTTGGTCATCATCTCAGTGATTTACCAATCCACTCTGAAGAACCAATATCCAATCTGAACGTCCAGTGATGCATCTTTACACCATTTCCCTGAAATTTATCACTCAACACCAGAGAGAAGAGATAAGGACCCCTCTTCCACACCCCATCATGAGGGAATTGTAGACCAGTCAGTCTCCTCTTCTCCAGGCTGAACAAACCTGGTCTCCTCAGCCATTCCTGGTATGTCATGCCCTTTAGTCCTTATACCATATTTGTTGTCATTCTTTGGACATACTGTAGTATTTTTATATCTTTACATTGTGGACCCCAAACTTCACACAGTACTGAGAGTGAGACCACACCAACATTGAGCAGAGTGAAACCATCACTTCCTTTGACCAGCTAGCTGTAATGTGTTTAATGTACCTCAGCTGACCCTGATATGGCTGGCCCTTTTCACCTCCAGAACACATAATTGACTCACATTGAGATGACAGCCAAAGCTCCCAATCCCTTTCCGCAAGACTGTAGCCACCTGTCTCCCAGTTTATATGTACATCCAGGATTACACCACCCCAGGTCCACTATATAACAAATGGTCTTGCCAAAATTCACACAGCTGGTCACTGTCTAGCATTCTAATCCATCAAGATCTATCTCTAAGGTCCCTGTATCCTTGAGGGTATCAATGGTTCCTCCTAGTTTACTGTTGTCTGCAACTACTTACTGTGCACTCAACTCCCGTGTCCAGGTCATTATTAAAACAATCAGATGGAACTTGCTCTAAAATTAAACCTAAAATTTAGGGGCATACCACTACTGACAGGCCACCAGAGAGATGTTTTCCCAAATGCTACAACTCTTTGATCCCCATCTGTCAATCAGCTGTTCACAATCATATTAAGTACAAGTCCAGCTGTGTGCTGGAAATGTTGTACAGAAGGATTCTGTGAGAGATAGTGTCAAAAACTAAACTAAACTAAACTTAACTAAAATAACATGCTAAAAAACCCAACAACCAAACAACACACATTGGCTGCCTTCCCCTTTTCCACTAGGCAGGTAATTTTATCATCAAAGAATATCAAGTTAGTAAGGCATGACTTTCCCTTCATGAACTTATTTTTGCCTTTGACTGATGTCTGCACTGTCTTTCAAGTGTTTTTCAGCAGCTCCCATAATAATCTTCTCCAAGCACTGGAGAGTGACAAGCCTAGAATTACAGGGGTCATCTTTCTAGCCTTCTTGAAAACTGCTACCTCCCAGTCAGCAGAGATAGGACCTCCCCAGATTCCAAAAGCTGGTAGCTGAGAGAGGTATTGCAATGACATTGTCCATTTCTTTTGGTACCCTGGGATGAATCCAACTGGGCCCCAAAGATTTCAGTACAATGGTTGCAGCAGTAAATTCTACCTAAACACCTGTGAGTCTATGCCTTTTCCAGTCATGGTGCTCAGACCTACAGCTCCTGTGGTTCCAGGGCCCATTTTTGGTGATAAAGGACAGAGGCAAAGGTGGCATAAAATACCTCAGTTTTATCTTCATTCGCCTTTGTTACTGAGGTGAAAACCAACATCATCAGGTAATGGACTAAAGTTTTATTTAGTCCTCCTTTTAACATGAACATGCCTAGAAAGCCTATATTTTTACCTACCACAATGCTGACTTACTTCAATTCCAACTGAGCTTTCATCATACAAATTTTCTCCCTAGTGACAAACAGCAACCCTGTAATCTTCCTGTGTAGCTTGACATGTTTTAAAGTCCATACAATTTATTTTCCACCTACATATTCAGAGACAGTACTCAGAGTTCAGTGTTCAGTTGACTATTTAGCCTGTCCAGCCTTCTGCTACACATCCTTGATTTCCAAAACATGGGAATTCCCTTCTTCTGGTCTCTTCTAAAAGTGGCTCTTAAAAAATTCCCAATATTTATGGACTTAGAAACCCTTGAAAGCAGATTTCCTATTAATTAATTCCTCGAGCAGCCAAAAGCCTGCTCTTAGTAGCACCTCTGCTGACAGCTTTTTTCATTGTGCCAAATATCTTAAACTTTACAGCTTCACAATCACTGTAGCCATGACAGCCACCAAGTTTCACTTCACCCACCAGAGCATTTCCAGTTAGAAACAACAGACCTAGGGGTGCACTTTCCCTGTCTTCCCTTAGCATCTTTATCAAAAGTCATCTTCTATATGCTTCTGGACCTGGACAGGAGGGCTGAGGCCATGCAAACTTTCTGAAGGACAGCAAGGACAAGTTCAACATCCTATGCCTGGCCCAGGGCAACAGCCAGTCTAAGTACAGACTGGTGGATGAAGGGTCTGAGGCCAGAGAAGGAAAAGAACATGGGGATACTGGTGCATAAAAATAGACACGACCCAGCCATGTGCACTCACAGCCCAAAAAGCCAAACAGGTCCTGGGCTGCATCCAAAGCACTATGACCAGCAGGGTGAGGGAGGGGATTTTGCCCCTCTGCTCTGGTGAGACCTCACCTGGAGTTCTGTGCCTAATTCTGGGGTCCTCAGCACAGGAAAGACATGGACCTGTTGGAGTGAATCCAGAGCACAGCCAAGATGATGATTATAGGGAGGAGAAAATGTTGGGAATTGAAGATGTTCAGCCGGAGAAAAGAAAGTTCCTGGAAGACCTAATTGTGACCTTTAAATATTTAAAAGGGGCTCATAACAAACATGGAGAAAGAATTTAACTAAGGTCTGTAGTGGGAGAACAAGGACAACTGATTTAGAGCAGGGGTTAAGTCTCTATACACTAGTAAATCAGCGCCATCATCCTGGCTGGCTGATCTGCTGTGAACTCCCACAACAACATCTGCTTTATTTGCTTTTCTTTTAATCCTTACCCAAAGGTTCTCAACCATGTCACTCCCAGCTGCAAATACTGTACAGTCTGATCCCTCCTTTACATGTGGTGTTTCCCCTCTGCCCTGCCTGTCTCTCCTGAAGGGTCTATTACTGTCCATCCCAGCACTGCAGCCACAGGACTCTTCCCACCAAGACTCACTTAAGAAGCCAGCTCTGCAGGCCTGGGACTGAGCCAAAACTTCCAGTTCCTCTTGTTTATTCCTCATGCTGTAGGCAATAGTGTACAAGCACTTGAAATGCCCTTCATTGGATTTGGTACATCTTGGAGCAGACATAAACCTGTCTGTTGCTCTGTGACCTGCACACTGTCACTCACCATGCTGTCCCAGAGCTTGTCACTGGTAACCCTGTCCAGCCCCACACCTCTGCAGAGTCAGTCACCTTCCCAAGCTATGGCTGTTGGTCTGCAGAGAGGGCAGCCAGCACCTTTGGCAGTGGAGGGCTGCTACCCTTGAGTGCAGCACTTCAAACAACAGTCCACAGCATGTGCCAGATGACACTTTGTTGGAATGAAAAGCCATCCTGAAGAGACAGCTCAGCCCCTTTGCCAACTGCCACCTTGCACAAAGCAGCAATGATGATGCCAGGCTCATTTTCTCTGGGGCTTCTGCTTGTCACTATTGCACAAACATCATCTGGAAAGCTCCAGGATGGAGAAGTCATGGGGAGGACTCCTTCTTGTTTCCCTGTATGCCCCTGGGAACTACAAATGGCATAGGAGGGAAGTGTGTCAGGACTGAGCAAGGGGTGCAGAGCAGAAAGAGAGGCAAGTACCTGATGTGGAGAGAAGGGCTTTGTTCACCTTCCTGATGTGCCATCCAAGATGAGTAAGGATGAAAATTTGGACATTTTACTACACTATGTCCGTGAAGTTTTTATCTTACTCTCCAACACAGACAGTGTCCCTTACCAGGGCTCATTTTGAGTATTTCACCTTTCAAGAGAAACAGTAGGGATAAGGTCTCTGGATTCACAATTAGAAGTATTCATTGAATCAGAGAGTAAAATACATAAGACTTTTTACTTTTTTGCCTACATATCACACTCATGTATCTGCATCCTCTTCCCTTTTTTATCCATTTCACATTATCCTGTGCATGTCTTATCCTTAGCAGTGAGAAATGAGTCTTTTGCTCCTGCCTTTACTGCCTATGTTTGTCCTTTTACTAAAATAAATTACAGTTTTCTTTAAAAAAACCCAAATATATTTCTGTAAAAGCAACTGGAAAACTCTTTAAAAGGACCTATATAAAGCGGGAGTCTCCCACAGGCACATTTGTTTTTATAAAGTACTTTGCACTCAGAAATTCAGATGATGTAATGACTATTCCAAGATCTTGGTGTGTTATGTAAGGAAACTTAAGTAATTTCTTCCATTATTTATAAAATTATAGAATGACCTGTGAATACATATGCATACAATGAAGTAAATTCAGAATTCAGTATTCAGCAATTCCTACCATCTGGTATATTTTCATTTGCACCTTTCCTGGGCTGCTGCTGAGCACATCACCATTCCAAACAGCATTTTTCTTTAAAGTGCTCACTTGAAGCATTTCCAATTTTATGCTGGACGGGAAAAATATAAACATATTCCATTCCCTCATCTTTCTATAGCCTCCTCAAACTTTCATTTGCGACTGTTCTTAATGTTTCTGAAAATGGGGCATAACTGTTAGCTGACAAATAAATGTCTGAACTGAAGTCAGATGATTTTTTTGTAACAGAAGAGCAGGAACTTATCTAGAGTAGTCAGATGTTTCGATCAGATGAATATTACAGGTATTTTTACACTCTAATCTCAGGAATAAGATTTATGAAAACATGGATCCATTTTGCATGTCAGTGAAGACTGTTCAGTGATTTGAGTTAGATAACTGACTTGCTCCATTTTGGAGTGTAGACACTCACCTTATATTTAAGGATCAGATAAAAACAGCTGGCAGCAAAATTATAGGTACTGGAAAACAGGAGCTCCAATGAGTCAATGCCACAGGGACTTTAGCTTCCATGTCAATGGAATTTGATATTTGCAGAGGGAGTAAATGGTGCTGAGAACCAAGCATTGGCTCATATGTACAGCTTTCAAAAGTGAATCTTCATCCTAAGAGCTTCTGAATATGAATGAAGGCTGTCAAGGAAAACAGAATAGATAAGAATATATCATTGGCTTCGGAAATTTTTACCATTGTGTCAGCCTGATTGGCAATTAGTGATGTGCCTTTTCCCTTCCAGTGTTACAGAGGATAAGTCAATGGCAAGACAATGACAGAGCATTTATCATTATTATTTCTGGTCATCTTGTGTTCCATGGCACAAAGACATGAATTGTAACTACAGACACTTAAATCTTTATTTAACCACTATACATTTGCTGATCAGAAACCATGTCAATCCTAGCCACCAATACACAGAAACTGTTAGCTTTCCCCTCTGTTTTGCCTTTCTCACAAAAAAAATACAGCCTGATTGTACTGTGGTCTTGTACTGAGGGAGCCACAGTGGCAGCAGACACTCCAGCCTGGAGCCCATACCAGATGAGCATGACTTCACTTCCAGACCCACAGCAAAAAATGGACAATCTCAGCCCAAGATATTTCAGTGTCTGGTGAATGAACAGAAAATCATTAGTTGAAGATTAATGGAGTAAGAATTTAGAAGGAAGTTTAGAAGGGTAGGCATCAGATGAGTTATAAGTTGCCTTTCCTGAATACTGGGAGGAAAATCTCACTGGGTAAGAATGAGAACTGTAATGTCATATAACCAACAACAGATTGCTGAATTAGCATTTTTTACTTCTTTTCCCTCCTCCTAAAGGAGAAAGAGCTTTGAAGCAAGTGTATGTAAGGGCAATCACTGTTGGCACTAAAGAGCTCTTCACATTTAGTGTAACGGGGAATTTACAACGCTTTCTGTCTGGGACACTGCTGTAATGCTAGTGGCAATATCAGAGTAATAAACACTAAGTAGCTGATATATATTTAGCTATGCATTCATGCTTTTGCTAAGCCTCTAATCCCAGCTTTAAGTATACTTGCTAGTAGCAACCAGTTAAATCTTTGCTAGGATAAATCACTAGTTATCTGTTACATGTTTTCATTACTTTTGCACAGACATACTCTGTGATCCTGGGATTTCTCAGAAAATGGTAGCAAAGGTGATCAATGCAACAGAAGCCCCAGATCAGAAGAACACATTCCAAACCTACAACTGCAATGGTCATAAACCCATGAAATTCTAAGGTCCATCTCCCCCAAATTTATTGCTAGTCTTGGACCCAACAGTAGTACTAGATTCAGTCTAGCCCTGGAAGTTGACCTAGCATCACTTAAACGCTGATTGTGTCATTTGCTTGAGATTGGTCATGCATTTGCTGTCATGATCTGGATTAAAATATGTTTTACAGTAAGAGGGTTTTTTTTTTTAATAAATAAATAAAGTTTGCGTGTCACTCACTTGGCAACTGAGATACACAGCTCTGCTTCTGTGTGTGTGAAAGGCCTTGTAGCAGTGCAGGTCAATATGGAAAAACTATAGTGTTTTCAATGTCCTTTACTATGATCTGGCTCCCACTGACTCACTTCATGTACACCCTTCACAGGCAAACAATGAGTTCACAGTGATAAGGGACTAGACAGATTTCTGGAGGTCATTTAGAATATCTCCCTAACCAAAAGGCAATGACATATTTCATGTTGAAGCTCAGCTGGACTGGGCAGTGCAGAAACACCACAGGCCATGTGAAACAGAAACACTGAATGCCCAAATATAAACTGATAGGACTCCAGGATATGGGAGGCAAGAAGAGAGCTGGGGCCATTGTTCTATAGCCTTGATAATCTCTATAATCAATGCATAATATAACAATATGACAGTTAGACACAACAGGTAAATGAGAAAACAAGAGTTGGTTTCAGCTGAAATGCCAAAAATATAAGAGCAGTACAGAAAAACACAAGCAATCTCTAACCTAAGTTGGGAATGACTTCTGTTTTCAACCTGTTCCCTTGGGTGTTGACTGCAAAGTTAATTCTGGATGAATGTTCAGAGGCATCTGTAAAAATAGAAAGGAGCTAAGATACACAAAAAGTTGCATTATACAAACAAGACATATTTACACTACACGTAATTTACCTCTATGCTACCTAGAAACACATGGACACGTACATGTGCATCTACATCACTTTGTGCTGGAACTTTATCTTTTGACATGGCACAAAGGAGAAAATGAAACATCTTCCCACTCCAGAATGGGGTCCTAGCTGCTCTGCAGATGGTCTATGTTCCCATTTACCAGAAACTTCCTACAATAGTTGTATGACACATGACACAGACCCAAGCCTCTCCCTAACCTGTGGTTTGGTAAGTTGGGGATGTGTTCTATGGAAACCAAAACAAGGCAAAAAGTTCTTGACTGAATTACAGCTCTGCAGCCAGCTGACTGAATTCAAACACAAATTCAGATCAACTTAAGTCACAACTTGCACTTCATGATCCTTTGTACCCCATTAGTGAAAGCAAAATCGTTACAGAATCCTTTCAGTAATTCACTTTCATACATAAAGATCAAACATCTGCTTTGAGTTGCAATTATCCAGATTTTAAGTTGAAAGAGCAAATAAAAAGAGAAAATAAATACTAAACAACTTCCAAATCAACATTCACCAAAGTAAAAAATTACTTCCCACTCATGTATAATCAGGGTCATTTTCAAGATATCATATTAAAGAACATAAAGTCACAAGTAACAGAACAACTAAATATCTTATCAAAAAGAAAGATTTTCTTTACCCTTCAGGGTAAAGGCCATTACTTTTTTTACTGCTCTTCAACAGATTTCCAGATAATTTTGACACAGAAAATGGCATACAGTGTAATAGCCTACTCACTTAACAGTGTTTTCTGCTGAAGGTATATTGTCCTTACATCTTGGACTAAGAACCACTCTCAGGGAGTTTACTTGTGAATTTCAAGTGCTGTTTTATCTCTAAAGTTTGGAATGTTTACCAGCACCTCAGAACAAAGCTGTTTCTTCCTCTATTCCATTTTGCATGGCTTCCCATAAAGGCATGTATTACAGCACTTTATATAAGTAAGAATAGTTTAATTTCTTTTTGTTTGATTTCAGAAAAATCTGTTAATCAAGTTCTTCACAAAGTTACTTCTGATCTGGTGTCCTCAAAAAAGTCAGCCTGTGTTTCAAATGTCACCCTTCAACCTACTATCAAGAATCAGATGGGTAGTGAACAAAGTATAACACTGAGGTGCTTGGCAGCCAATAAAGGCGTTGCTCGACAGATTCTTTTGAAAACAATGGTGTTTACAAATAAAATCATTATAAGCACTAACTTAGAAGTTCAATGTCATGTTCCATTACACAAAGCACCTAATACCATTTGTTAAAACCAAAAGCAATAAAGAAGGTCTCCTAAAATACTCTGAAAAGAAATTTCATGTACATTAAGGATGCACATATAGAGCATGATAACAGCTCTTTAGGTCATATGACATAATAAGATCTTTCCTAGCACATAATCAGAAAGACATTTTGTATGGAAATGTCTATATTTAAAGCTTGTTGCCTGTAAGAAACATAATCTTCTGTAAGAAAAATTACTTATACCTACAACCTTTGCCCACTCCTCCTCCCATAAATAAAAAGACCACCTGAAATAATTTGTTCAACACTAAAAAAACACAATAAGTCACATAACAACTTTCAGTGAAATGCATTTTTAAATGGGTGAGTTATAAACCCCTTGAAATCAAGCTTTATAATGAAATGCTGATAGACTCTTAACTTTAATGGTTCTTCCAAGTGTTTCTAGAGCAGGCATTACTCACAATGTCATAAAGTGATGTTTAAAATGCTACAGGATTTTCTCAAGGCAAATAAGCAGGTGTTCAAGAGGGCAGCGCTATTTTAACCTCACTGATTTATGGACGTGCTGCATGAAAGACCAATGAGCTTTATGGAAGCTCACAGCAGAAACTCCAGACTTTTGTAGACACAGTACCACCATTGTCTGAAGATTACCAATACATATTAATTTCCACGTTGTAATATTTGAGCTCCTGCATTTTGTATGTGTTACCAGCAGTGAAATATATACCCTAACTCGCAGAGTAGGGCTCTCTTTTACTGGTGTACTTTTCACAGAATATTGCATGCCATAAAATCCAGTGCTCAGCTACTTCATCATACCTAGTGATGTGAGTCACCTGATACACGGGTCTTTTACTGTTATTTCAGCAACACTGCTTCTTACCTCTCCCAAAATTCACTGTCACCAAGTCACTTCTCTCAAAATTTTAAATCAGATTTAAAAGAAGAAAACATATCAAAATATACCTGCCACATTAACCAGTGGTCAAAATCATCCTTTTGAAAATCATTTAACTATCAGAAAAGCAACCAATAGCTCATCAAAACAATTTCTGTAATTGATTAGCATTTTTTTGTTTGTTAACACACACACACAAATCAATAAACTCATGGTTTACAGAGCCTGGCCTTAATGATTTAATGAGATGGTAATTTAGCCCAGCAAAAACTACAAAAGCAATTCGAAACAACAACCAAAAAAACCCCAAAAAACTTCCAAACGAACAAAAAAACCCCATTATTAGCTATCAATAGCAAATTCCATTAAAGATAAGTGGTTTAAAAAGAGGCCATTACACATTAGACTGTGGTTAGCACCAAAATACCTGGTATCTGTGGATAATTATTTCCCTTTTCTCCTAAGGAATCAAAGCAATCCTTTATTTTTAGTTCTACAAGACAGAACACCATCAGCTCCATACTGCTGCATGTGATAAATAAATATCAACTGAAAAGTTCAAAGAGAATAAAAATATAAATTATGACATCAGTTCAATTACCTGCAAAACAAATATGACTACATTTTCAAATGCTTTTTAAAAAGCAACTTACCTGTATATTGCCATAATTCTAAGAAACTTAAAAAAGGTCAAGTGAGAATTGCAAATTTTATGCACCAACAAAGATCAGATTCCTAGAACACAGGATTGACCTACATGAAAAGTTCACAATATGTATTTTACTCCCATTTGTCCCATTATTGATTGATTCTACTAGAAAACCTGTAATTTACACAGCAGTAGCAGAAATAAAATGTAGACAGTAGTTACAGATGCAGCAATTAAATTCCATTTAATCAAATAATGCTTTGCAGATAGAGTATGCAAGTTAAAATTCAGATTTCTGTCACACATCTAATATTGCTCACTGAGAAATACTTCTACAAGCATGCAACTAAGAACCATAGGAAGAAGGAGAACTTACCCAGCTAAATGCTTACCCAGAACTTATTCAGCTAAATGCTTTAATGAACTGCTATACAAAGAACAGACACCTTATGACTATCACAAAACTCTAAATATTGCTTGATACGGCCACCATCGAGTTAAGCTTTGGTATACGCAAAGTTCAGAACTTTAGAATGAGTCTAAGGTTCCCTGAGTACTATTTTTATTCATAAATACATAAAGTAAAGCTGAAAAACAATCTTCAGAATAATTATAATTTTACAGTATTGAATCTTTTTTCCATACACTTGATCTTGCCCACCATATTGACTTGGTGATGATAAAAAACCATTCACAAATTGGGAATTAAATTCCCCTGCTTTGAACCATCTACTGCACTTGAAGATTATATACAGAAATGTTTATGCTTTCTGTGCAAGGCTGAGACCCAAGATTACAACACATGTGAGAGAACAGTGAACTGACGAGTTAAGAAGTGAGACAGTGATTCAGAGCTGCTTTTCTTCATGACCCTTTGTTTGGGCTATTCAGGTGAACACAAATTAAAGGAATGAAAACACTATACTTGGGATCCAAAGGAAGCTCTGTTGATGAGTACCAGTTTTTATGCACTTTACAGTAAAGACTAATTTCAGATTAAATTACCTTAACACTGTAAAAAAAGTTTGTGTTTTTCATTTTGCCTAGGCCCATGTAGTGGGAAAGGCTGCAAGCCTACTCAGATCCTTCATAACAGTAATACAGTTTTTGACTGTAACATAATGGCAAGGAAGAAACCTTTGAGTAGTTTTATGTTTCTCTGTGGAGTTTTTCTAATTTATTTTCTTCCCATTTTCTCACTACTTTTTTTGCTGTTGAGGCTTTGCTTTCATTAGCTTCTCTCCCCCCCCAAAAAAATACATTGCCTTTAGATAATAGTGAAGGACAAGAAGGGCAGGAGCAAGGACAGAAGTACTCTTCCACTGACCTACAGATGGGGTCACAACAATGTTAAAATTCCAGATCCTTTAAAAGGTGATCAAACAAACCATCCAGAGCACAGAGGTTTGATACCATCATGATATATTTTACTGCTACTCTGCTCTTCTCTTCCTATTCTTCATGTCAGCGGGAAACAGAATTCACAAGATTGTAGCCCTCTGAACACATCAGTAAGTTATAGTCTTGTCCTTTTCAGTTTCCTGCTGGTTCAAATAACAGGAACCAAGAGAAAGAATAGCTCAAAGCTCTTATGAATGACTGCAACAAATAAAGAATGCTTGAGGTGATTATTAGGCACTCCACACCAACAGGCTTAACATGGTTGCAGTCTCCTTCAGGTTTTTCATATTCTCAACAGAATTCAAGAAAAAATGTTCTCCCTCGAGTGAACAAGTAAACCCTGATGGAGGAGGAGCCTAGAATGTGGCTACACAAACTTAGGACCCATCTTTATGGTTTTTGTCTGGTCCTATTTCTCCCTCCTTCCAACTTGGCATTTTGGGGTTTAGATGGCAAACAGAAACTGGTCCCCAAACTTAGTGAAAAATATTTTCATCTCCTTCCTTTTCTGTGAGGTTTTAGCACAAATAAGTATTTCCATCAGCGAAGTGTAGACACTCTTGGTAACCCTATGTACCTTTTCTAATCCTTAACTCTTCCTTCAGTTATCTTTGACATATACTAAACATATATAAAGAATCTGCAGTTATTTGTATTTCCTCTGTAGAGAAGTAAAGTCCTTAGTTCCCTTTTCATCCCACTTCATTCACTTTATCAGTAACTCAATTGCAGTATTTTTTCTATTTCCATTTAGCAAATGCTGTGAGGGTAGAGTTGTTGCATCGTACCTCAAAGAAATTGTCTTAAGAATTCATTGGAAAGATTTTAATCCCAATTTTATTCTGCAAATGTTGCAATGTTCTGCCAATTTTCACAGGAGATCAGCACATACATCTTTAGCACAGGTGTTTCCGGGACTGGGATTTGTTTGGAAAAGTAACTATTTAACAGCCTATAACCCTTTTGAAGACAAAACTGTCTCTCTAACATTTTTCAAGATCCTGTTGAAAATACCTGTACTTTTCTTGTAGGAACCTTTGCCACAAATCTGATGATCTGGAAATCAATGCAAATAATATTATATGTTTCTAATTCTAAAGAGGACTTTATCTTGTGGGATTTCATTTGTTGCTTTCATGCAACTTGACAGTATAATCTTTAATCACACCATTCATAAACAAATGATGCATAGGGGTAGAGTTAGGCTTCCATGATGGGGAGTTATTCTGTTAAAAGCATAAGTCTATTAGTCTTATTTTCATTCATTTTAACACACCATTTCCACTGACTTATTCAGTTATTGCCAGTTCTAAGAGTTAGTGCAGCACTGCTTAATAACAATGTGTGGTTTCTGACACTTATTTATAGTATACTAAAACCAAAGGCAGACTGGGTGGTAAGAGTTTTAGACCACCTGGGATGTCTTTAAATCTTCAGCACATGTTTAACTGCAGCAAGACCAGAAATAATCCCAAATATGCAGACATCACACTATTGGCTGATTCACCCTTTAAAATTATATATTTATTTCAAGGAACTATTTTTTTCCCAAGTGTCCTTTTAAAAAATAAAAAAAGGTAACTTAATCAGTTAAGTGACGGAGAAATACTTGGGAGAACAAAAGGGACTGTTAAAATTTTATTTTAAAGCAAAGCATGTGTGGACAGCAAACTGATGGATTTTCCGGATTTAATTTTCCTTCTTTACTCTCTTTGCCTTGCATGAAACAAGATCTTACATTTCATGTGAGACAGCATCAGTTGTTTAGTTTTACTAGTGTCTAGTTGTGAGTTTAAAATATGCATCATGCAGTAACTGAGTTTAGGAAAAAAACCTATACTTTCTTTCATAATATTAATTTAGTAAGTATTTCCTAAGTATCTGAGTGATATTTCACATTGGTAATAAAGCAATAGAGTAAGCAACACCATTTTTAGCAACCATGTTACAAATCAATCCCCCTCTTCTTCCATCTGTATTGTCATTTTCAGTGAAGGACACTGTTTGTCCCCTGTCCAGCAAAGCACTTAAACATTTGCAGTCTCCTTGACTTCAGCAGTACTATTATTCATGGACCCAAAGCAAAACATATACTCAAGTGTTTCTGGTGGATCAGAGTGCTGCTGAGCAAGGGCAGCAAAGCAGAACCAAGCCAGAGCTTCTAGTGCTGGAAATGCTGCACAGTAATGGCACAGTTTTTTCAGGTACAATGTTTATTTATTTTTTTAACAGTAAACTTGAATGCAAAGGGAGTTGTGAAATACATAAAGTTGCTATTTTAGGAAGTATAATTAAAATAAGAGGAAATATGTTGTAGTAACTGATGATAAAAAGCAGAGAAACCAAAATCAATCTTACACACAAAGCAATCTGAGGAAGACACATCCTTGGAATAAATTGGAATATATTCAGAATACTGACAATTTCCTAATCTGTGAGGAGCCTCCAATTTCTACCAGCTTCATACTAATGTTAAATGTTTTTAATTTAATTTATTCTGACCTTCAATTACAAGGGCTTTTCTACACAGCCAGTAAACAAAGTTACTATGGAAAAATAGTGAAATTTCCACAAGTCAAACCTATCTGTAAATAAGTAGCTGATGCTTACTGTAAACAAACTTTCTTGCCTATATACCTTTCTTACCTTACCTTTAAACTATAAAAAAAATAGTTTAAGTATTTGGAAATTCTCTGTCTGTGATAGATTGTCAGACAAGTCCTCATCCCACAGTCTCATTATAGCTTTGATTTTCAAATTAGGAGAATTTTTCTTGTACATGGTAAGGTAAAAGAGTGCTTGCCTGTCTTTATTAGAGGACAATAAAAGAAGGAAAAGCATTTTCTTTAAGGACAGCAGTACAGTAAGTCTCTGGGATTTACCTTGGTTATTTTCTTAATTTGGTTTAATATTAGAAATGTTATCACAGGAGACAATAACGGAGGCAAAATCAGAATAACCTCAAATGTGATGTACTGTTTAAATTCATACTTTTTGTGCAGGGTAGTTATAGTCGCTACTATCATCAGGGAAATATAGATGATGTAAATGCATTCTGTGAGACTTGCTCCTAAAAAAAAAAAGAAAAAAAAAAACCCACAGACCTTTTCCCACAAAAACCTTATTTTTAATCAAACACATTTTACTCTCCAAGCAGAAAGCCTATTTGATATTACAAATGTTTTTGCCAAGTGATTCAACATGCAGTCATGCACCAGCAATTGAATCCTGAAATTCAGTTTGTCCATGTTAGACAAGAAATAGCTTTCAGGTTCAAGCATGCACTATATTACAAGGGGAGGCACTTAAATACATAGAGGGGAGGCCATGCATTTTATACCAGAAGACTGAAATACATCTTGCAATGCGAGGTTTTGATGTTATTCATATGCTAACAATATACCATTTCCTCCAAGTGCTTGATACATCGGAATAAAAAGACATAATTTGCTGACATTGTGCTGAACACTTCCTGTCCAGAATACTGATCAATTGTCATTCAGTTTCCAAGGCAAACATACCCAAAATAGCCCTCAACATAACCTTTACATTACGCTTTTAACACTTAAAAATTCCAGTTAAAATAATTTTCCATTTTCCAGAATAAAACGATGAAACAAAGACCATAACTGTGTTTTCAGTCTGCTTCTAAAATGCAGTTCTAGTGCCCCAGGGACTTCTTTCATCTAGTGTAAATGCTGGCATATGATGTGATTGTTAACATAGCTGGCCACCAGATGAAGTAAATTATCTAAACTGCCAAGATTCCTACCTTCATTCCAATTTAAATATCAATTTGACACAGAAACTGAAGGGTATTATGAAAGCTTTAGTATGAACCATTTCATATATGAAAAAGAATAGAAGGATTTCTCAAGCCACCAAAACAAACAAATATGCAATTCATTGAACCTGAAGATGAGTTCAAAAATGATCATTGCACAAAGGTATTTCTGTCTAACACCCCATGCTGCTAAATTAATACAGTATAGCCTATGCACCTTGCAAAAAAAGGAGTCATCTGCATGAATCCACTAGGGCATTATCCAGAAGCAACTGTTACATCAAGTGGTTAAAAGGGGAGCCTATAGCCACAACTATTTGGTTTCTTTTTCTAAGGGGAAACACATTGAAGCAACTTAGACTGCGAGATTGCCCTATTCAGGGAGAGTTTTCTCCAGTTTAAACAATTGTATCACAGATTTCTTTCTGATAGTCATTTAATCTCCTTTTTTCTCAGCTCCTTCCTCCTCCATATAACACTAATTCTCTTACTCCATTCAATAGCATACCCACCAGGCCGTGAGTTATTTAATGCAGCAGCTTCCTTTGCACAGCACAATGCAGTTACTTTTACATAAGGCACTGAAACATCACCACAGCAAGGTGATATAGGCAATCCAGGAGACTCCTGCAAGGCATGGAGGATATCTTCTTAAGTCACGGAGTACACAGCCCTAGCAGAAGGGATGTGTTTCTAGATCCGTTAGTCAGTAGTGCAAGAGAGCTGATTGGGGACATCAAGACTGGAGGCAGCCTGGGCTGCAGTGATCACAGGTGGAATTTGCAGTCCCCAGTCTTACAAGTTAAGTAAAGAGATGTCCCTGAACTTTAGGAAAGCAAACTTCCATCTCTTCAAGGAGACAGTCAAAAGGATGCCCTGGGAGACTTGGATAAATGGTCACATCCAGAGGGTAGTGGTCAATGGCTGAGTCCCAGTGGATGTCAGGGACAAGGGGTGTCCCTCAGGGATCTGTACTGGGACCAGTGTTATTAACATCTTCATTAATGATACAGATGAGGGATCAAATGCATCCTCAGCACATTGTAGATGACAATCAGCTGAGTGGTGCAGTGGACACTCCTGAAGGAAAGAATGCCATCCAGAGGCACCTTGAAAATAAGTGGGTCCACGGGAACTTCACACATTAAAACCAGGCCATGTGCAAGGTGCTGTCCTGTGTTGGTGGGTGAGAGGCTGGATGTGACCCAGCCATGTGCACTCACTGCCCAAAGAGCCAAACATGGCCTGGGCTGCACCCAGAGCCCTGTGGGAAGCAGGGGTGAGAGGGGAGTCTGCCCCTTTGCTCTCCTCTGGTGAGACCCCACCTGGAACCCTGCATCCAGCTCTGGGGTCCCAGCACAGGAGGGACATTGACCTGTTTGAGTGAGTCCAGAGGATGGCCAGGATGATAATCAGAGAGATGGAGCACTTCTGCTATGAGGAAAGACTGAATGAATAGAGCTTGTTCAGCCTTGAGAAGAAAAGGCATCAGGGTGACCAAATTGTGGCCTTCCAGTATCTGAAGGGAACTTAAGGGAAAGATGGGGAGAGATCTTTTGTGAGGGCATATAGTGACAAGACAAGAAAGAATGATTTTAAACCATTTCTGGTATAAATTATTTTTAAACCTACTCCCAGAATAGGTTTAGATTAGATATCACTAATAAATTCTTGACCATGAGGTTGATGGGAAACATGTTCCCAGAGAAACTCTGGCTGCCCCATCCCTGGTGTGTTCAAGGAGAGGCTGGATTGGGCCTTGAGCAACTTGGTCTAGTGGAAGGCGTCTCTGTCCACGGCAGAGAGTTTGTTACAAGATGATCTTTATGTTCCTTTCAACCCTAACCATTCTAGAATTCTATTCCATTTCACAGAAAAAAAAACCATAGCCAGTATTAATCCATGTGCCAAGAAGATGTTCAAGTCTCAAAGTATGTGAGAGAACTCTCTGAAATGTTGTGGGACAAATGACATTTTTATAGAGAGAGGGGGCCAACTCTTCAAGGACTTATGTGACTTGCTAGTGCATTAAAAAGGAGTGACAAGTTTTAAGATGTGATTCCTTGTAAATGGTCTGCACGGGAGAAGAAAAATAAATTCCATCAGCAAATACATCCCATAATTCTAGTAGCTCTTCCACCAGTACTATGGACTACTACAAGCAATGTTGAAATGAGAAAAAGATGTTTCTAATGAGGTTAATCACAGTGCACCCAGTGGGCATGCATGCAGATTTTTGTAATGCCCAAGTTTGTTACCTACTAGCATATATCATCTTTGTCACTTAGTGGGAAAAAATGGTCTTTCTGCATTATTCTTGAACCGAGGAAAGTTCATCAGTAAACAAGACTAAGAAATTACCAAAGGGAAGGATATCCTTTGAAGAAAATCCAAGTAGGATTAATATGTTCTATCATTAATAAAACTGCAATGGATAGAATTTACCTAATATAGTCAATATATTGTAAAAAAAGATAACAACAAGATTACAAACAGGTCTCAAAGTTATTAAAGAATATAAGAGGTTTTCCTACAATTAAGGGGAAATTACATAGGTGACAAACTTAATGAGATCATGATGTGAGGCTAACTTGTAAAATTGACTAGATCACTAATTAAGCCAAAGTAGAATTTTTGGAGTTAAATGGTAGAAGAAAAAAAAAAATCACCTGATATCATTTACATGACGGTGGATGTATGTGGAACAGAGTGCCAAATCAAAGAGGTGGTGACAATCACTGTGAAGAGGATTTGACAATTTTGACAAGAAAAAATTAGTGAACATATCAGTAGATGATATTTGTTTCACTGTTCCATAATGCTCTCAGCCAAGTAGCTACCAAAACCTAAACTCTACAACATAAGCAAGAAAAAAAACAAAGAAGCAATACCAGAAGGACAAAACTACTACTCATTATTCAGATAATATGACTGCATCACCTGTAGGGATCACTCTGCAATACTTCAGTGCAGGTCCAAACATGTACATCTGAAATATTGGATTCACATGCTTTAGCTACCAGATAATTTTCATGCAAAACTCAACATTTTCCAAAGTGCCTAGGATGAGACAAAACAACTCAAAAAGCTAGCAGCATTTACACCTAACAAAACTTTAGGACTAGATTTACTAGTTTACAACATGGATATAAACAAAAGTATAGGCAGTGGAGCTTAGATTAGTATTTATAAAGGCAAGACAGTCTTAAAGTGAAGTTCCATTCTTGGCATTCATGCACAAGTGTTATACAGCCTATAAATAAAGTCAGCATTTTCGCCATCCGGTTCAACTGACCTATCCCACTTAAGGGGTACTGAGGTAGCTGGAGGAAGTGCTTGCCAAGATACTCTGAGAGGGGAAGGTCCAGCCAGCTGGAGGTTAGCAAACATGACCTCCATCTACAAGAAGGGTCAGAACAGAAGGTCTGGCCTGCCAGCCTGACCTCAGTGCTGGGGAAGATCCTGGAGCAGACACCTTGAGTGCCATTACGCAATGCATACATGACAACCAGAAGATCAGGATAAGCCAGCACGGGTTTATGAAAAGTGGGTCACAGCTGACCAACTTCACCTCCCTCTATGCCAAGGTGACTCATTTAGTGGATGACAGGAAGGCTGTGGATGTCTATACCTGGATTTTGGTGATTCCTTTGACTTCATTTGCCATAACACTCCCCTGCAGAAACTGGCTGCCCATGATGCACTATCCACTGGGTGAAACCTGGCTATGTAGCTGTGCCCAGAGCATGGAGATGAGTGGTGCCAAATCCCACTGGCAGCTGGTCAGTAGTTGTGATGCTCAGTATTGGGGCCAGTCTAGTTTAATATCTTTATCCATGACCTGGGTGAGGGGATGGCATGGCCCTCTGTCAGTTTGCAGGTGACAGTTGCTTGGGTAGGAATGTTGATCTGATGGAAGCCAGGAAGACTCAGAGGGATCTAGACAGTCTGGACCAATGGGCTGAGGGCAGGTAGATAAGGTTCAACAAGGCAAAATACCAGATCCTGCACTTGGGTCACAACAACCCCAGGCAGTGTTCAGAGCGGCTTGAAAGCTGCCTGGTGGAAAAAGATCTGAGGGTGCTGGTCAGTAGTGGCTGAACATGAGCCAGCTGTGCCCAGCTGGCTAGGAAGGCCAACAGCATCCTGGCCTGTCTCAGCAATAGCGTGGTCAGCAGGACAAGGGCAGTGATGGTTCCTCTATACTGGGCACTGGTGAGGCCACACCTCAAGTCCTGTGGTCAGTTCTGCACCCCTCATGACAAGAAAGACATTGAGGTGCTGAAGTGAATCCAGAGGGCAACAGAGCTGGTGAAGCTTCTGCTTTCTACAACTGCCTGAAAGGAGGTTGTAGTGAGGTGGGGGTCAGACACATTTCCCAAATAACAGGAGACAGGACAAGAGGAAACAGCCTCAGGTTTCTCATGGGTAGGTTTAGATTACATATTAGAAAAAATTTCTCTGCTGAAAGGGCTCTCAAGCCATGTAACAAGCTGCCCAGTGAGTCATCATCCCTGGAGGCATTTAAAAGGCATATAAATATGGCACTTAGGAGCACAGTTTAGAGTTGGACTTGGCAGTGCTGGGTTAACCATTGGGCTCAATGATCTTGGAGGTTTTTTTCCAAACTAAATGATTCTATGATTCTATAAAAATGTTGAAAGCACAACAGAACCGTGCTCTGCACTCACTTCTTAGTGAAAAAAAAGAGAAGGCACAAGAGCAATACTTACCAGCTGAAAAGAACAAACATCCTGTAAACAGCAGCAGGCTGTTAAATAACTACTTGTTGGCATAAATATTGATCTTTGGCAAGTGTAAAAGGCCATCCTTTTTAACCTGCAGAGTTACGGCCTGGTACTTACATGGCTTGAGGGTTTTTTAAGAATAACTACAAAACTTTGCAAATATAAATTTTAAGCAAAATTATGGCACATAAGCAGGTTTTGTTCTTGTACAATAAAAACAAACACCAAGAAAAATACTTCAGTAATAATCTGAGAAAGGAAAAGCAAGAGGAAGTATAGAGATTGAATACAGAAAAAAACTTTGCCCCTCTCAGAAAAACAGATGTTATGTAGGTGAGACAAGGCATAGAATTAAGCTCATCACACTAAACTGTGGATTCCATTAGAATGGTCTTTGTTTTCTCACCCATCTCTCCCTTCAGAAATCTTACAAACACTCTGGGGGGCTTTTAATTCTTAATTGATGTGTCCACAGGACACCTAGCCCCAGGAATAAGGCACATAGTGTACTGTGTTACCATGTACTGTGTTATTTATTTTTCACTAGTTATTGTATAAATGTAAACAAATCAGCTACGACAATTTTATATGGAAACCATCCTACATGCAAATATTGCAAAGTTCTGACCTTCTTATCAATGTGTTTATTCTTCCTATCACTATTTAAATGAATTAGTATTTTACCCTTACCCTATAAACAGATAAAATTTCACAGAGGTGGAATAAAAGAGTAATGTTTTAAACACAGTCCACATTCTTGTGTATTTCCATCCTGCTTTTCCTGAATCACAGGCTTTTTTGGGTGTGTATGCACATATATGTATTTATATGTATATGTCTGCATATGTATTTGTGGTTTATCATCACTTTCTTAGTTCTTTCTTAAGGGAAATAGCTCATTGGAAGAGAAACCACACAAAACAAGCACATGTCCTGGACATGCAACACAATCAGTGCTTGTAAAATGTGGAAAGGTAGGTATAAAAAAATATGTAATATACAAAGGATGCCTCCTCTCTAGCATTCCTTTTCAAATTCCTGATCTTGGACAGTCTGATCAAATCTCAAGCTATTTACAATGGTTCCAAAATGCTGACTTTGTTAATGCACAGACCTCAGCAGGACAAGGACTGTTGAGGATGATTGATTGAAATTCATAACATGTTGCAAAACGATTTCTTTGAGATAGCCAGTAGGGAACTCTTGTTTGTTGAACTTATTATTCATTCATGTATTCATGAAACAAAATACAATAAAAGCATAATCCCTCCATAGCGCCTGAATGATCACATTGAAATGAACCCAGAGCTTTGCAGTGCTAAGCAAGGTCTTTACTCTGCAACAGAACAGTTTTATATTGCAGTATCATTAGCTGAGCCTAGAGTTTGCATTATACTTATAAATCAGCAAGGGAAATTTCACCTGCATTGTAATCTAAGGTTGTGCTGAAAATCAGATATTAAAAATACACATGCATAATAACAACTGCTTATAGGACTTTTTTTTTTTCCTTCCTTAAACGATTTAGCAATTACTGTGTTGAAATGTAACTAAGACTGTGAATCTGCTTGCATTTTGACAACTAAAATATGGGTCAAAACAAACACAGGAATATCAAATACGCTTTGGTGATCTGAAAGTTCTTAAAGTAAATCAGTAACAGGAAAATTGAGTTGTCAAAACTGTTATTTGAAAAGAATTACTGACAAGATTTCACTCAGACTGTCTTGTGTTTAAAACACTGACAAAATAAAGGACTGAAATTTAAAAAGAAAATCACTGTAAAAAGATCCAGCACTGAAAGTGTTTACATTCACAAATGTGGATGGGATATTTATAAATTCACTGTACAGTAAGATACCAAGCAAAGCTTGATTTTCCATTCCTTACTAAACTTTCTGTTGTTTCTAAACTAAATATTTGCATGTTTCTATTCATCTTGAGCAAGTTTTGCATTCTATATTCACATTCCATCCTATTTTGAGAAGAAATATATTTACACACTATAGACATCAGGTTTTGCATTACTAATTTCCATAATTTGTTATTTATTTTCAACCATAGTAGATGTAGAGCCACTTGGCAAGGCACTATTACTGTATCTGACCTTGCTGTTGTCAAACTGTTGTGCTAAACCAAGAGGAGTTCTGGAAATCATCCTGACAAATTGTTTCCTCTTGCTTCAAAAGGAATCCTCCCTCCTCTCTGCAAAATGCTTACAACGTGTGATAGAAGGATAAGACGTTCTTGACTTTGAAAGGTCTAGGTCAGCTTTTTATTGAATTCTTTCTATTACTTTTGATCAACCAGAACAAAAAAAGTAAAAAATACTTGAGTTAACAATGTATATCTGGCTGCATAAACTTAATTTGATTTTGGAGGAGATAGAGAAAATAATTAGGCCCAAACATAACCGTCCAAAGTTAAAGTTAACCAGATGGGTAGATATTCATCTCAGCTCTCAACATGAAAGTTGAAGGATCACTGTTTATGGGACACCTAGCTGATTGTCTTTCAAAAAAAAACTTCCTTCTCCTAATCTGTGTTCTCTCCCCTTGAACTGGGAAAAGGGCTTTAGTCAGGGAAGCTTGTGTGAGCTCTGTTCAGTTAGCAAAGAATGGCGATGGGTACCAAACCCCATGAGAAGTTTTTAGGTGCAGAAGACTACCTCTTCCCTTCCCTGTGACCTAAGAATAAAGATTTGCATGATGCCATCCCAGCAAGGGGTAAAGCATAGTTTGATGTCTGATTTGATGCACTTTCACAGCATAGGTTGTAATCAAGAAAGATTTCAGCCTTTTTGAATAAAAAGCACCCTAATACTTGAACAGAGAAAATCACTTAAGTTTGACTTCAAAATAACATGTCAATGAGATTCTAACACCATGCACAATCTCACTCTGTGCTGTAAAGTGTTGGGGGCTTTTACTTGCAAGAATTTAAATATTCCCTTTTATTTACAGTCAATGTCCTGACCTGCTGTTATTTCTGGCAAGCACTTTGTTGTGTTGATGCACAGAAAGATTAATATTGATGCCTCCAAGACAATAATGTTTTCTAGATAATGGTGAAAAAACAGGATTTTAAAGAAACTTTCCTTCAGCTGGGAAACAGTGAAAATTGATATCATCTTGTCATCACTTCACCAACTACTTCTGAAATAACTTCAAATTTTTTTTGGCATTCTTTTCTTCTGCATGTTATTAGTGGTATAAGCTATAAATCGACAGGAAGTCAAAAAGTATTACAAGCAACTCTACACCAGCTAACAAGACATTCTGCTAACAAGTCACTTAACAATAAAGCTTCCAAGGCATTGGGGACATCTAAAAATGTCATTTCATTTGTCATGCCACTACTTCAAATGGTGACTCTGATTTGAATCAATTTGGAAATTTTCAGAAAAGTAAACCTGATTAACAAGCTCATAAATTGCAGGGCTTAAATTAAAAGGATATTATTTCAGTCAAATAAAATTTGGAAGATGGTTGCATTAGAATTAAATGGTCAGGAAATAGGAAGCAAATGAATCTTCTGAAACATGTGTATAACCTCTTAGGAGTGTCTCCCAATAGAAAACAAGGTCTTTTCATGATGGGATGGGAGAACATTTCTTCAGCTCAATAGGTGATGTTCTCAACCATTTTTCTCATGACAAGATCTTTTTCTCATTATTGTGGACATGCAATCTTTCATGTCAGTGAATACCCTGAAAAAGTATTCTCATATGCTTGACCAGTGTGCCTACAAGGCAGAGAACACTGGTAGCTCAGTTTTCAGTAATTGTATTTACCCTAAGAAGAAGGATTAACTGGTTCAACAGTACTGATGAAACACTACTGATGCAGCTACAAAGTCTTCAGGATTTTGATTAGCTCAATTATATTGTGGATCACAACATCACAGTCACAAATATGGAATATAGGCACACACCCACACTCACCAGAGCCTTTCTACCAGTCCTTCTCCTTCAACCAAAGTTCTTACAAGCAGGAGCTTTCCTTTTGAAGGAATCAAACCCCTTCATTCTCAGGCCACTCAATCAGGCTTTTTGAAGCAACACTCTCTTAAAAGCTGGATCCCTCCCACTTAAAAGATGTTCAATATCTATATAAGGTAGTCAAACTCAAGCCCATCATGTTTTAAACCAAGTAAGACCAAAAAAATTAATCTTACTGTTAACTTCACACTGAAGCTGCTTCATCCAATCCTTGCCTATGTAAAGCTTCAGCTCTTCTCTTGTACATCACACCCTGTAGTCATTTCGCTGGCATTAATCTAGGCAAAGGTAACTCGACCTAATTAACCTATGATTGCTAATCATGTATATACACATATATACATATTAAATTTTTATCCTGTTCCATCTTCAGTGGTTACCCTATACAATTTCCTACATCAAGTGCTGACACCAGCAAATATGAGCTCTCCCATGATGGTTAAGAAGTCAACATTTCAGATAGTAACTGTCTCCATAAGGAACCCTCCCAAGTACCACTCTGAAAGACTCCTGTTAGATTCTAATTATCTCCTTTTTGTCTATCCATTCATCTTTAACTGATCTCTCACCTTCCTAGTCAGGTAAAACAGGGCTGAACCTCAGAAAGTGAGAAGACCTCTGAGAAGGACTATACATTCCGTGATGACAGCTCAGGAACGCTCTTGAAGTGCACCTTCTGCTATGGTGGAGGCTCAATCAATGTCTGCCTTAAGTCTGTGGGAGTCTATGGATTCAGAAATCTTGCTCATTCATATTAGGAAAAAAGAAATTTGCCTTGTTTACCTTGCAGTTTTGCCTTATTACAAACGCAAACACAAAACCAAAAGCTAAATGCTCAATCTAGACATTACTAAACTTCTTAACTTTTTACAAAACTATTCAAAAAAAGTCTTAATCTGACCCTAGAGCAGGGAGATTGAAATGTAATTGTTTCAGAGCAGCAGTCTTCCCTGCTCACGCCCAAGTGTTTTACACGGTGATTTCAACAGGGTGTGAAAATGCCAGTGGTTAGACAAGTGTAAGCCCCTGTTTTTGAGTGAAGTTCATTTTAAGATCAAGGCTTCAGTCATGTAGCCATGGCAATTTTATTGCAGCACACTAATATCCAAACTGTTACCATGGAACTAAGTTACAAAGACTTGGACAATCAATTCCAATTACAATAGTTAAATGATCATGACTTAAATTGTGCAAATGGCAATTTTCATACACATATTTGAATTAAATAATTCTATTTATTGAGAACAGAGAGAGTTGTTCTTAGCATTGTAATAGTAAGGCATGTCATTCAGGATATAATGATATAATTTGCCCTGATATTCACACATGTTACTTTTCTTTTTCCTTTTTCAACCTACATTCAAGTGCCATTCAAAAAGGTAGACTCCTGCTGTCTTTAAAGATCAAAGAAGCCACAGAAATTACATCCAATCTGATCCTCAGCAATCAAACATTCATATGTTCGATATTTCACAAAGCAAACACATCAGCACCAACTGGAATTGGCTTTTACAAGGTAGTTTTTTATCTGGAAGTCAAATAATAGTACAATTAAATTTCCCTGTTCGTTGATTTTGGAGTAAAGCAGAAGAAAGAGGATGGGTCGGGATAATCTGAAGACATTTTAAAATATAGATTTGGTTATTATTTCAGAAAGAACAAGAATAAAAGGTAATTTTAACTTTTTTCTTGATTGCAAGCAAGAAGAAGGAGAAAAGAGTGAAATAGCAGACTAGGCAAAATAAGTCTCCTTGACTTAATCCTTCCTTCTATCCTTGACAGGAGACACCGAATACTTTATTAGCACACACCTAATATACTGTCAAGTGGTCAGAGAACCAAATACTGCAGCTATTCCAAGGGTATCACTGTTTTGTGAACTCTGACAGGAAAACAATACAGAATATCTGCTTCAGCAGAGCAAGTGAGGCATTCTCCACTCGCAGTCAAAGATATTTTGGAGCCTAAACATTAGCTACACTTATTGCTCATTTGGACAAACAATCAAAGCATGCAGGAATCAAAACAGCGAGTTGTTTATTACGTGCCATCTGCCACCAACATGACATAAACTTGGACAGCGTGATCCATTACTGTTTGTGCAACAATGGCATGGAAGTGTTCACTGGTAGCAAGATTTTATTGAGAAAGTGAGTTTATTTTGCAATTGTTCGAAGAATATTCCGACATGCTTACATAATTTCTTGGACAAATGTTGTGACAATTGAGTGCTTGAAGTCCTATTCACCTGGAAAATCTAATGTATGACAAGAACAAAAAAACCACCTATACAACAGCATGACCATTACGCCTCTGCAAAGTAAAAAAAAAAAAATGCCTGCAGTAAAAATACACCACACTGATTTAAGCACTGCTGTCAACATTTGCTTCTTTTAGGCCCTAAGGACCAATAGACTCTTACAGGGAAGCAAATCTGAGTCTTACAGACAGGCAGAGCTCCTGCTACTGATTATTCACAGTCGGGTCCCCAGAAACTCTTACCACATCTCATATTTTTCAATTTGAAATAATCTACTACTTATATAGAAGCCTCCTTTCTCCCAGAAATTCAATCTTACAATAGAAGTAGAACATCAGCACAAAAAACCCTACAACCATTAAAACAGCACCAACAACAAAATCCCAACCCTTCAGAACTGACTTTTACTTCTGACTTTCCCTTAATTGTTCAGTAAATTAATACATGACTATCCACCTGGAAAATCATTATCCACCAATATTGCCCATAACCACAAAATAATACTACTCACTGAAGTGAAACTAAGTTGGAAACCTTTATAACTAACAGTCTCTGTCACAGCCTCCTTTCTCTTAATTGAACGTGCATTTTGCTTCTGGGGTAAGCAAATGACACAAAGGAAGCAAGTTTGACTGCTAATTTATTGTTACAGTAGTCAATTAGTAATTTAGTTTAGCTGCTTTTTCTATCTACTCAAAGAGTAACAAGAACACTAGTGCCTTAAAAGTTAATGCGGTACTAAGGTGAGGGGAAGAAAAGAAAGGAGTAGAGAAGAAATACCACTGGATCAGGAGAGACCTTAAAGTGTTGAGATCTGGTTCAGAGACCTAATATTGTTGACACACAATCTACAGTATTATGGTGAATTATCTTTATTCCCCTTCTTTAAGAGCAAAGAGGACAGCACATCACATATTTACAATAGTAAGTATTTCTCAAGTCTAAAGAATTTGAACAGAATTTGAAAGCATGTCATTAATGTTTCTGATTTGTACCAAAAAACCCCCAACCAATTAGAGATTTATTAAATTTCATTCCAAAGTACAGCATATCAAGTTTCACTTCCATAGCTGATATCTTCCTATCATCCTATTGTTTTCCCAGGCAACCAGTGAAAGGACAGAGTCTTAAGCTATGCCAGGGGAGGTTTAGGCAGGACATCAGAAAAAACATGTTTACAGAAGGAGTGGTTAGGCATTGGAATGGGCTGCCCAGGGAGGGGGTGGAGTCACTGTCCCTGGAGGTGTTTAAAAGAAGACTGGATGTGGCATGGTTTAGTTGATAAGGGGGAGTTGGGTCATAGGTTGGACTTGATGATCTCCAAGGTCTTTTCCAACCAAGTTGACTCTGTGATTCCATGACTCTGTGAGAAGCTGTACCTGTGTCTGATGGAGCCAATGCCAGCCATCTCCAAGCCAAGCCCATCAGTGGCAGTGGCAGCACCTCTGGGATAACAGATTTAAGAAGGGGAAGAATTTATTGTGCAGAAGAAACTGTATCCAGAGAAGAGTGACAGAGCAACAGCCCTGTTGCAAGTTCATTGAGTCATAGAATTATAGACCCATTAAGGATGAAAAAGGCTCCAAGATCATCAAGTCCAACTTTTGACATCACATTCCCATGCCCACTAGAGCATACCATGATGTGCCATAAAGAGGGAGGAGGTGCTCAAGTACCAGAGCAGACATTCCCCTGCAGCCCCTGGTGCAGCCCATGCAGAGCCAGCTGTGCCCCTGCAGCCCACAGAGGTCCATGGGAAAGCAGAGATCCACCTGCAGCACAGAGAGGACCCCACTCCAGGGCAGGTGGATGCCTGAAAAAAGGCTGTGACCCTGTGGGAAACCCACACTGGAGCAGGCTCCTGTTTGCTGACAGGACTTGTGGCCCCGCACAGATTCCACGTGGAGTTCCTGAAGAACTGCACCTCCTGGAAGGGACCCACACCACAGCAGGGGAAGCGTGTGAGGAGTCCTTCCCCTGAGGAGGAAGGAGCAGCAGAGACAAGGAGTGATGAACTGACACAGCCCACCCCCCCGTCCTCCCAAACTGCTGGGGTGGAGAAGGCAAAGAAAACATGAATGAAACTGACCTGGAGATCATGGGAAGAGTGGGGCAAAATTGTTTTGAGTTTTGGTTTTATTCCTCATTGTTCCACTCTGAGTTGCTGGACAATAAATTAATTTCCTCAGGTCCAGTGTCTTTTGCCCAGGACAGCAATAGGTGAGTGACCTCTCCCTGTTCTTATCTTCTCTCTTCTGTTCTTATCTTATCTTAACCTGTAAACATTTGGTTGAATTTTTCCTCCCCTCTGCAGCTGAGCTGCAGAGAGATAGAACAGTTTTGGTGGGCACTTGTCATCAAGTGCCAAGATCAACCCACCAAAACATACAATTAGGTGTATTTAATCCTATCTAAGTAGTTGTCCTAATCTTGTAGGTTGCAGTAGCAAGTGGACTGGTTTGGTATCCTTTCTGTAGATTCAAATGCATATTCACAACCACAAAAACCTAGGAAAGCAAAGATATTCTATGGAAAGGATCCAAATAAAATTAAAAGTAAAACTGAATGACACATTAACTCCAGGCAATGCCAAATCCTCCTCAGCAGAATGACTTCTCTTCCAAAAGCTTAATGTGTTATGTTTTCTTAGTCTTCACAAGGCTTTTGGTTTTATGAATAAATGTTTTCCATACCACAAGCAGATTCATTTAAGTACAAGCTTTTTCTTATAAAAGCTAAAGAAAACCATTAAAAATTAGCCTAACCAAAGAACAGTAAGCCAAAAATCCCAAACATTTCTTCTACTACAATCATTCAGATGCTGTGCTTGGTCTGATCAAGCTGTTTGATCAGAGAAAATAGTCAACATATGTCATGAGTTCCTTAATTTTTCAGACCCTAAATTCATATCATCTTTCAAAATTGCTCATATTTTTTTTTAACATTAAAACATTAGAGATGTAAGATGTTACCTGAATGAAGATGAACTGAAGCCTGCCTTGACGACCAGCTGTGCATGCATACATGATCCTGATGACCACTAGGTAGGTTTTGTATTAAAAATGCCTACAAGAGAAGAAAAACAAGTTTAAGAAGATAGCAACCATACTCACTTTATATACAAAAATATGGTTTAAGCTCCATCAACAACAGGTTCACATTCGTATTTGATAATACTGAAATCACTATAGGCCTCCAGCCCTATTTTTAGATTTCAAGAGCTTCCTTTAGACTTCTTTAACCTTGAGGGGAAATGGTATAAGAATATTTGGGGGTTGGTAATTTGGACAACTGAATTATTCAAAAAGAAATAAACACCTTATATATAGAACTAAAACCAATAAATACACGGTATATAATTAAGTCTCAAGTTTGTTTATTCAGAAAAAGTTCCGTTTTCCCAAAAAAAAAGGGTGATTTTTCTGAAACAGCAGCATGCAAAAAAAATTTCAGTCCACAAGTGCAACTACTGCTTAATAAGATCTCTTCATTAAAAAAACCCCAAAACTTTCAAAAAAACTCACCAAATCTAGTCTGAGCCAAATTTTCATTGGAATTATTTCTACCTCAGAATAACAAAGACATTAGCAAAATATTTCAGTCAGACTTTCCAAATCTCACTATTCTATATTGTTCCAACTTAAACACATATAAACCATAATAAAACTCAGCAAGTATAATCTAAATCACACACTTACCAGTCTTCTTTCCACAAGCCTTGAAGTCTGAAAGTTACCATGGAAACAAATTCTACATTTCCACAAATTGGAAGAGCCAGTTAAAAACAAAACAAACCAAACCAAAACAAAAAAAAATTAACTCATTGTTAACTATGCCTTATTTAAAGTATTAAGAGGTAAGGGCTAACTAGCTTTTAAATAAAGAGAGGAATAGGAACTAGCTAGGAATAAAGAGAGTGGCACTCTCATTAATTAGTTAATTAACCAGGGATCCAAAGCAGAATGGCAAGAAAGAAAGAGAGAATGAGGGAAAGAGGGAAAGAGGGAAAGAGGGAAAGAGGGAAAGAGGGAAAGAGGGAAATAAAGGAAAAGAAGCTACAGTGTTTCATTCAAATAAGCATTGTTTACAGTGCATTTACAACATACCACTGTATCTGTTAATATTGCCATTAAAGCACAAATTATCTCGTGACGTAGGTGGAGGCAGAGCTGCTGGCTGAAGCTGTAGCTTCAAGCAGTGTATACTCAAAGTGTGGCCTACATCAGAGAATTACTGAGATGTAATCTCTCACAGCTTTCGCTTCCTATCTACAAAATGGGGATGGCATAGCTTGCAAAAGCAGATAATACTTGGGAAAGGTACTGCTTAATGTATATCTGCACATCATACATCATACAATTGCCATATTGTGCTCTGCTCATATTCCATGATGTTTATCTGTGACCTTGGCCAATGCAAAGCAGATCTTAACTCCCAAGGTTGTCTCTTATGTCCATAGAGGTGAACAGATGCACCTGCTAAAATCTATTTTATAACAAGGTCTAATACATTTCAGACTATACATGACCTAAAAGTATATGAAAAATTCAAACACAAGGCCAGAGCATGCACAATGAGGATCAGCTATCCCTGCTTTACCTAAGTGCATGAAGTTTCTACAACTGGATAAAGTACTCCTGGAATACTTGCTACTGCAGAAGTCCTTTTCTTAGCCATAAGATGCAAAAATAATCAGAAATGGTTCTGATATAGCAATTGCTTGCAGAGTCTCCTGCCTTTGGGAGACATCATTCTCAAAATATCCAGCACTGAGGTGTGCATCATCATCTTCCTGTTCACTTTGAAATCCTCTTTTCATAGATTATGGTCTAGGTTGGAAGAGACTTTAAAGAACATTCAGTTTGAAGCCCCCCTTCCACAGGCAGGGACACCTCCCTCTAGACCAGATTGCTCAAAGCCTGATCTAGTGGAATTTATCCTCTGAATTCCCACCATTCATTTTAACCTTTTTTAATCTCTATATTGATCTTACACATTGTGCCTCCTGAGAATGCCCACGAGGTGACAGTCCTGATAGAGGCTCACATCATGTGAATTCCTGTCAATTACAAACCAGTTTCAAAACACTGTCAACACTGACCTACATCAGATAGTTATTGTTCTTAACCTAACCCAAATTTAAACTCACAAAGTTTTTTCCCCTTTATTTCAGAAGCTATTTCTAACAGACCTTTAAAACATGGCAAGCTATTTACCATGAATTTTGAACTTGTGCAGTAAAGAATCACATCAACTGGAAAAGTTTAAGATCAGGAGTTGACAAGGAAGAGACCTTTGGAATGCATTACAGTGCTACCCTGTCTGCACCAAAAAAAAAGTGAAAAAACCCATCTCATTTCTACTTCATTTTTTCCTTACTATTCTTTACTTCTGACAGTTCAGAAAACTTCTTATAAGACATATGCTTCTTATTAGACATATGCTACTTTTGCTATAAAAAATACAAATATAGAAAATTATATTTTTGGCTTTATAAATACTGACTGTAATAGCAAATTCCATCAAATTTCCTAGGACTGTTGGCACAGTATAAAATTCACTTTTCTTATTTAGAGGTATTTCAATGGTTTCAGATGAGAAAAAACAGGTATTTGTGTGACTTTATGAATTTCTTCTAGCTTCAAATTGGCTACTGCCTCTGGTCATTAAAGAAAATTCTCAAAAGAGTTGATAAGTAAAAGCATTTATCACAATAAAATAAAAAAGTATTAGATACTAAAGGAAAGAGGGGAGAGAGGGCAGCTGAGAATTATGTGTTTCTCAAGAGATACAGGACAGAGGATGCTGATTAAGTACTACCATCTAAAACAAAAAATAACTTTGCTTCTTTCCTAGCTAAAAGAGAATACAATAATCATAAGTTTAAAAAAAGAAAAAAACAAACCCAAAACACTCTCTGATTCAATCATTGTTTTTTTAAATCTTTAAAAAACCTCTGCATTGTTCTTCTCAAGTCCATTCTTCTTCAAAGGTTTGATCACCTCTAAAATTGTTGTCTCCCTCAGGCTGGAGACTCAACAATGTGTTTTTCCCTACATCGTCTGTCAAGCAGAAAAGAAACAAGAAATTCTTCCATAATATTTGCTTTTATAAAGTGATTACCCTACAATTTGTAAAGTGTTAGTGCATTGCTGTTTTCTCACAAAGCAATGGGGTGCACACACACATTTGACACAACTTTAAATGTGACATGCTTTAGCAATTCAAGTCACTCAGTGTCTCATTATCTGCATTGGTAATTAATTTTAATTCCAGGAATCAGTACACACAGAAGTTTACAATGCTGCTTTTTTTTAATTCTAGAATAATCATATAAAGTCAACATAGCTTTAGGAAAAAAAAAATCTTTGCCATTTTTAGACTACAGTCCTGATGTTACCTCAAACTGATCTTCACATGTAGTGTCATCACCAGCTTGCAATTTCATGGTGTCTCATGAAAGTTTGCTTTACCTCGCTTCAAACTCATTTACTGCTGGTCCTTGAATGCTTTCTACAAATAAGCTTTCTTTTCTATATAGAAGTGGAAACATGCCCTGTTCCCTAAATAATGCACATTTTATCTTTAACCAAAAGTTGAAAAATAGTTTGGTTTCTCATTGGACTAAAAGCATGTTATTTTTTGACCTGTGTTCTTTTAATCAGAAGTGCTCTTCACATGGCTTCTTGAACATTAACCTTGTTTGTAAAGTGTAACCTTGTTTGTAAAATTCTTTCTTACAGAATCCACTAATATTTCCTCATGCATAACCCTAGAAATATGTAGTACACTAACTCAGACAATGTTGTGTTGCCTTGTTCTTCAGTTCAAGGTTTGTTTTCTTATGTTTTGTAACATCGGAAAACTCCTGTCCATTTTTAAGTTTTAACCAAAGTGCTCTTACATCTTGCATATGTAAAATATTGCACATCTGTCATAACATTGTCAACTGTTAAGAATGAAAAAACATTCAGAGAAGTCTAAGGTTTTCATGTTCTGTGACATCTCTCCCTCTCTCAAAAGTTAGGGCATGCAAAATACTTTTTTACAGTCTTACGTGGAGTCTGAAAACTTCACTCAAGTGAACTCCTGTAGATTCCCATCTTCTGAAAACTGGCTTTTTTACTTAGGCTAATTTTAAGCTAACTAACTTCCAGCCACATCTCTGTTTCTTACTGGACATAAGTAACTTTAAGCTACCCATGGGAAATACCATAAACGGCAACATCTTCCAATGTCGGACACAAGACAACAATCAAAGAGAGCATCAGCATCAAGCAAGAATTTTCACAGACCATGAGTGGCTGAACCACCACATCTCTGAGAACAGCTGACAGCTTCCCCTCACTTAAAGAAGCATTAGCAATGCTAATAGGCCCATGTCTATTCCACTTCTTTTCCACAGCTATATAAAGGAATAAATCCCATATTCAGCTGGCCCTGCAGATCTTAGCACATCTGAGACTGCCAATCAGGGCACAAGGCAAAGCCTGGTCAGGGTGGGTTCCTCAGTGTCATACTCATGGTTTCATGTCTCTAATTACTGCAGAAACCACTCTCTAACTGTTCCTATTGTATCTATGGTGAAAATGGAAGTAGTGTCTTCTAGTCTACTTTCTGCTATCAGAACACCTGCTTTAAAGTTATATCTTTGCAGAAACGCCTTCCACATTTTAATACTTTCTTCCTTGGAAAAGCATCCACTAGATTTTGAACTCATATACACATGTACTTTGATCACTAAAAATATAATACAATTAGAGAAGAAATTGAGCTAAAAAGTTCTGTTTGGGAAAATTAGACCATAAAGTATAACAAATACAAATACTGTCCTGCAGTTATGACCAAATTGATTTTTTTTGTTGCTGTCCACTGAAATGTTTAACCAGTTCCAGGTTTTTACATTTCCCTTTTTATTAATCTTATCTACACTGTTGTGTTCCCAGGCTACTACAAACATTGCAGAAAGCCTTGTCTTCATGGTAAATAAGCTCTGTCTGGTTACCTAGGTGCAACATAACCTATTTTCTATGAACCAAATACAAAATTAAACATCTGAAGATGAAAACCTTAGGGGAAAAAAGACAACTGAGGTTTGCTGCCAGAATATATTCTTTATATTTAACATTCATACTCTCCTGTCAAATTTTCAAGCAATTACAGCAAACAATATTTAGTGTAATTTAATTTTAAATCTTATGCTAATTGTCAGTGACCTTTGAACCTTGGAAGCAGTGCTACCATCCACATGGCAAACATAATTATGGAATCTGATTTCCTATATGTTGTAAGTAATGAAACTGCTTTAATTGACACTGATATATATTTGCAATAACTTTTGTGTAAATTAAAAATCAATGCCAATATTAGCTCCCTGGATCCTATTTTTATCAGACTGCTTATTTCTTTAGAATTGGAGACATACAAGAGGAAATATTTTGCAGAATGTACAATATATATTTTAAATCCCAGTGTAGTCTTCATGCATGCCATTTATGTGAAAATCTCTTGCATATCTCGCACTTATGTACACACAAATAAGGACAAATCCCATCAGATCTAGGCTGCCTTCAGGAGATTTTGCTTCCAGCTGATTTTTGATTGATTGTCAAGCATGCTTCACTATGACTAAGTGGGATATCATTGTATTATCTGGTATCAATGCTGTAGTTAGGTATCCAAAGCAGGGTTACAAAAGACACTAAAAGTACAATTATTCACTTTACTTGGGTTTTTTTCCAATTTTTATAAGGCATTCTAGATTTTAAACCCTCCTGTTCTGCTGTGCATTCAAAAATATTCTTGGCAAACATTGCTAATGTTTCTCTCCCATTTTATCATTTTTCTTTGTCCCCATACTCTTTGTTTAAATGTTGGAAAGCAAGCTATAAATACAAATATATAAAATGTATTTAAAACTTTATACCAAGAAAGGTGCTTTTGTTTAGCATCAATAAAAATATTCTGCCATCTGGATGCAAGCATTCATTAAGAACTCAGGTAAATTTCAGACTAGGCTTTGAAACAGTCACAATATCTGGTGTGCAGAGTGGAAGTGATGCCTTTTCCTGGTCTTAAAATCAAGAGGCGAACACGGTTAGAAGGGAAAAAGGGGTTTTACCTTGGTGTTTATTTTAAGGATCCTTAGGTGCACCACGACCAGGTCGAATGCACGTCCATGTACCCCGCAATGGCCACCGCAATCCCGCTCCTCAAGATCTGGTCTTATATTCTAGGTCTTACTAATTAGCATATCTATCCATAATTCCCCAATGAGAGGCTCAAGTGAGCCCCCCTTTCCCAAGAAACTTTCCCCTGGATGGTTCTATCTCAGTTTACAAAATGTGTTCTGGAGAGGACCTTGGGCTCTGGGGCACACTGACCCATAACTACAAAGCTTCTTACATGTTTAGTCTCCCATAACTACAAAGCTTCTAACATGTTTAGTCTCTCAGCTTAACAAGCAAGTCCAAGAATGTAAGCAAAAAGCACTGAGAATACAGAAGTTGTAGAAAGGTATAAAAGGGTATAAAAGAAAAGGAAAAAATCATCATGGCATCATAAGGAAGGTGGTCATTGTGGTTTGAGCCCTCAAAAACAGCATGCTGGATTGAGTCATGTATTTTTCTATTGTCATAAAAACCACAGCAACTTATAACTTTTCCCAAAAAGTAAAAATGCCAACAGTATATTTTCAAACTATGGTGTTAACCATATAAGCTCTATATTAAATAAAGATGGATTGAGGAACAATGAAGAGAATAACAACACTCAAAGGTCTTGCTCTCAGACACAGTATAGGGCCACATCTGATCTCGCAGTGGTTTATCCTGCTGTGACTGCATAGACTTCATTAGGCTTCATCCTTCATATAAACACAAATGAATACATAAATAGAAAGCAAAGATTGCACAGATTTTACAGTGGGGGAAGGGGGGGCAGAGGGGAGGTGCAGAATCTGAATCACAAAGCATAAAGCTACAGCTCCAGCTCTGTTTTCAAAGGCTGTTTGTTCACATTGTACTCCTAAGTAAGGAAGCTAATTTACATCACCACTGAAAAGCAGCAAAAACAGTGCAGTATTATCAAATATCACGGAAATTTTGCCTCTCAAAGAAATAACATTTCCAACATGCAATTGAAACTCAATTTGACATAAATTAGGTCTTTATATTAGAAGCATTAAACCACATCAGCCCCCTGTAATAATTTCAACTCAAGCAGAGAACTCTGTTCTTTCCTGTGTTCTCCCCTAGCAGTACCAGTCAGATGTCAGGATGTACCTGATCTACCACTAGGATTCACACTCCAGAGAAAGAACCATCACCACTCCTCTCACTCTAGGCTTTTTGCAGCAAACTGCATTTGAGAAAAAGGAAAAATGGAAAAAAAAAAAAATCAGACCACTTCAAAACATAATCAATTTTTTTTAGCTTTCAGAAAGATGCAGAGTTTTGTGATTGGGGAAATTATCCATTTTTAAAATAAAAGAGTGAAAAAAAATCTATAAGCTAGATTTTGTAAATGCCACAGAGTCACAGCACACCCACTGTACCTGTAGTTATATTTTACTCAGAAAACAAACCATCGACTTGTAATTTGCTTCTGATGTAGCCTAAAAGCACTTTATAATATTAAAGCTTATTGATGCCTGTAAGACCCTCTTACCTACAGCTATTTCAAATGTAGTGAAATAATGCAACACTAATCACTAAGACTTTTATTCCATAATAGATGTTTTTCTCACTAAATCAATTCAAAGGCTAATTGGGGTGGAAGGTGACTATCTCTAGTGGTTATAAATACATTTGCATTGCTATCAATCTTTTACCCGGCTGATGTTTAACGAGGCTGAACCGGAGCCCAGCCCGGCTCGGCGCGGTGCCGCCGGTGCCAACGCGTAGCCAATGCTGCCATCCAGTGGCACATCCAGCGGGGGAATGGCAGGGATAAAGGATTCCTTTGCTCAGCTCCATCTTTGTCCTGCGCGTCCGAATATCAGAGCAGCTCTCCCAGACTGAAGGTAGTGCTGCCCAAGCTCCCGCTGGTGGGCTCGGCTCCCAAAACTCGATCTACTGCAGCCAGAGGGGTAAAAGAGCAGCACACACCCCACGACAATTTAAACCAGACAAGCCTCGCCTCAAGGAAAAGAAAGACCAGAAAAGGTTATTGATTCCTTCAGTGTCTGTTGGACCACAGCCTATGTCCATCTTATATTCTAAGTCACTCAAAACACCTATAACTACGTTTCATCTTCCTGCCCAGCGAGAAGTCTCTTGTCACTTTTTAAAATAAGTTTCCTCACACACACAATCAAAAAAAAAAAAAAAAAAAAAAAAA
>VXAC01001777.1:227600-322228 GCA_013399225.1 Rhipidura dahli
AAAAAAAAAGAAAAAAAAAAGAAAAAAAAAGTAAACACTGTACTTTTATCAGGCACATAATTTACGGTATTATATAAACTCCACAATTCCAGGTGTCAAAGAAATATAGAAGCCCAATTTACTTCAAAACAAACAACCCTGAACATGTCTGAAACAGGTGATACAGCTTTCCTTAGAGAAACTTAAATATTTGGGCTGAAGAATGTTAAAAAAAAAACCCCATTCATACACAATTTGCCTAATGAGAAATATGGAGATATGTGAAAGAAAGCATCTGGTTTTCTACCAGAGAAGTTATTGGAAGAAAGAGCTGTTTTATTTACTCAGTTTGTGTGTGAAATAGTGAGATAATCTAAGTGAGCTCAGCAGTGCTTTTTCTCTGTGCATCATAGCTGTGTGGACAGCAAGCAATGAAATGTATCTTCCCCTTTCAAGACAGGATGGTCTAAATCAAGTATTTTGCATACATCTGCAGATTTTACCCATCACCAGCCAGACTCTTACAGGCATTATCCACAGAAGGATCATACATAGTCAATGGCAAACATATAATAAGCAAGCAGCCAATACAACATTTATGAAGCTACATTATTACTAGGTGCTCTCTAGAGTTTTAGAACCAGAAACTCGAAGTAGCCAGTTGCTGTTTGTTAGCAGACTGGGTTAAGGGAACCCAGCTATTATGATTGCAGAATTTTGCTTTCATGTGGCTAATGTTGTAGTAAACAGTTCATAAACTGCAAGTTATGATATTAAGGTGGTAGGCAAAAACCTTGTGTTCTGTTATTACTGAGATTTTGTACATATAGTGTCAGAATACAGTATTTCCTCTGAAATATTAATTTTGCAGCATGGTACTTTACACTGCAAGTAAAGATAAGATAAGACTTTTCATCAATGAATACACAGGCTAAAATGAGTACAGAAATAGAAATGCAAGCCTAAGGGAAAATAGCATCACCAAATGAACAAAATAAAGTTAGAATTAACTACAAACACATATGCATAAGGGTAGTTAACAGCACTTTCTTTAGCTACAGCGCAAATTTATATCACTGTTTAAAAGGAAATAGAAGGCATACTTGTTAGATGATAAAAAATACATTTTAAAAGCTTTCTCAAGACATAAATCAAGAATTCACATTGGGGAAAAAATGGTCCAGAATAAAAGTTCAATTTAGAAAGCCTATGGCTAAACAGTGAATGAACATTACAAAGACAATCAAACTCCCTGCAAACGTGGTGCATATGTTGTAGCATTAGTATTTCTTCTCTAATGTGTTCAGAGATCACAACTGATGTCACACTGGCATTTTTAATTTCTGCCTTGAGGACTTTTAAACAGAGATGCATATAATTAGAAAGCAACTGAACAGATTATATCTTCTCTTTTATTAGCTACTCAGAGATGGAGATTTTCACTGACTATTGAAAATTCCAAAATGTGACAATTTGAGACAGATCTAGCTGTATTTCACAGTGCAAGCAAAAATGAAAAATTAGAAACTATGTGCGGATAAAATATGCCAGATGTCAAAACAAGCATTCCAAGTAGGAAAAGGATAGTAATTGTCCATTTCAGATTATTTTCCTTGATACCCTGAAATATGGCAACACATTCTGAACAGCAATTAAAACTACCAACAATAACCAACAAAACACACATATAAACCACAAAACCAAAACAACAACAACAAAAAACCCCACAAAGCCTAGAACATAAAACAAACATTAAAAAGTAAAAATTGTATATCAGGACAAGATAATGTGCCAGGGTGATAAAGACTACAGACAAAACCTGCTAATTCAACTACTGTTGTAGCTGTTTCTGAATTTCCTTACCACTGCCATGCCACAACAATAGAGGGAGATGTGTGAAATCAGCCCCTTGAACTGTGACCAGCTGAAGTTGACATTGTGACAGTGTAAGGTAAGTTTGAAAAAATCCTAGTAATATCATTACACTGACAAGCAGAGAGAGATGTTTTACAGCCAACAAAACTATCCCCGTTAAGGGGTAGCATTTTATGATCTTGCACTTCTGATTATCAGCCTCTAACAATTATTGCACAGAATTCTCAGTTATTTCCTACATTTATTTCCATATCACTCATTTCCTACATGTGCTAATGCACATTTTCAGAAGTTAAAGAAAACCAAGCCAAAAAAAACCAGACAAAAAAAAAATCCCAACCAAAAACACTAACACCACCACCAAAACAAAAACCCCTGACATAAAAAAGTCCAAACAAAGTAAACAACTCCAATGAACCAAAACTGAATTTTGAGTGAGCTCTGTTTGAGAGCTTATCCAAACATTTCTTCATGTTGAACTCATGTAGTAAGATTAACAGCAAGACTTTCCATTCACCTAGTGTCTAAAAGAAGTACATGCCAATTCACAAAGCAATCAGGCAACTTAATGAAAGAAAAAAATAAAATTCAGTGAGGTTATTAAACTGACAATTACTGCTTATGACTGTCAACATTCCTGAACTCTGTATGCTGAGAGAGTTTGATTACTGGGAGAAGCATTTGTATAACCTTTCCTTTTCTCACACTCTTTCGTAGGTATCTGATGGTGAACACTGATAGCAACAGACTACTCTGCTCAATACATATTCAGTCTGCTGCAACGTGGCTGTTCTTGTAGTGTGACCCGTTTTCACTCTAACTATGAATTAAGCATATTTGGAAACACTACATTTGAAAAAATCACAAAATTTCATCAGAAATGTCCTTGCAATCACTTGCCTGTGCTGACACTACTTGTGGTTTCTGATAAACCATCTTAGTTTAAGTACATTCCATTAAAAGCTTCACAGCTGTTGGTCCAGACAGCCTTGTATCTCCACATGACACACAGACTAGCAGTGATCTGCTGAGTTTCCATGCAAACTGACTGAGCACCTTCAGCTCTGCACCTTCCTTCACAGGCTGTGACGTCTCACGGCCACCCTGCTCCTACACTACTGTGCTTGCTGAAGGAAAGGGACAAACAGGCACAGTGCCAGTGATGCCCGTATGACAACATTTTACCTCTGCTAAAAGGAATTGTTTGAATTTAAATCAATAAAACACTTCAGCAGCTAAGTTCAGTGCATGAGTATTCTAAAGTCAAAAATTGTGATGACTGACTATGCTTTTTTAAAAAAACTTTGTTTTGATCTAGGAGCAGGATTTCATATTTTAAAATAGTTTTTTCTTTCATGGTAAGATCACCCACATGGAAGCAGATGCAGTTTTTCTGCTGAATCAGATCCTAATTCATTTCACATTTATCCAGCAGAAATGCCCTAGTTTTGTTGTACTATGCTACTGTATATTAAAACAAAATTGTAATCTTTTCAGTACAACAGATTTCCTTAAAAGACTCTCATAGGCAGGATTGATCTTTATATTACAAATTTCATCTCATTGTAAGCGCTTACATTTATATTACTACTTAACATGAACTCTCACTGAAATGTGACCTGACAATTTATATCTGTATTTATTCATGCTAAGCTTTCTGTTTGACTACTACCAAAAGTGTAGTACGCTCATTGCAGAAATAATATTTCCTGCTATTTTCAACAATGAAGGTCATACCAAGCTTCACATGAAAGGAAATGTAATGTTTCACACTTTTCAGTTGTGCTACACTTTAGAATTCCTCATTATAATCATCTATAGAGGAGTGTTTCTGCAAATTGCTTTTTTCCCTAACTCCATTTTCCCTCTTTTAGGTCAGGAAAATAATTTATGTATACAGCACAGATAGGAAAAAAATTAACAAACACGCACACTCAAAACTTACTGAGCAATACAATTGAAACCAAACAAACCAGACCAAACCAATGAGGCTCAGACCTGTCTGTGCCTGAGTTTTGTTCATGTATTCTTACCCCATTAGCAAAATCTTACATTTTTGGATTATGCAAAGAAAGGATGCCAAAGAGATCTATAACCTGTTGAGCTTCATGTTCATATTTAAGAATACCTGCACAACTCTAGTTCCACAATGAAAGATGTCGTAGATTTTTAATTCAGTTTTACCTGCACACTAGTGCCTCAGCTCCTACAGCTGTCATCAGTATGCACCAACCATAGCTACTCTGCTTGCTAATTTCTGCATTACACATTTGTACATTACACTTCCAAAGTTACTGAAGGCTTAGAACAATAGATATTGCTGTCATGGAAAGACAGATTTTGAAAATTTGAGTTCATTTCTCTAGTTAAAAACATTGATTGCTTTTTCTTTCTGTATTTTGAAATACGCAGATATCATTTGTGCCCTGTAACTATGTTTCCAGTGCTCCATTATAAAGAAAATGCTCTAATGTATAATTTTAAACAATAATAGCAACAATTTGTACATCAAAATGTATTTATAAGATAGTTCTTAAATAAAAAACTTACAGGCTTTTGTAAACTAGTTACATGAAAAACCTATTGAACGTTCCTCGGGTGTCTACATTTACAACAGTTTCACATATTTAACACAAGATCAGTAGTTGGATTGGGAGTTATTGTGTGCATGTTGTTTGTTTGTGAGTTTTGTTTGTTTTAAGCTACAAATTTTAGCTACAAACTTGAGCATTTGCTGAAGCAGTTACTCAATTCCTCATGATATTTCTCAGTAAAGCATATTTTATTTGAAAAAAATTATTTCAGTTCCAAAGCACATATAGTAAGAACTTTCAAATGTTCACTCTAAGTAGCAGCATCACAGCACAACTGAAATTACAGTATTTTAGCACCCATAGCAGGAAATGTTAAAAAACCCCTACAATTAAAAGAAACTGTTCAAAAACTAATTCAGCTGAGTAATTCACTAATTCAATGTGAGTTTTGTGTCTGCACAAGTGGTACAAAATGTACTTTAAACCCCCATCCTTCTCATCTTCCTCAGGCTCAGCTTCACAGCTCTTCAATTTGTTGTCCCAGAGGCATGTCACCGGCTCTGTTGGACATGGGGGAAGCTTCTGGCAGCTTCTCACAGAAGCCACCCCTACAGCCCCCCTGCTACTGAAACTCTGCAATACAACCCAAATACAGTCATGTGTTGCTGTTTGGATTTCAGCCTCAGCCTTGAACTTTCAGCAGGGGGAGATAATTTCCATCAGCAGGACACAGTCTCCTCAGAGTTTTCAGAAAAAAAATATGTCCTTCCTGAATTTAGGGGCCCAGAACTGGACACAGGACTCAAGGTGTGGCCTCACCAAAGCTCTGTAGAGGGTGACTATCCTGCTGGGACTATCCCTGCTCTGACTGGACACACGATTTTTGATATAGGCCAGGATACCTTCTTCTGGGCACAGCTGGCTCGTGTTCAGCTGCTGTCGACCAGCACCCTTGGATCCTCTCCTGCTAAGCACCTTTCCAGCCTCTCTTCCCCAAGCCTGTAACTCTGCCCAAGGTTATTGCAAAGGCAGGACTCAGCACTCAGCCTTGAGGTTCATAGTCAAATTAATCTCAGTCCATTGATCCAGCCTGTCTAGGTCTCCCTGCAGGACCTTCCTACCCTCCAGCAGATCGACATTCCCGACCAACGTAGTGTCATCTGTAACCTTGCTGAGGCTACACGCAATGCCCTCATCCAGATCACAGATAAGACCACCTAGCTGCCCCCTGGATGTAACCCTGCTCACCTCCATTCTCTGGGCCCAGCCACACAGCCAGTTTTTTACCGAGCGAGTACCAGTCCAAGCCACGAGCAGCCATTTTCTTCAGCAAAATTTTGTGGAAAATAGCTTCACTAAAGCCCAGACTGACAACAACCAGTCTTTCCCTCATCCACTAAATAGATCACCTTGTCAAAGAAGACCACATGGGCTTAACAGGACTTGCCTTTTGTAAACCTGTGTTGGCTAGGCCCAATCCCCTGATCACCCTGCATGTGATCACCATGTGATGGCAATCAAGATTATTTGCTCCATGACCTTCCCTAACACTGAGGCCAGGCTGACAGGCCTGTTGGTTTTTTGGATCTTCCTTCCAGCCTTCTTGTAGATGCGTATCAGCTCTAGCTGGGATGGGTTGTTCTTTCCTCACAGCAGCCTCACCTTGTCATGCTGTGTTGGTGACTGGTGAGGTACTGATAACACAGTGGTGTTTTGGCTGCCTCTGAGCAGCCCTGACCCAACAGCAGCACTGTCTCTCCAACATTCTGCACCCCCACCACCAGCAGGCTGGGGTTGGGCAAACGTGGGGAGGGGACATGAACAGGACAACTGACTCAAAATTACCAAAGGAGTATTCCATACTATATGAAGTCTGCTCTGACATAAAGCAAAAAGGCCACAGAAGGTCTGTCAGAAGTCCAAGGCGGCAGCTCTGCTGGTCAGCCTCCTCACTTCTCTGAGAACCAAAAGCTCTATCATTTCGTAAACTCTGTGCCCAAGACAGCCTCCCACCACCACATCACCCAGCAGTCCTTCTTTGTACATAAACAAGTACAGTGGCGTGCCTGGACCCAAACACTCCTGAAAGCCAAAAGCCTTCTCTTCCATAATCCTGAGCAGTATCTCTGATGACATTTTTTTTCGTAGTGCCAAGTATCTTAAACATAACAATTTCATAATCAACTGTGACCAAGACAGATGCCAGTCTTCACCCATGAGACCATTTTTAGTTGCAAACAGACCTAGGAATGCACCTTTATCAAAAGCTACCTTCTATGTACTTCAGTACCCTGATAAGCTTTTGAAGTGCACCCATGTAAGCCTTCTGAATGACAGCAAGGACAAGTTCAACATCCTGCACCTGGCCCAGGGCAACAACCAGTCTAAAAACTGACTGATGGATGAAGGGTCTGAGGCCAGAGGAGAAGGACTTGGAGATACCGGTGAATGAAAATTAGACATGACCCAGCAATGTGCACTCAGCCCAGAAAGCCAAACATGTTCTGGGCCAGCACCACGGCCAGCAGGGTGAGGGAGAGGATTCTGCCCCTCTGCTCTGCGCTGGTGAGATCCCACTGCAATGCCATGTCCAGCTCTGGGGTCCCCAGTATGAGAAACACTTGCAAACTGTTAGAGAAGGTCCAGAGAAGGTAACAGAAATGAATAGAGGATGAGAACACCCCTCCTATGGGTATTGGGGCTGTGCAGCCTGGAGAAAAGATGATTCTGGCAATACCATATTGTGGGCTTTCAATACTTGCTGAGTAAAACATAGAGACTTTTTACCAAGGCCTGTGACAGAACTAGAAATTATAGATTTAACTGGAAGAGGGTAGTTTTAGACTGGATGTAAGGAAGACCTTTCCTCTATGTGGGTGGTGAGACAGGCAACTGGAGCAAGTTGCCAGAAGCTGTGGATGCCCCATCCTTGGCAACATTTAAAGTCAGGCTGGATGGGGCTTTGAGCAACCTGATCTAGTGAAAGATTCCACACTCATGCCACCAGCTTAGTGGTGTTTTGTGTTTGGACTAGATGTTATTTAAGGGTCTCTTCTTGTCCAAAACATGTTATGTTCATGCATTTCCTAGACCTCTTCAGGCCTTTTTCTAGGTGGTCCAGACAGCATATACTTTAATCCATTCGTAGATTTCTAATGTATGCACTGAGGTCTCCTCTCTCCTTTGCAGTTATCAGGTCAGTTAAAACATACACAGTAACACCTGTTAAGTAAGCTGTAAGTCAAGATAGCATTGTAAGAATCATGCAATCAAATTCCTTGCCATCCAAAAAGACTAAATTTGTTCAGCACATCCTGAAACATTATTTCATCTAAGACTGTAGGAAAGGGGGGAAAACCACCAATTTTAAAAAACTATCTTTATTTTTTTTTCTTACATTTAGACAGGGATGTATTTCAGTTTTAGTCATCCAGCCATTGTTTACTTCATTACTTTAGACAGGAAGAAAAAGTATATAAATGCAAATCATATTGGCATACCTACATTAGTGCCGAATGCTTTACTAGAAGAAAACCTTCTTCCACATTAAAATCAAGCACTTAAAAAAATTGCTGAAAAGCAAGTGCCTAGATACTAGTCATTTCAGCAAATAAACAGCTTTTATATATTCAACCATTGTAAGTCCATAATATTCACACTGTCTTGTTATGGAGTTCGGATCATACAAACACTGTAGAGATCAAAAAGCCTCCAAGAAAAAAACTCATCAGGTCTGTGAGAAATACACATAGCACATGTACAAGCAACAAATTTGGTCAAGTACTACAAAGAAGGATGTGTTTTCATAAGAGGATAGACAAGTGACCTACTTCTCAGCTCAAAGAAAGAAGTAACTTCATGAGTTTGAAATGATCAGTAACACGCTCTGGTGGAGTGGAAACTTACGACCTGCTATACAGCGTGTTTTTGCAGGCCAAGTTCAGGTTTTCTAAAACAAAAACTTAATATTGTGAACAGTAATAATGACAAAAATCAAATTACACATATGAGCACATAATCCAAACAATGAAATACACTTTTGGCTCTTAATGAGAAATAAATTACAAAATACAATTAAAATCCTTGTAAACGCGATGATTAATTCAAATATGTACCTTTGCTTTCATATACATTTTAAATGCTACCACAAAACAGATTAAAAATAAATAAGTATGCCAAAAGACATCTGTGGATAGAAAAAAAATGCTACTTAGTTCTAGAAGAAATATAAAAAAACAGAGATAATCTGTGTTTTGGTCAATAAATCTGTCTAGTCACTTCCATTTTCCACAGCCATTCTTCAATACCTGGCAGTTAAACATGACAAAACCACAATTCTGTCATTATGGCTTTAAAAGAAACATATATTTTCTGAAGAAGAAAATATGAAGTGGGCTGTCTTGCCTACAGAACTGTTGGTTTGTTCATATTGCAAGCACTTCATTGTACTGTAGAGAAGCAACTGACACATCCTTGCTACCCTACGATACTAGTGACCTAACACTGCAAGAGAAGAAAATTCCAGGAAAAAAAGGAAGGAAATTTTGGATGCACTGTGCTAGTATGCAGTGGAGGGCGAAGCCTAACTCACTTCCACTGCATTTGTTTTCTAAACTAAAGAGTAAAATAATTAACTAATAGACCTCTAACTTTACATGGCACGTCCATATTTTCAAGTTAAAGATGCTGTCAATCATCAACTACCTTAGTGAACATACAGGCTTTAATACTTATTCCACTTTAACAAGATTTAATATTTGCTCTGTAGGACTCTTCTGAAGGTAATTAAATCTTGTTAACATCACGAGAACTCAACTTAAATTATACAAACATTTGTATTCTTTACACAAACACTCTTATAATTTCTATTGTACTGCAATTTTCATTGTAGGCAAAATAAAAGCAGGTTTTCAAACCAAGAGGATACTGGAAATACTTTCTGTACATTAGTAGCACCAGCGTTTTGACAACTGTCAACAGTTAAATCAGCCTTCCCCATATCACTAGACAGTGATAATTTGAATACAGTAACAATTTGACTAACCAGTAATACTGAGGCAAAAGAAGAAAAACAATGCAAGTGTCATAAAATAAATCTTAAGATTTTATTATGTTGCAATATGGTTGTGTACCTGTATTTTTCTTCTGCATTTTTGAAGAAAACTGCTTTAGATACACTGCTACAAATTCAAATAATTGATTTATGACATCCGTCTTCATCTAAGACACTGCTACTACTTCCTAGGAAAGAAGAAATACTTCTCAAGTTCAGTTTTGCTCAAGAAACCATTCCTTTCTATCATTTCATTGGTCCATATGTTGATGGTCAAAGAAGCACTCCTATATGACAATACCTTAAAGCTTTCAGAATAGATGAATTAAAGAAACAAAAGATGGATGCAGAAGAACCAAATCAAAGCACAGAGGCATGATATTGTTTCTCAGGGAGTCCTTGGAAAATCGTGTTTATTACGGAGGTTTTTGCTTTGGATTTTGTTTGTTGAGTTTTTTTAAGATCACAAGACAGCAGTTGAACAAATAAGCATTTTCCCATGTTCTGTTTGGTTCTAGTCATTTGTTGCGCTGAATGCTTTTCCTTTTCCTCCTCTTGAATAAGCAGCAGCACCTGCAAGTGTGACATGAATTACATATGACATAAAAAGAAACCACAAAACTAAACTGTTTACCGTATGTCTCCTTTGAAGTATGCAGCTCAGGTATAGCCAGCACCACAAGCTCTACTGCAGGCAATTGATTTATTAGAGAAAAAAACTCAAGTAGAGATATTTTTGACACGTTTCACCTTTTTTTGGAAAAAGGTATCAAACTAAAAAAGCTATAATACAAGTAGCTATTAAGTTTAGAGTATTTTTAAGAGTATCAAAAGCACAGGTACTATAGGCTGACTTAAAAAAGCAATTGTAAGAATAAAGAATATTCCATTAGCTAATTACTTGTTCATATTAACTGGCAATATGCCAAATAGAAGCTTGTGTTATGATTGTGTCACCTAAACTGTGTACTTAAGACTCTATTGTAGCTATGACAAGAAAAACAATTTGAGCTTCCTTTGTCAACCAGAACTTGGAAAAACTTTCCACAAGATGTTTTAGAAGAAAATGTTCATGAATATAATTAATGTTCTGATTCAGTGCTGTGATAATACTATTACAGTGAAAAATCACAGCTTAAATATAAAGAACACTGATAATCTCTCTTCTGCCTTATTGCATACTAAATGAATGAAACTGAAACTGACAAATACTGTGAATTTCACTTAGCAAATAGAGACAATCTGAAAGTACATGAAAGCACACTACAAAATGAAAAAGAGTTGGAGGGAGTTAGATATAGGTAATATAGAGGAGGACTGCAGAAGTCCAGAAAGTACTTTGGAAAATAAACTAAAGAAGAAAGCAACAAATAACAAAAAAAAAATTTAATTCGTTTAAACTGTACTCTTAGGCTTATTTTAAGCAACTCCCAAGTCCTGAACACCACCTTTAAAAATAAAGCTTCACACTAAAGTGTTCACAGTGTGTGTGATCAAAACTGAACATGCAAGCTGTCTACTTTAATAGAGCTTGCCCCATGGAGTTCTGTGGTTTGGTTACTGAATTCTCACTTGCAGCACTGTACTCTGAAGTGTCTTAAACTATGAAGTACAACAGTAATGAAAATATAAATGTACTGCATTAATAGCCTTGATCAGTAAATCCTTAAGTTCACCAAGCATTTTATATATCACTAAAATTCAAAGGGAATCCAGATGACTTAGTTTGGAATACGGGAAATGGGGAAAGCATTTAAAAATCAGGGAGAATAAGGGGCTAAAAATAAGGTTCTACAGGGGGTGAGAACAACATCCAAAGTAAGGGGAGACAGAAGTTACCTTCTCAAAATATCCAAGGCACTCTGTCGCTCAGTCACTGAAAAAGTAGCAGTGGGCAGAGGCAGACCAGAACTGCTCTGAGAGTTACATAACTTTCAGTAGAAAAAAAAATTGGTTATTGATGAAGAGGAAGCCCAAAATTAAAATTCAGTCGGGGAAACTACATAGGTAAGTATTTTTACAGCTAGCAGAAGTATCATACTGTATTCATCAAATTAAAAGTACTTTTTGAAGAAGAGACACAGTTGGTTTTGAAGGGCCGTAGCCACTGAGTGTAACTGAAATTCCCCCATAACTACTAACCCTTTTTCTAGCATTTGCCTATAACCACTAGCATTCCTTATCACTTAAGCTTTGAATTTTCTTGAGGATGTATGAACTCTGATTTAGTTTGATTCTTATTTACATAAAAGTATTTTATGTACGTATACGCCACATACCAAAGCAAAGGATTTTATAGTGCTCCTCCCTTTCAACATGAATTATCCTATGATCCCATAGATGAGGAAATCCTACCCTCAACTGTGATGGTAAATCACTCTTACACTTGTTTGAGATTAGCAGACTTTAGGGAAAGCCCACATAAAGATTTTGTCTCAGTTCTTAACTTCAGCACATACAGAACCCTGGTTACGTAAGTAACTGTAGGAAGATGGAAGTACAGCAGACAGTTAAATTATATTCTAGAACAGCTACCTAGAATTTTAACTCTTCACTCTTTAAATAAATTTTAAATGGAGCACAGCCCAAGTAGATCAGACTTCTTAAATCATTAGGACTACTTGGATCCTCTGCAATTCAAGGACACATTAGGTTTTCTTGCTTTCCTTATCAGAAAATTTTAACTCATCCTTGCTGCAGACATCATACTGTCCTTTATTCCTTCTGCATAGCCTATTTAGTTTGCTACTTCTCTGTCAATCAGAAAAAAAGGCACTATGTGATCGTGAATTCAAGAGTTCTATTTTTAACTAACATAAAACACTGCTCTTTTAATCCTCGGGTCTTCTGGAATTTGTGTAATACTACTAAAATGAGTATAATTTCTATTAACAGTTCTTTTGTTTGGGGGTTTTTAATTGTAAGAACTATTCAACTGTATTTCAATTCAGGGAAAAATCACTAAACACTGAAAACTTTTATTTGATGTGGGAAAATAAATATCTTATTAATATATAACATATCTAAAAAGCACTACAGGAATACAAATTCCTAATGAATTGTAAACCACAGGCCTGTTTTGGAAATTTGAAGTACACTGAAACACTGTCATTTTTAAATCTAGAAGTACAAGATTTCAACTTGGCTTCCAAAGCCAAATAAATGTAGTTTTAAAATATATGCATCTTTACATGGGATTAAGACAGATCAGATTGTACTGCCTGACAAAAAATTCTGTGAAAGAAACATAACCCTGATTGAGAGATCCATAGTGCATAATCTCTCAACAAGTACAATTCATAACAGAAATGTAGACTTGTTCTTAAGAAAACTGTCACTAGAGGGTGTTATTGTCACTTGTACATAATACAGATATTACATTGCTTAGAACTGTATTTTAAGCTATAGATAGGTGCATTATTAAGGTCTATTAAACCATGAATTTATTATACTACTCAATAGGCATGCAAAATACAGAAAAGAGATGTTTTAAAAATTTCTACTTCTAGGAATGGATTTTTTTTAAACAAACATTTAATGACTGCTAACCTTTATCTGTACTTTATGTAACATTTCTAGAGCAGGCAGTATAATACCAATCCATAAATAATAAAAACCACTGCACTTTTCCTGCCCAATACAAAGTGACCTTTGAGATACTATCTAAGGTAGCAATCTCAGCATTACAGTTTAGAACACTTCTTGTCCTTAAAACATTATCATACTTTTTTTCTTGTTAAATACCCTTCCTTCTGCCATTTGAGCAGTCCCTTGGGCCAACATGCTAGAGCAACTTGTCATTTGTATTTAGATAGCTGTGCTTTTACATTTACCATCAAGCATGTGGCAGGCACTTTACTGCAGGATTAGTAACAAGTGTTTAAAGTGGCAAAAAAGATGCAAGATGCAAAAAGGACAGATCACATAATCATTTCCCGCTTGCCCTTCTCTGTCTTCCCACAGAAAAGCCTATTGGTTATCCAGATCTCACATGCTGCAGAGAAGCAACTTTTCTGATGGCTGTCAAACAGTACTGACAGGTTAATTGCTCAATGATAAATGAAAGACAATCTGTAGAAGATGACAGAGATATCTGTAGAACCCCAAGTGTCAGGCAGCACAGTGATCAGGTTAGTTTTCTCCTTGCTTTACAACTTCAGTAAGTAACAACTGAAATAGGGCAGATAGCTACTTTTCTAAAAACCCAAACCAACAAAATCAATCAAACCGACAACCCCCTCCACCACCAACATTCACAAACAAAAAACAAACCACCAAAATGCCCAAAACCCACTGTTAAGTCATGCTAGCTGCACAGCCACCATGAAAATGACATGGCATAAGATTTAGAACATATACTGCACATGAGTACATAAATATTTATCGAACAATGAAGTGTTTGGTTAAATGTGGGTTAAAAGTCCCAAAACAATAAAATTCTTACTGAAGAAAAAAACCCCAAATTTATCCTTTCTGATTTACAGCATTTCAGTGAAATGGTAGCAGAAGCTCTAATATTCAGCTAAATTACATTTGTGTTCACAGTTAAAATCATACATAATGGGGGCAATCCCACATGAGGGGCACCCTTTTTTGAATCTTTTAAATGAAGGTATAGTCATGCTAAGTTTCAAAAACTAAGAAAACTTCTAGAACAAAGAAAGAAGCATTTCTAAAATAGATTCAAGTTTGTCTCCCTCAGAGTATGAGGAGATGTTACAAACAGAAGATGTGAGCAAGAGAGGTTAGCTTTGTTTATACTTTATGGTGGAGAAAAGAAGAAGCACAAAAGTGAGAGTCTTTTGAGAAAACAGTGTCTCCTTAAAACCAAAAATTTCCATGTCACAGACATGAAGGATACTAGCAACCCCATTCCCTTGCACTATTCTGCAGTGCAAAACCTAAAAACAAAATTTTAAATGTCTCACAACCAGTTTTGATACTAAGCTTGTAATTATCATGTTAAAACGTAAAATTATCTAAATCTTCTAAAGTGTTGTTTCTGAAAAAATACGTGTATTTATGCATTGATGTTTGATAGCAAAGCTGGAGATGGGGTATGGGTGAGTGGGCAGGCATGCCTGTTAATTACTGCCAAAATATAAAATAACTTCTACCCCCAGAAAAGCCTCCAGTGCTTGAGGAAACTGCAGTTTAAACAGACAGCGCTGAAACATTAATTTGAGTGTTTCATACTCAAAAAAAAAAAAAAAAAATTAAACTAAAGAGTAGGACACTGAGACTAGTTATTTTGTCTGTAACAAAGCCAGTTAAGAGTGGGCCAGAAAGTTCAAGAATAGCATATTTGTCCATTATGTATTCACATCAGAAAGAGCGAACTTCTACACTTCCAAAGCAGCTGAGCATTTTGGCTTCTGAGAATTCTCTTAACTTTCTGCAGATTACTAAGTAAAACAGGTAACTAAAAGTGGGTTTAATTGTGCTAAGCACTACCGAAAGTGCAAGAAATTTTATTTTTTTCGGTGTGTACATGAGCATAAGAGAAGTTATCACTGTGCATATCTGAAGAGAGGGACATGGAATTTATTTATGGGCAGCCTATCAACACCCTTGCACTTTGGATTTTTTTTTGTTTCAAAGGTATATACATATGTGTGTATATATTTATAAAAGAAAACTGTATTTTTGACAGTAAAATATTACAGTACTCTACAAAGATGGCAGCAAAGAATTTTGTTCTTCTCACTGCTCACAGAAAGCCAGTGCAAAAACACGGCCTTACAGATACCTCCATTCACAATTACTAACTACATATGCAAATGAAGATTAACTACCAAAATCAGAATCTGTAGAAAAATTGCTTCCAAAAAAAATGCACTTTGAGTAGTTTCCCTTTTCCTAAAAGTCAGGAAAATGGGTCATAGAAAACTTGCTGCTACTGAATTGTTTTGCTACTAATGTATCCTTCATACTTGTGTGCCTCTATTTTACCTTAAACTAGGTCCATACCCTTGTAAAATCCTATTTCAAGCACAATTATAAAATAAAACATGTGGGAATTCATACTGCCTTTAGCTATCAAGAATATTTTTCTGCACAATTTTGCAAGTCTAAGTTTACTATTCAAGTATATAAACATTAGTTGTCCATCCCATGTTAACAGACCTTAATATTTTCCCTTTCATTACACTGTAACATTAAGAAACCCTGCAGTTATGTTTTAGTGATTAGTTAGAAGACTGTCAAAGAATAATACTCTGGTATTCTCTAACTTCTCTTTGTTTACAGAGATAACAGGAAAAGTTCAAACATTTGCTAGCATTTATTACTGATTCATGTGAGTTATTTTCTAGATGTTAATACACTAGTTGAATGCTGCAATATCTGAAAAGAATGCTTTCCCCTTTCAAACAGAATAGAAAGAAAAAATATTCTAGTACCCATTAAAGAGGTTGACATAAAGTACATCACAGACTACACAACTTAAAAGCAAGCAGGATTTGAAGCAGGCAGAATAGCTCCTGAAGGTGGCTTTTTGTAAAAAGCATTAATTGTTTCACAGAATTGAAATGTATTTTGTCATTTCTAAACAGACATTTTATTTTTAAGTTCTCTGAAATTAGTTTTAAATCCAATAGCAAGAACAAAGCTCCTGAGACTATTTCTGCCTGCCTGTGCTGTATAACTCACCACATGTTCAACACTTTCTGGCAGCTATACAGAAAGAGAGTAAGGGAAAAAAGAGAATCAGAATACCACATAGAGGAAAAATTTTACATCTTTCACACATGGCTTTTGGTAGTCAGAACACTATCTTAAAATAAATATTTCAAAATTAGTTGAAATATCAAAAATGCATGCACTTCTCTAGCCAGCATAGCAAGACATGTAATTGAAGACTTCGCATAAAAAAGCACAAGCTATAGGAATTCTACTATTTAAAAACTTAAAGACAAAATTAAGTATAGCACTATAGTTTTGCCCCTCACCAATGGTTATTCAATTCAGATAATATTTTCTAATAACCTATATGAGAAAAATATTGAAGAAGCTGAGCACACAAGATCCAAAGGATATAAAAAGGACATACTTTGTATCATCCATTACTTCTACTTCTGCAGGAGCTGTGATGGGTGCATTTGAACGGCCTGCAGTTGGGTCATCTGTGTTCAGTTCTCCATTTGTTGAGCTCACTACCTGAAATCAAAAGAAAGACATGAAATTATGCCAGTGCCAGACATACATTTGTTAATTCCCAAAGTTACAGTACATCTTAAAAAAACAGTAATTTTTGTTATTTCCATGGTTAATTTTATTCCAGTAAAAGTATGTTTTCCAGGTTTTATTCTGGCATCCCTGTGCTCTTGTAATTTTTCTTTCATATCTATTATTGGAACTGTCATCTACATGACAGACTCAAGGTGAGTGGATGAAACAAAGCAACTCTGTGGATCAGGTTTGCTTATCTCCCCCACATCTCTTCAGAGCCTTAAGGAAAGGCACTAAGCACTTTTCTGATATCAATTCAGTCAGTCTAACCCTATCTCTGCTGCTTCAGTGTATTTATGCTCCTTAGTTTAGGTCTTTATATTCAGAGTGAATACGAAGGCCTGATTCAGTTGTATCTCAAAGAGCACTCACCAGAAAATGTTTTCACCTAAGACCATCTTCTAGACCTAAGAGTAGATGGTGTCTGATTTTTAGAACACAAAAACACCTACTGTCAAAAAAATTAATAAAAATGAGATTAACCTTCATTCCTATTAGTATACTCTCAAACTCCTATGCAAACTGTTCAAGTCACTGTGAATGCTGTGGGTTCTCTGGGAATATTTGTTTTCACTTTAAACCAAGTGGAACCCAATATTCTCTCTCTCAGTTTCTGTCAGCTTTCCTGCATGACAAATGGAGCCATTCCAGAGGCCTCTCGGTTATCCACCCCACAGAATATGAAAAGGAAGATGGTTGACCAGTTGTAGACAAGTGTCTATCTGATCAGAGCTGCAGACAGTGCTAATTGACCCATTAAAGACTTGACTGACCACGTGAAGATGGCTACCAGCTACTAAGTAGCAGCAACTGCTTGGCAAGGCAGCAAGCATAAAAACATCATTCTGGACAAACAATACAAGAGTTTAAAGAAAACATCTCTAAAAAATTAATCAGCTGTAGAGACTAATAGCAGTCCATAATTCAAGATTATTACCAGCTCTTGCCTGACGGTCAGAGATGAAGGTAGGTGAAAGGAGAGGGAAGTAAAGTCATCACCATAATATTATTTCCCTCACTCTTCTAAGCTCTCCTCATAATATAGTAATTATGTCTCATCTACTTATAACCAGAGCTAAGAGTCCAGTCTATGGATGCTTGTTTTGTGGTTCCTATCATAACTAAGTACAGAGCTTCAGAAGTTTGTTGCATTCAAGGTATTTTCCATGCCATATGATGACATCAAGCCAAGTTTTCTCCTTTTTCTAATTTCACTAAAATAGGAGCCACTGCCAAAAAAAACCCTGCAGGCTTGTAACAAAATAAAAGATGTCTGAGACTGCAGGAATCTAACGACTTAAATTTTATTTTATAAATAAAATAAATTTTATTTTATTTTTAATATAAGTGAAGGAATTATGGGAGACTGGACTTTATTTCTGCAATGATAAATCAATGGAGTTGCAACTAGGTGTCTTAAGCTTAGTTTCATAACACTGTGTATGACAGAAGCACTTCACATTCAGTGACAAATAGGTAGAAATTGTACTTTAACAAACCTTGAGACAGTGGGGCAGGCATCCTGAACCAAAGATCCTGGGTTAATAGTTACTGGGTTTTACAGAGTCACAGAATATTCTGAGTTGTCATCATTGTTTACTAAGAAAGGGGATATAGTATGATCCCAACCACCTCACCAGGTATCTTACTGTGAAGATCAAGTCATTGCTTCTTGTGAAATACCCAGAGTGGAAAAGTGCATCAGAAGTATTTTTAACTAAGATAGGAGCAGTCACAAAAATGTAAGAGTAGAAAAGAATTTCTCAACTTGCCCACCAAATGAGTTTGGTTCCAAAGGAAGCACAGAAGCACGGAATGGTTATGGCTGGAGGAGACCACTGGTGGGGTCATGCTCACATGGAACTTCCTGTGCATAACTATATAACTAACCACAACTACAGCCTATAAATCCATGTACAGCAATACCACACAATGAACACTGTAGTCAATCTTGATGGCAGCCCTAATAATGCAGGATTTCTGCTCCATAATCTACACTTAAAAAGAACTTTTCTAAAAAGATCCTCAGATCCATGCTCAAGATTGGAGAAACAGAAGACTTTTTCTTCCATTTACTCACATAAAAGTAGGCTACATCAAGAAAAAACAAGACAGGTATATGCCCCTTTCTGGATGGGAAGAAAATACAATACCATTTGGCATTCCTAACTGTTGTAAAGAACAGGTCACAACTTGCAGAGGTATTTGCAAGAAAAAATGAAACAAATGAAAACATATATGACTTTTACACAAATATCAAACACACTGCCCAACTGTAGCAGCTGTAGAGCTTTCACATGACATTCTCCTTCACAGGAGCACTTGCTCAATAATTCACATCTATCTTGGACAATACATTCAAAAAAAGAGATTAAACTCAATGACGTACGTATCTTCATTTGAATTGAAAAATACAAAAGTAGGTATCTAAAACTTCTTCCTACATTAATAATATTGTAAGTATTACGTATGTGTTGTACTAATCTAAACTGACTTAATCTTTAAAGGAGGCAAAATCATCCTCTGCTGGGGTCAATGCACTACTATCTGGTAACAAAGAACAAAGCTTATTGCAGCTTATTCTTCAAACTGACTTCAAACTTATTCGTTTTTCTTTGCAGTGGTTTCCATTAGCTGGATAAATCTCTTTTCAAGACAGCTTTTGTCCAAAGTTGGTTTATTATTTTGACTGTTTACTTTAAAAGAATTCACAGCACTTTATTGAAAACTTCACACCAGAGAGCAAAAGCCTGTCCTGCCTTGCTCTGGTCAATGACAGACAACCTCTGTCTCTTTGACAGATACCAAGGAGAAAGAGACCATAATCCTTCCCACACACATACACATCCATATGCATTCACCAAATACACAAATACTATCAAGTGTAACTGTCTGCTGCATGACTTAGTTTAGATGGCAGGAATATGAAGTTCTTTCTGGAAAGAGTTATGACCACTGAAAGCATAAGTGAACCAAAGGGTGTATAATATTGCCATGGGTTGACCCCGACATGACGGACAGCTGCCTGGTCGAATCGCGTTTCTCTCAATGTTACCTATAAAACCCCGCGGAAGGCGAGAGTTTGGGGAGTTTTTTCCGGCCCAGGGGTGGTGGCCAGGGTGCCACGGTCCCACCGGAGGCCCCGCCGGGCCGGGCTGTGCCGGGCCGGGCGGCCCTGCCGGCCCTGCCTTTGTCCCTTCCCGAGGCACAGCCCGGACTCTGCTGGGGCTCTGGGGGGGGGCGGCCCTCAGGCTCCCTCCGGCGCGGCCTCTCCGGGACGGGGTTTGTCCCCTCCCGGGACAGCGGGGCACTGACGGAGCCTGCAGTTCGCAGCAGCCAGCACACACTGCACGTCGAACTGAAGAAACAGCCCTGCATCCAGCGGCGAAGCGGGACGGTAACATTTTCCACCATGGTGATTCCAGAGCCAGAGAGAGAAAGAGAAAACCTCGTCATGTGAGACGGAGCCACGATGGCCACGGGAGGAAAAAGGGCGGTGCCGCGGCTTCCTCGCGGGCAGCTTAAAAGACTCCTTGCCTTGCTGTGGTATGAATATTGTAATATCCCAGACTGTTTGTCTCTTTAATCCAGTTAAAACTCATGGGGGATGGACAATTTTAATGGATGTGTGGCTTGTAAAGGTTGTGAAGAGAATGCCCGATGCCAGGTTTATCAGAAAGCAGGGGCTTATAAAACCTGGTGGCAAAAGAGAAAAAAAGCCTTAGAATTTCAAGCCACAGTTACTTATCCGACAGAGTAATACCCCCATGGGCTGGCCCATGTTCTAAAGTTGAAGGAACCGCGAGAGGGTTTTATGGAAAAAAAGAGACTTTACATTACTGCAGATTGGTTTTTGCTGCAGGAGGTGGCAGTTTGGAGAACCACGTAAAGCAGGAAGAAACCCTTTTCTTTTCCTTTCTTGAGAACTGCACATGGATTGAGGGAGAGGAGAAGGAGGGGGAGGGAGAAGAGGAGAAGTTCTGGCTGTGTGTTTCTGATTTTTTTTTCCCCTTTCCTTTTCTCTTAGGTCTGCTAATCCACTTTATCATAGCATATAAGTTGTGTGCCTGCTTTGCTGTCTCCTAATGGTTTATCTCACAAAAAAAAAAAAAAAATCAGAAAACAGTGCATAAATTAACCATAAAACCACTACACTATAATTTAGTGTTTCTGCCCGGTTATGCAAACTAAACCCGCTACAAATATAAATCGAAAACACAGCATGTCATGCTTCTCCAGAATCACAAATGTCCTGAGTTTCACTCAAATATATTACTGCCAAAAGCAGATCTAGGAGTTCATCACTATGATGAAGAAACAAGAAACTAACAAAGGCTCATACAAAGGAGTACAACAGGCAGGAATGCTTCAATTCCACTGTCAGTAAGGCTATAGCTGTATGAATTTAATTCCATGTTACATCAGTAAAGTACTTTGCAATGTGACCTAAAAGAGACTTTAATAAGTTAGGCCAATCATTACACTCTTCTCTCCATTGACATGCCAAGATCAGCTCAAAAATCTGCCCAGGCAGAAAGATACGGGAATACAACAAAATCAAGCAAGAATAAGTCACCCAGAGGACATCATATGCACTGAAGGAGTCGTACATCAAATTCTGTAGCCAGAATGTACCAAAAATGAGGCATAATGAAAATTCATCACAGTAGACCCACATAAAAAATTAAAACTTTAGGAGAGAAAAGCACTGATACGTGAAACTGAGTTTGTTCTAAGAGAAGCTTTTAATTTAATTTCTCTACTTGTGATTCAAGCTGGAATGTATTTCCCTTGAAATCATTAGCCTGATGAAAAATGCAAGGCACAATTCATCTCTTAGAAGACAAGAACACAACTATAGTGAAAAAATTAGGTTATTTAAGTTATGGTTTTGCACCATAACAAAATGTAGATGAACGTTTTTTCCTGAATAGTCACAGAATTAAGTTTCAGAAAACAAGTATTTTAAAAGTTTCAAATTGTAAGTATCTCAATATTGAAGATTAAGTTAAGGTACTCACCTATTTTCAAGTGGGAGAATAACCACTAAACTGAAAACTGAAAAGTACTTTAACCATTTTTATAACCTTATCCTCATTTAAATTTAGTTCCTTCAAATATAATCAGTTCTTTAAAAGTTTAATACGAAGAGCATCTATATAAAGAAGCATATGCATCACATTGGTTGTTTCTTGCTGCCCTCTATGCCATGACATAAAGAAACAAAATTCCACCCACTAGCCATTAATGCCACATTAATTGTGGAACAGATTGATTTCTGTGATACATGATCCTCTGAAAGCTTGATAAGGGCCATTTATAACAGACAAAGTTAAGCCTAAATACCAGTTCCCTAAATGGCAACAGTAAATCTTCAGCCTCTTTACTTTTAGACTAGTATGTAAACTAACCTTTTACTTGCTATGTTCAAAAACCAGTTAGAAAGTCTGCCATAAAAAACAAATGTTGCTGATTTTCATTACTATAATCCCAATAAGGAATTGCAAAAATTTTAAACGTAGAAGAAACCCCTTCATTCCATTAAGAATCTCAATAACTGAATTCTCCACTCAAAAAAATAAAGTCAGTCTACATCTCTAAGCATTCAGTAGTGATACTACACAAACCTTTAGTTTACCTTCAAAAAGTTTTCATTTAAGACAAAAGAATAAAAGTCATCACAATACCTTTTTAGTTTAGAAAACCTTAGGAAAACTGATTTGTTTCATCTAATGCTTTACTATCTAGACTGCCTCAAGGAGAGGAATCTTGCAACTCAAAACTACTGACATCAAACACAAAAACCTTTCAAGCAGTTCCTAAGTACATTACTGGGAACTCTTTAACCCAATCTTTCAATCTAACATCCTTCTAAAGAATTTCCCAATGGGAAAACAGAAAGAGAAAAGATAAGAGGAAGATCAGTGAGTAAAAAAAGTAATGGAACAGACTAATACAGTCTTTATGAGTACACAAGCAGATTGTAGCTCATGTAGAGAAAGAAATAATTTGGTGTTGAACAATTGTCATTTTGCGAACTGAGGCAAACTTATAAAAACAAAGGCACAAAAGAAGTTGTTGAATGAATTGCTGGGAGGTATGAGTTGATCATTAATCAGTGTACACGAACTAGAAAGATGGACTGAGGTAAGCAGAAGAAGGGATGTCTTCCCTTTACAACTCAATTTCCTAATACTGTTTGAACTTTAACTGATGCTACAAAGTATAATTAGACATGTCTAAGCACACTAGGATCTTTTGAACACAGCCCTAGGGTCTGGGAGAAATTAAATTAATACAAAAAACAGAAGAGTATCTATTAATGAACAAACCTGTTTGAACCTCAATAGTTCCCACTTAAACTTATCATCACTAAGCGCATACAAATGTATGCAAACAAATGTATACACCAACATTAAGTCCACTTGATGTTTGTCACAGAAAAGAATCACTAGCACATTTTAATAATCTCCTAGAAAAGAGCCTCAGAGATGACGGCAGCAGTAGTATTACAGATGACTAATAGCACTGACCTAAAAACATTCCACTGTCACTTTAAAATAATCTGACAGAGTTTCATATCTTGCAGAAAAATTGATAAAAACTGATCTCAAATATGAGCAATGGCCCACTAAAATCACAGAAAAAAATAAATGCACTTTAATTTCATACCTTAGACTTAACTTCCTTTGAACAATTTCCTGTGGAACTTTTAGAATTTGTCTCCTTGAAAGCAATTAAGAATCCAGCTGAAGTAGCTAGCTAATGAACCAACCTAACAAATAGCATGATTCAGTTAGTATCCCTGCCACAAAAGGGGTATTTGACAACAGCCAGGAGCTATGTCACAGCATAACTGGAAATACTACGTGATTTTTTATGTGCCCTTAATAAGGAAACATGACCACTCCACAACAAAAAGCAACCCTGCTGCTCAACACTTGATCTTCAAAGACACAGACTATGGCTGCAGTTTTGCACAGTGCTTTATTCACGTGGCAGTTGCTTAGCCTCAACTTATCTAAATGATCTGAACTCAGACAGACTGCCTGTACACTTTGAGGAAAAAGAATAAACAACAACACTCTATTAACAGTAAGGAATACTAGTGTTACTTGTGTTACTTCCTAGAAAATGTTCTCCCCATCTCCAAATGGTATTTAGCATATTTTACAAAGGAAGAAATTTTCTTATAATGGTTACATTTTACCTGACAAAGAATAAAACATTTCTTAAGTGCCACAACTGCCAACAGAGTCATATGATGACACATATGTAATTCAACAAATTCAGTGGGTATTTTTCTAACCTAAAAAAATGGGAAAAGAAATTCCGCAAGATACTTCAAATCCATTTTTGATTCCTCATGGCTATGCTGTTCCCAAAAGATAAATTATTACCTTTTAAAACTTATGTTATTGAGGAAATTATTATAATTCAAGTTAGATATACAGGTAAAGTTTTTTAAACACTTCTGAATGGAAAGCACAAAACTTTTAAAATTTTCTTGATACACAGTAATAATTATAATCTACTAGATTTTACTACGTAACACATGGCAGCTGTTTCTAAAGCAACAAAATTTAAAGAATGCTATCACACTGACAGGACTGCAGCACTGTTTTCTGTACCCTGAACTTTTTGTTCTCTCTTCAGGTCTTGACAATTTTTTTTCCAAAACAAAAACGTCAGAAGAAACATTTGCAACTTAGATTATCATAATCAAAAATGCAGTAGACAATTTCCACACAACACCTCCCATTCAGATAAGATTTTGTAAATCTAAATAATTTTCATTTGGGACTCAAAGCTTGAAATCTATGTAGACGTCACAGATGGCATTTTGAATCTTTCAGTATTAATTCCTTACATATTACCCCAACTATTTCACCCTAAATATATTCAAAGAGCGAGACATCAAAAATTTCAAAAATTAATTTTAAAAATTTAAAACAAACCAGGAAAAGAGCTCTTTGAAGATGACAAACTAATAATAAAAATAATATATAAATAATAATAAAAGAAAAAAACTAAATAATAATAAAAGAAAAGCCATTGTTTCTTCTCATTTTTTCACTTGCACATATGAGGTACTGCCTTGGGAACATTCTTCTAGACAATTATTGTTTGAATAAATGAAATAAAGTTTAAGCAAACATCACTAAATAGCATTTTAATTTGAAGTTTACTTAAGGAACAAAAAATATTACTTGAGTAAAACTGAATTCAGTGAACAATGTTTTTTAGTTGCTAATACAACTAACACATTAAAAGTCTAAACTTCAACTGCTTGCACTAAAGTGAGTATATATTCTGTAAAAGGCAGTTCAACTGTTTTAAGACTTTCACTAAAAAACATGCAAGAAAAATTCCGTAAACAAAAAGTTCCAGTACCTTTTTTAATTTCAATTTGACAACTGAACTGTGAAGTAATAAATAACAATAGAAATAAGAAATCTCGGTAAGAAATCTTAATGTGAAAACATGAATCATGTGATACATTACAGGAAAGTAGTATTATGTAATGCAAAATGACTGATTTAAGTCATGCAAAGAAGCAGAAAATACCTGTACAGAGCCACCATGTCTGTCAGATGCTAGGTGAGCCCTCAAATGATGGGGATTGGTTTGCTGTGAATCCCAAGCTGCCCTATGGTCTGTTGACTATCATTTTTGAATGTATTAGGATTTATGCAAAAGAAGAAAACAAAATTTAAAATAAAAGAATTGTGCATTAATTATTATATATTAATTTTAAAAAGCATAGAATCACTACACACTCAATCACTATACAGACTGGCCTTCCACACTATCACCATAGTTAAATGCCTTCAAATACATTTTCATAGAGGGGTGAAGTAGCAAAACCTCAAAATTCCTAGTAAGAAAAAGCACACTAACACAACCCTGCAATTTTGCTTAGGTAAATGGGACAGCTCTGAATTCCTAACATTGTTACCACCTCAGTAATTAGCCTGGTTTAAGAAAAACAGAAGTGAAGATGTCATACACACGTTAGAACTGAAAGAGAGGATACGGTGCATGGAGGAGAGACAGCAAGTAAAGAAGTGCGAGCAGGGAGAAAATCCACTACTGATTCACTACATTGTATCAGAGTTTCAAACAAACAAGATTTTAGGAGGTATTAATGTATTTCTAAATATGTAGACTTTAACAAAGATCTATTTAAATCGATGTAAAAACAAAACCTAGAGTCAATTTTATTTTCAAGTTCTAACAAAAACATAGCACAAATCATTCGACAAAAGACATACTAATGCTGACAATCTTACGTGAGCAGCTTACCTGATTTTTGGATTGTTGCAATCTGTCTCTGTGCTGATATGCTTCTCTGTTTGAAGACATTGCAGGGTCTGAATGTATTGAACCCACTGGAGTAGGCTACAAATACAAATAATACGTAGCAACTGGTAAAAAAAATAAATTTCTAAGTCTCACCAAAAGCTACTGTTTTGTAATAGAAAATAATCTTTAAATCTGACAGTTTCAAATAACACAAAATTATCAGACTAAAGTACAAGCTTCACTAGATATTTACTTATTTATTTACCAGTGAGAAAAAAGCAAACCAAGACTTGCAGAATTTAATGAAGTAGCAATCCTAAGTATCATCATACATTGATTTTCTGAAAGACTTTAGACTGATACTTTTGCAGTTAGCAGTTAGGACATTCTGATTAAACCTGATGAAAGGTTCATTTCAATGAAAGGCATTTTCAATGCTGAACACTGAAAGAATATTTTGCAATACATACTATAATTCTTTCAGAATTACCTAGAGAGTGAAGTGTATAATCTGAAATTGGTCAAAAGAGTATGTATTAGCCGTCCCTTCCCTATGTATCCCCTACCATTTCTTGAAAGTATATAAACAGAGTGTTTCCTGAAACCTTAGATGCTCTGTGATGAAATATGCAATGAATGATGCAATATGAAATATTCCTTCATAATGAACTGATAAATATCTGGAGTATACATCATATGCAGAAAAATTATAGATCTGCATTTTAAAAATACTGGCAAAAAAAGAAATACTTGCAACCATGACAATCACCTGCAAAATATTATGCCCCTTCAACTCAAAAACCAATCTGAATTTCTACCACCTCATTTTGGAGCAGAGATGTACTTTGATATTAAGGGTACATTTGGAAAGAGACTGAATATGAAACACTCAAGCCAAAAGATAATGTGAGAACATGCATCTGCAGACAGATTTGTAATAGCAGCTGTTGACAACTCTAATAGCAGCATAGAGATGCACGCATCTTATCATACTCAAGACTGATCACAGAAAAACCCATTATATTACTAACAGCTAAAGTGCACTCACCAACTGTTTGCCAATCCAGTCGTATTCATAATCAAACATATAGCCTTTCCGATCAAGTAAGTCTGTGAAGAGTTTTCTTAAGTAGTCATAGTCTGGCTTTTCAAAAAAATCTAACCTTCTCACATAACGGAGGTAAGTAGCCATTTCCTCTAGATAAACAAGAAATATACATATTTGCCATTATCTGTTTTAATGGAACTCAAAAAAACCCCACCACCGTATTTAATTTTAAAGCAACTTGTACATCTCACCATAAAACCTGAATAGTTGCTCACCATGAATCTGCAAATTACCAGAAAGAAAAGTCCCTTAATAGCAATAATGTTGAGATGCTACCATATTCTGCGATATACTGCCATATTCCAAACATATCCAAGCAAGTAACAACACACTAATTTTTCCTTCGCGTTTCCTGCTGATATCTTCTATTCAATGTTCCAATTCTAACGCACAGCGTGCAAGAAAGTGTGGAGAGAAATGCCCCTACTTCCTTCTTTCTTTCCATTCGATTTTACAGAAACAAGACTAAGGAAAGGTAAAAAAGGGGGTATACAACATAAAGCATCAGCCTCCTATCCACAAGGCCTACTGTGGATGGATTTCCTTTTATTTGTCATGAACTACTTTCAGAAAATCCACTTTGCCTATCAATGATACTTTGATCAGTTTTCAAGGTGTTTACTTATATTGTGGCAAAATCATACCCATGTCATACATGTCCCCTGTTCCAAGCACTTCATTACAGCTTTTAGAAAATCCCATATTTGCTTCTGCCCAATTTTCCAACACTCACTGATTCTGCCCACAGTTACAGAGAACTAGAAGTGACACCTGAAACTTAAAAGTTATTTTAAATATTAGTTCAAGGTTGCTTCTAATGCAGCTTGTTTTTAACAAGGGTATGATATCAAATTTGAACTGAAAAGGCTTGCAAAATTTTCAGTATGAAGATACAAGTGCAGACTAGTTGATCACTGTAGGCATACATACAGTATTTTTTAAATGTTTCCTTTAGAAGAATCTGTATTTCAAGAACAACAGCATTAGCTTACTGCTGCTTCAAAGAATAATTCTATCTGAGCCCAGTCTTATTTAACTTATCCATCCATTACTCAGATGAAGGGGCAGAGGCCTCCTCAGCAATGTCACTGACAACACAAAGCTGGGAGCAGTGGCCGATACCCCAGAGGGCCGTGCAGCCCTTCAGAAGGACCTTGACAGGCTGGAGAGATGGGCAGAGAGGAACCTTCTGAAATTCAGCAAAGGCAAAGGCAGGGGCTGCACCTGGGGAGGAACAACCCCAGGCACCAGCACAGGCTGGGGGTGACCTGCTGGAAAGCAGCTCTGTGGAGAAGGAGCTGGGGGTGCTGGTGGACAACAAGCTCTCCATGGGCCAGCAGGGTGCCCAGCAGGGGGCCAAGAAGGCCAGTGACATCCTGGGGTGCATTACGAAGAGCGGGTTGAGGAAGACAATCCTGTTCCTCTACTCAATGGCTGTGTCCAGTTCTGAGATCCTCACTAAAAGAGAGACATGCAGCTCCTGAAGTGAGTCCACCTAAGGGCTACTAAGTTGATCAAGGGACTGGAGCATCTCTCATATGAGGAAAGGCTGAGGGAGCTGGGCCTGTTCAGCCTTGAAAAGAGGCAACTGAGATGGGACCTGATTAATATGTATGAATATCTAAGGGGTGCCTGTCAATAGGATGGACCAGGCTCTGCTTAGTAGTGCCCAGCAATGGAAGGAGAGGCAGTGGGTAGAAACTGATGCACAGGAAGCTCCACCCAAAAATGAGGAAGAACTTCTTTCCTGTGCAGGTGACTGAGCACTGGAACAGGTTGCCCAGAGGTTGTGGAGTGTCCCTCACTGGAGATATTCAAGAACTACCTGGCACGATCCTGTGCAATGTGCTCTGGAATCCATTACACATACACTAATTTTAAACCCAGATATTAAGCAATTACCTATGCCAGTTTCATTTTATAAATTAATACACAACATTTTATTAACAGCAGACATTACCTGGGAAGTTTTCACACAATACTTCTATAGGAGTTGCTCGTTTAGTGTCTCCAATTTTCTGGTAACGTTCTTTTAATGTATCAGCCTACGACACAAGAATAAACAAGCTTTTGAAGTTATACAGCTTGCAGACACACATCCAAAAAGCCCCAAACATGTCAATAAAAGTCGATGATCTGAAAATAGTACAGAGGAAGGTATCAAAATCCACTACCTTTAAACCTTGCCATGGAAGACTTCCTCTGAGAAAATACATAAACATATGACCCAAAGCTTCCAAATCATCTCTTCTGCTTTGCTCTGAAACAAAATGCAAATATTGTAAGAAATTTCAATCTATGTAACTTTACATTGTATTTAAAAAACTAGCCTCCGAATTACAAAAAAAATAATTGTTAGGTATAAAGTACTTGAAACCAAACTGAGCATGAGGGGCATTCTTGTGTACTATGGACTGCCTTAAGAACACAGCTAAACTCAGAAAAAAAGCAGATGCAAACTGCAGGTATACTCATCTCAACAGCACTTTAAGCAAATTATCTTGCTGTAAGAAATTGTTCTTATTCTAAAATACATTTGACCCTTAAAATTGCATTTTAATTCTGACTTTTTTTGATCTATTATTTGTGAACTTGAAACAATTTAAGAAAGCTTCAATAGAATTAATTTTTCCTCTACAAAATAATGGAGAAGATAGTGTTTTCTTCAGGGACCCATTACGGAATTTCTGAGCCAAAGGTAGATTGAAGAAAGCTCAGAAGTACTATTATTTGAACAGAAAGCAGCATGTACCTTCAGCCTGCTATCAAGTCTAGCTGACATATGAGCTTTCACAGAACACAATGCCTGGCAAAACTACAATTTTTCATCTGCAGTAAAGCAGTGGCAGTCCTTCAAAAGGTTTGCAGAAGGTTAAAGAAAAAGGAAAGTTACAAGTAAAACACAGTATATACAAAGTTTTCAAAGTATATTTCAAATGGTTTTTAAATTAAATCCATCATTCTTGGGAAAACTGAAGGTAATACAGAATAGTGAGTCATTAAATTACTAGCAGAAAACATCTCTTTTCATTTCCACCTAACTTCATTCTGTATTGCTGTTGAAAGAAATGTTATACATTGTATTACACATTGTAGTAAGAGGCAGTGTTTAATTCTAAATTTGACTTTGTCCCTGACACAAGGAAGAAAACAAAAATATTAACATTGTTTCTACTCAGTATTTCACAAAACAAAATCACTATCCCTTGATAACAAGAAAAATGGAGCAGGAAGGTAAAAGAAAAAAATGTTTGATTTTTTGAACACAACGAAGTTAACAAAACCAGCCTGGCTCTGATTTGATCAACACATAATATTGCCATAAATATATTGCATCTGAAGAACAATTTTTAGTTTTCATATAAACAGAACAATGTACTATTTATTTAATGTCACTACACTGTTTCCTAGCCCTATCTTCTAATTTGAACACTGAATAAACACATAGCAAACGAGTAAGCAAATACCAAAAAAAAAAGGATGGTGGTAAGATGCAGGCTACATCTAGCCCCTCACTTCATCACAAATCTGCCAGCCATATGAGGCTGTTTCAGTCATTTCTCCTTCGCTCATTTCCATGTTTCCAATTCCCTTGCCAACACTCTTCTTGTTTGTGTTCACTTCTCCACTCTTGTTGTCCACTGCTGCCACTTGTCTTAGTGAGGGCCCTCCAGACTATTTGGTCCTATTTGAATTTCTCTGCCGACCCTGTAACATCCCACTTGCTGACCACGTGCTACCCTGATACAATTTCATAGGTTAAGATGAAAGCAGGAGTAAGCTGCAGAGTTCTATGCCTGACAGATTTCAGAGCACGAAAGAAACGTTAGGTCCGGCTGCTGGCAGAAACCCTGTGCCCTTTATGCGGGAGGGTGAACATGCAGAAAATCACTGCTCCAGGGACAGTGCTCCTGACAGACAGGTCATGCAATGCAGGACCTTTCATGTACCGCAGATCAGTGCTAAGATGGTGGCAAGGCATATGGGGATGTAGAAAGTGTGCAACAGATGGTCCATCTCTGGGCAACACTAATGTTTGGCCCTTAAAAATATACTGGAACATTCCACCTGGTCTTTGCTAAGGGAAAATAATTCCTCTCTTTCAATTAATTTCTATGAGTTGTGCTGATGAAAAATTAACCTCTTCTCCTTTAAAAAAACCCAACCAAAGTAAGAGCATCTTATTGAGGCAATTGGTCTTTTACAGAGAGTCCTATCTATGAAACTTTTACTCTTTATTATTTCAAATTAAGGTGTTTTGTGGTGGTATTGTGTTGGGGTTTTTTGTTTGTTTTGGGTTTTTTGTTGGTTTGTTTTGGTTTGGTTTTTAATGAGATGTGGACTGTTGGCAATATTTCTGTAGAACAGAAATTTCTCTGGGAACTAGGATAGAACATTTAAATACACGATGCCCTCAAAAATATGCTATGGGAAAGTATTTTCTGTTTGTTTTAATTTTGAGGAGAGGGACTGTTAAGAATCCATTCAAGTTCTACACTGATTACTCTAGAATAATTAAGAAACAGTAGTGAAATATCCTTTCCTATAAAAGTCTTCAAGATGAGCCTGAGAAACAGGAAACCCAAAGAATACATTGCTATTATTCAAAGAAGGACATTCAAAAACTGAAAAAAACCTAGCAGTGGACTAGCTTCTGTCTTTGGAAGACAAAAGGATTTCAAGCATCAGCTGGAGGAAGAGCTGCTGAGGTATACAGATCCTATTGTATCACATTTTAATGAGAGGATATGTTGCCTAAAAGGTAACACAATCATAAGATAACAAATACACAACAAAGCTGTAGGGCACATGGTTTCCTCTCTCTCAAAAAGATCATCTGAAGCCAGCTAAATTGGTAAGAAACTAATATTTGTTATACAGCTTATAAACTACAGACAATTATCTCAACTCAAATAGGCTGATTTAAATAAAAACTAGAGCTTCATTCAGAAGGCTATTTGCAGAAATTATCTTTTTTTAGCAAAAACAAGTCAGTAACCACAACACAGTTTAAACTACAGACATTCACTCTTTAGTAAGCATCCAACTCCCTAAAGAAAGTTTAGGAATGCTCTAGCAGTAAAAACATATTATCTATTTGGATCAGAAGACACACTATTAGTTACTGAGAAGATGACATGGTTAGATACAGAGATGGGAAGTGATTACTACCTTCAGCTCTCAGATCTTAAAGTTTAGCAAAAATAAATTTGAAGTCCAAAGTCTGTAGTCTTACTAAAAATGACTGGATTTCATTCAATAATATGAGGGAAGAAAGGCTTTCTTCCTGAACAAAGCCATGAATACTGAAGTTAATGACTCTGGTTCATAAAAATGAAGTTGCATGCCAATTTTATAATAAGCACACATTGTATGCCATACTGTTGTCTTAAGAATTATATAGACTGAAAATAAAAACACCCCCTTCTTTTCATTTCTACATTGAACTAAGGGTGCAAATACTTATTTATTTTTTTATTAGAAGCACTGTTTCATATTACTGTGGATTTATAAGATTAACTTACACAGCAAAAGGGATTTATCTAAAGCAGCTAAAATTCTGCCCTGAGGTCCAGTGATAATTCAGTGAGTATGAGAAGGAAAACACCAAACTTCCTCTAGGGGAATCCAGGTCTGGAAAAGGACTTGTCCTGCACCACTGGCTCAGTGGTGCAGGACAGTGGAAGTTGCTGTGTCTCCTGTAGAGCCATCACCACAAAAAAAAGACTACACGTGCAGAAGAGATTTTTTTTTTTTTTNCTGGAAAAACTCCAAGATTTCGGCTAATAAAATTTTAGGACCAAACGTTTATTTTTCTTGCTGATGGTTTATATTACAAAGGAGTCTGGCCTTTACAAAAGTGATTTTAAATCTAGAACATATGACAGGTCTGACAAGAGAGTACATGTACTAAAGGTAAGAATGGGGTTCTCCTAATTTTGTTTGAGGATAAGCACTGTTTAAAGAAATTGGCTTCATTTGGCTTTTCTATTGGCATTCAGAGTGGACTTGCTTCATTCCCAGAAGAGTTTCAAGTATTCATTGTATGATAACTAATCTCTGCCTCTTCAATAATTAAGTAGTACCATGAAAAGACCAATACAATCAAGGACATGGGTTGTCCCCCAGAGACCATCCAGCCATTACAGATGGCTAGATTAAGTTATGACTCCATGTGACTATACTTTCTGTAGCCAAATAACTTGGACAACACTTTAAGACACTGTTTTTCTGCATTTAGCGAAATCCCAATATAATTACCAATTTACATATCCAGCAAGCACAGAAAATTGAAAGACTTTTACAGATGAAGATTTTTGTCATCATTAGCTTCCCAGTGAGAATCTACACTCTCTGGAATCTCACCTTCCCTTCTTGATAAAGAAGTGAACTGGAAAAGAAGCACAGAGTAATTTTATCCCTAAGAGAAATTATCTGAAAGAAAAGATTACTGGCTACAGGATGTTCAGCAACCATATATTTTCTATATATAACTTAAAAGAGTGGGTTTTGGTGATTTTGTGCAAGTTTTGATTACACATTTAAAACCTTTCTAGTAGCTACGCATTTGTTGTAATAGTTTTAAATACTATGGATCCTTAATTGTACTTTTGATTCAAGGGCAACCTCCTTCCTTACTCATACACACTAACAGATAAAGGTACAGCTCAATAGAGACATACCCAAGAGTAACTTATGAGAGAATGTGAACCTGACAGTCTCCCTGTTTATTGACAGCACTTATTTTTTACAAGGGTCAGCTATCAGACCATTCAAGCAGCTCAGGAAATTATCTACAGACTAAAAATAGCACCCTAAAAAATTGTCTTATCATCACTATTTTCAGTGCAACCTGTCTCTGTAAACACAGAACTTGTGGTACTTCAGTGTTCCGTATGTCTCACTGAATGAATTTAAAAATATACTACATCTTCAGAGGAATATCAAAGAACATAAACTGTTGGAATAGAAGGATCCCGGTTTTTTAGGAAGGAGGGGCAAGGGAGACCGGGAGGCGATGTCATCCTGGATGGCAATAGTCAGCTGAGTGCATGGAGTTCTGTCTGGGGCTGGATGAGAAGCTGACCAGGAGCTAGTGGGGAAGGATTAATGGGAGGGGAGGGTTAGGCAGCCACAGGCCCCCCAACCAGGAGCAGCTGAGTCCTTGTGGTGTTGCATCCCTCCCTCCACCCTTTCCAGGCCTGTGACCTGAGAAATGCTCATTAGGGCTGAGCTTCTCTTGAGCTTAGCAGAAACACTCTGCTCCCAGGAATTCCTGCTGCCTAACAAGCTCCTGTTTTCTTTATGAACAGCCTTGGAAACTAATTTTCTTCCTTGCTTAGCATAACATCCCTTTGTCACACTTTTCAAGAAAGTGTGCCAACCCACACTGTGGCCAGGATGAAACACTGTTATGATTAAACCCAACTCTCTTGCGACGCAATAAACAGTGGCCCAAAATAAAAATGTGTGAGTTCTTCTGGACTGAAGAAGCTGTGTCCAGCAACCTCCCTCTAGGTGGGGCCTCTCAGAGCCCACAAACTTCCAGGTTTTCTGTAATCAGAGGTTTGATGAACAACAATGAATCCTGGGCCAGTACCCCCACTCCTTGAGGCTCAACTCTTCACAAAATAAGGAGAGGGAAAAGCAGCCAGAGTGAGTATTTCACTGCCTTCGAGGGGAATTTGTCACAAGTACCTTGCACTGACCCTGTGTGCATAAATCTACACATATGCTATAGCAAAATATTTGAGAAATACTAAACTCTCTTAGATGTTTAAGTACCTTGGATATCAAAGTAAGTTAGGCCTGTAAGTAAGGTTAAGTATTACATTAGGTTAAATGCTGTTAAGTGTTATTTCTGTGTTAAAATGTTAAGTTTAAGGTGTAAGTTAAGGCTGAATACTTTTGAGTGCTGTTAAGCTTTTAGGCTGTATTACTTTTTATCCTTGCCCTCACCATCCTTTTGTCACAGGCACCTAAACACACACACATATGCAGACATACACACGCACCCCTAGACCGTACACAGGTCATTTCAGTTTTGATTTATTGGATTTTGTTGTTTTTTGAATTCTTTCCCTTTTTCCTTAGTGTGCCTTAACTGTCCAGTGATTAGCAGAATGAATCTTGCCAAAGAACTTGTCATGCTGTTGCTTAATATGAAATCAGTTTTTTACTGATACCTTTGCTGATGATTTTTAAGCAATCTCACTCGTTCACACCAGTCATCTACAGATATACAGGAACCACCTTAATGTTCACATGCCCTGGTCCTCATGAGGAATTTCAAACACTCTGGTCTCTCTTGGAGACAAGACTGCAGGGCATCAGCAATCCAGTAAGTCATCACTGATGGCAACTTCCTTCTCCAAGTGACAGAGAAGCTAAAAAGGAGAGGTGCCATGCTGGACCTTGTGCTCACCAACAAGGAGAGGCTGGTGGGGAATGTCAAGCTCATGGGCAGCCTTGGCTGCAGTGACCATGAGATCCTAAGGGTAGTGAGAAAGGAGCAAAGCAAGCTCAGTAACCTGGACTTCAGCAGAGGCAACTTGGCCTCTTCAGGGATCTGCCTGGCAGAGTGCCATGAGATAAAGTTCTGCAGGGAAGCAGGGCCCTAAGCAAGTTGGTTAAACAAAAATAAGGAAGCATATAGAGAGGGGAAGCAAGGACAGATAGTCTGGGAGGTATGCAGAGAAATAGTCCAAGCAGCCAGAGATCAGCTTAAGAAAGCTAAAGCCCTGATAGGATTAAATGTGGCCAGGGATGTCAAGGGCAACAAGAAAAGCTTCTCTAAGTATACTGGTGACAAAAGGAAAACTAAGAAAAATGTGGGACCTCTCCAGAAGGAAACAGGAGACCTGGGATATGGAGAAAGCTGAAGAAAAAGATTATTTTTTGTCTCAGTCTCTCTGGCAAGTATTCCAGTCACATCACCCATGCCACAGAAGGCAAGGGCAGGGACTAGCAGAAGGAAGAACTGCCTGCTGTAGATCAGGTTGGAGCCCATCTGAGGAACCTGTAGGAACCACGGAACAAATCCATGGAATCTGCTGAGATACAACTACAAGTCTTTAGGGAACATCAGGTGAAGACAATACCTATTACATCCATTACACCTGAGAAGGCATTATAGTCCAGTAAAGTTTCCACAGAGTAAAAAAGGAGAAAGATAACCACATTATTACAAAAGGAAGAAAAGGTAGACATGAGGAACTACAGTTAGTATCACTTCAGTGCCTAAGGTTATGGTGTAGATCCTCATGGTACTTATATTAAGGGACATGGAACATAAGGCTGTGACTGATGATGGTCAACATGACTTCAGTGAGGTGCTGGAGTATGCCCACTAAAGAGCAACAAAGCTGGTGAAGAGTCTGGAGCACAGATCCTATGAGGAACAGGTGAGGGAGCTGAGGGTGTTTAGCCTGGAGAAAAGGAGGCTCAGGGGAGACTTTATCACTCTTAAAACTATCTATAAGGAGGGTGTAGCCACGTGGGCATTGGCCTCTTCTTCAAAGGAACAAGGAATACGACAACAGGAAAAAGACTCATGTTGTGCCATAGTAAAGTTCAGACTGGATATTAAGAACACTTTCTTCACCAAAAGGGTTCTCAAGCACTGTAACAGGCTGCCCAGGGAATTGATTGAGTCATGATTTCCAGAGGTATGTTAAAAGACATGTAGGTGTGGTGCTTAGGGACATGGTTTAGTGGTGGATTTGGCAGTGCTGGGTTAACAGTTGGACTCGATGACCTTAAGGGTGTTTTTCAACCTAAGCAATTCAGTGGTTCTGCTGTACCGATAAAGCACTTTATTCTTGCCTGAGAAGTGTGAATGGTTTCTCATTTGCCATATTAACAGTTGTACTTACAGTTAAACTGTAAGTATTGTGCAACATTTTTACGACCAATTCAAAGAATACCTTAATTAGTGATTACCATGAAGTGATAAGCAACTGTCTTACACGAAGTCAAACTAACTGTTTTCACTAGAAAACTTCTCTCTTGTTGGCATAAACAAAGATGAGTGCTCATACCTTTTTCAAGGTGAATTTATTAATTCAGTAATAACAACTTTCATATTTATAAACTTCCTGTAATTTCTTTAGCTTGCTGGCATAGCCTGTAACTACCCTGACAAAGCCTTATTAACAGTGTAAGCACTAAAAAAATAATCAAGAAATCAGCATCATATCTAAGGTACTTTATTATTTTATTTATGCATTTCAAAGAGATCAGAAAACTAGCACGGAAGCATTGAAAACCCATGTTGTTGAAACCTATCAGTTTTACTGTATTTAATTAACACATCTATTTCTGTAACACCTCACTCTGCCATGCTATACTTAAAAAAGTATTATAATATAAAAAGATATATCTCACCTTTCTTTTAAGAACACCTAACAAAGAGGACAATTCCCAAGACATGATCATGATGATTAGAGATTCAACAAAGATTACTCTCATAAACAATATTTCCACAAAGACCAACTATATTTTGCACAACACACAAAATTTGCATCTCTTAATTACTACAGACTAAGAAAAAATATAACTTGAAAACAAGATGGTTTATGACAAATCATGGCTGTTTCTGTACCTAAAAAGCACACATACCTTTTCCTAAATGTGTATTTATACTCATGTATCTAGCTGTTCCTGTAAGGCTCTTGTGTTCTCGATATGGTATGTGCTTCTTAGTTTCTGGATCTACGTACTCCTTTGCCAAACCAAAGTCTATAATGTGAATAATTTGCTGGGTTTTGTTTCCAGGTCGTCCTATTAAGAAGTTCTCAGGTTTTACATCTCTGTATATCAAGTTCTTTGAATGGACATATTCCATACGAGAAATCTTCAATAAAAGAAAAAAAAAAAAGAAGACAAAGTTTAGTTTAAGCTTCAGGTTGCCACATTAAAATGTGTTAGATGCTAAATATCTTACATTGGCTTTATAGTTAGAAGAAATCACCCCTCCCAGTATCTTAGGACCAAAGGGATATTGTTGTTAACAAAGTATCTCCCAGTAAAAGTCATGAAAATTGTACACTTTCACAAAGCAGATACACCAGTTTGTGTATTGGAAAACTTCACATTCGACATTAGTCATGAATCTTGTACATAATAGAAGTTTTCATCGCAAAGAACAGCTGGCACAAGCATGTTTTGTGTACATTAAAAGTAAAACCAGAAATTACTTCACCAGGCAGTAAACAGCAAAGTTTGATGCAAATCTCTTACATGTTAAAGATACAAATGAGAGAAGCACTGAAAGTTCATCAATATGCATATATAGTCCATTCTACCTGGACTGCTTTCTATCAAAATTTCCATACTCAGAAAGGAACAGGAATTATTAAATAAAGCTGATCTTTGGATCTGTAAGGACTTGAGCATTTTGAAAGAACTTGGTCATTTTGGCTGTAAATAAGTTCAGTATGTCTGCATGTCAGTAGTTGGAGGCCCATTATACAATTTCAGCCATATTTTAAACAACTGCAGCCATGTTTTTTATTTTTAACTTTCACAGGTAAAAATATCACTATTTAGGGAAGAAAAAATCTGGTAAACATGCACAGCCTTAATTGTCCTTCTTTCCACTTCCACCCACCCTTAGGGCAGAACCAAGTAAGGAAATAGTCAAAAAAGAGAGTAATTCTTTATCGAATAATTTTGTGCAATAACTTCTGGAAGGATTTGCGGAATTTTTCATTTGTCTGTTTGCTTTCTTGCTTATAGGTATGCCCAGGTAAAAAATATTTATGCTATTTAGGAGTCCCATAATACAACTGCTTGTGTGGGCTAAAATTATTTTTATTTCGTTAAGATTTTCCTTTTTGAAAGAGTAGGTCAAACTAAAATTCACTATTTCACGTTGAGATGAACTCAGAAGACTCAAGTAATTATATTCATGAAATGATTCAAAAAACTGGAACAAAGTAAATGAAAGAAATATAAGAGTATTCCTGCTAAAACTGTATCATAAGCAGTTTAAATACCACAAATACCAATTTAAAACATAAGAAGTGCAAATCTAAGTGAAATAAGCATTTAATCCATTGAAGACTGATTTAGTTATTCTAGTGAACACTCAAATTAACATCTATTCTACTTACCAACTGTATGGCTATCATAAGAACGGTTTTAAGAGAAAATGTCCTACCACACAAGTCAAATAAATCTTCCAGACTAGGTCCAAGTAGTTCTAGCACCATAGCATTATATTTGCCACATGGGCCAAAATAATAAACCTGAGGTATTCCATCTGTAAAATGAAAATACAAAGTAATGACAAGGGGTTAAATAAGATAAATGAAAACACCAATAAAATTCCTACCCAATATCAAGTTGATCTTAAGTTAAAAATACATTTTTCACATAAAAGCAAAAATTAACCTGACAAAAACTAGAGGTAAAAGATATAACATGAACACTGAAGATAGTCACAAAACATTTAATGAAATGGTACTATTACATATTTGACTTGTGAAAGATATGAGGATTTTTATTAAAAAAATTAAAATTAGAACCCTTAGAAATTAGAAATTGAGTTTTGTAACCATAAATTGAGACAGGGTTTTAAAATTCTATGAAGAAGGACTTAAATAGGCCCTTTTACAAAATAATACACTTAAATTAAACTTTCTAAATTAAGACTATTCCTACCTTTAGTGACAAAACCACATTCGTATCTACAGAAATCATTTTAAAAAAATCAAAAAAAATATATTAATGAACCCGAGAGTTTAATGATATATTAAGTCTGGGCTTTATAGTTTTATATGAACACCTGCCTTAGGAAGACAGGCAATCCAAAAGTTTAAAAATATACACAGTTAAAGCCTTGTGATCCAATTTTACTTCCACCTTTTCTGTACAATATTCATTGTGTGTCCATTTAAATAACCTAATTTAAAATATTGAAATTATCTAATTAAAAATTGGTATCATTGCTCATACTCATTTTATATTTTTTCACATGTAGAGGACATCTTCCTCATTCAGCAGAATAAAGTTTGTTTACTTAAGGAAGCTAATTATTCCAGATTTTGGTTTTTTTGTTCTTCAGTATGTATCCTCTGTTTCTTTTATTCCAAATACTCCATTCCAAAAATGTATTCTTCTTTCGATGTGAGCTTTTTCTACAGTGTCCACTGTTACAGTACTGTACTACACAGAAGTATCAAACCTATTTTCAGACACCTGAATGAAACACTGGATTTCACCTTCATTCTCTGTAGAACAAATGTAACCCTAATGCTGTTTTTTCTGAGGTACATAAAGCCCTCAATTTTTGATACCTTACTACAGTGACACTTACACTGAGGGCTCAAATTTGTAATTGTATTAAACTCAATTTAAACTTGAGACTGCATGTTGTTCACTCAGTTAGCTAAAGCAATATATATGACATTTTTTGTCTTACAGAAAAAATTCCATCTACTTGCTCTGACACAAATATTACATTGCAGCTTCAATTATTGTGTGCGTTCTTATTCAGGAAAAAAAATTAACTTGATAAAGAGGAAGCAAAGACTGACTGCCAAAGGTAACCTGTAACCCTCAGGTCAATGGCAGTACTACTTGCATTTAACCTCATCTACCACTGACTTAATTTTGAGCTATATCTTGGCAAAACATCTCTATACAATACAATCTGAATTTGTAAAGCTATTAAGCTAGTAAATAGATTCCCAGTGTTTTTCAGTTTCTTGTAATAACCATTTCCTCTGAGAGATTTTTCTAAACCGTTCAAGAAACAGACTGATGTGATCTGCATTGTATCCTATTGCTTAGAGTCCATTAAATCAAACACAAAAATGCCAGCAAAATACACAAGACTGCTCTTGCAGATCAAGATGTTTTGCACTCAGCTTCCCATATCCCACTGCCTTTTATTTTCAGTTTTAATTTTCCTATGTGGCAATGCATTGGACACAAGTCAAATACCTTAAACTAGTTGGAAGATCTGCAGTAACAGTTGTCTTTCACAGCACATTGATACTGGTACTCTGTCAAAAAACTGCCACAAACACAAGTATTCCCTACTTAGTCCAAGGAATCTGGTTTGAATTCTCCCAAGGGAACTGATTATAAAACCCAGGCTAGAGTATTCTGGCTTGAGCCAAAGCAGCAAAGGTCATACAATCTCTGGAAACATAGCACCTTAATGCTACTGAAACCATGATCAGCCATGAACTATAAAACTCTAAACATGGAATGAGACACTGTATCACCGCAACACTCAGACTACATTTCTTAATTACAAATATAAGGATATGCTTGCAAAAATAAGAATAGTAATATAATAGTAAAATCTATTTCAAAGGAAAAAAATCTTCCGTAACTAGTTACATTACTAAAACAGAATTTGAGATGCATTTTATTGTAAACTTTATTAAATCAAATATCCATTTATTTAACATAATACAGTTCACTGAACAAAGTGTATCAAGCCTCCTTTCACAGTTACAACTATCTGTTGTATGCCTCACAATGCCCACAATTAATCTTTTAAAACTGTGTTATGTCACAACACAAAATCAATATAAATTTTTGCATACAACCAGGTTTCTTATGGGCAGTAACTGCTGTTTCTCAGAAATATTATCACGTGACTCTATTATGCAGCTGCCATTCTTACCAGATCTCCTGCACTTATTCTAAGGGAAAAAAAATTGCTTTAAATTCAGAAAATCCTGTACATGTCCTTAAGCCAAATGCTAGAAAACGACTGGCATAAAAACAAGAAAAACTGCCAGCAACATTTTTATAGTTATTGTTGGACTACACTTAAAAAATAAATTAGGTATTATCATCACTGTTTATCCAAATAAACATAAATATTAGCATATTCACATTAACAACTGAGCAGCTCAACCTTCCTATTAAAGGAAGCATTATCGGCAGCAAAAACTCAAAACTGAGTCAGTCTTCCCCGAACAACTCACAATACAACCACAGCAGCCATCAGTACACAGATTACCAGTGCCTAGGAACAGACTCCTCTTCGGCCAAGATATTCAATATTTAATTCCGTTTAAGTGCTCTAATACTACATTCTTAAATCAAGCAGAGAAAATTATTTTCTAAGATAACCTTCATGTTTGTTTTTCTTACTTAATATAGATTCAACTAAGGGCTTACTGTTTATTCCCCCAAAATAATAATCCCAGTCAAATTAGAAAAGAAGTAATAAAGCAGGACAGCATTCCTTAAAAAAAATTAAAGAAACAGCTTTCAGTTTAAGAGCAAATTCTCAGCTACCTGCCTAGAAGTATAGTTCAAAGCAATATTCACATGAAGGTACTAATAAAACTCACTTTGCTTGTATACTGAATGATGGTTAGCAAGATGTATAGAAAGGATATGAAGTGAGACAACTCAGACATATCTGTAAGAACTGATAAAATCTTATGTACACTAAGACTACCCTTAACTGACTTACTTGCTAACTTTGTAGTTCATAGCTAGATGTTTTGTCTTCAATTTCCAGTGTCCCTGATCATTAGAAATGTAACACTCTTCTTTTAGAAATTAAATAATACTCTAAAATCTGAAGTTCCAGTAAATTACTGCTGCTTTAACTAAACACCAGGAACATTCAATTAATATATTTACACATATGCCACATTTGAGTATTCTCGTAAGAATCCTCTTTTCAGAATTGCAACAAATCTTCATAACTTTCATAACATTTATCCTATAATAGCAGCAAGACACCAATCCCAAAATATTTTGGAAAATACTGAATGAGATTAAGTTATTTTAAATTGCTTCTACAAGATTCATGAACAAAAATAATCACCTGACACATTAACCTAGCTGTAGGGCTTTGTTTCTAGCACTACACTCAAGGAAACTTGCTATTGCGATACTTACTCATGATACGATAGACTATCAATCTATTGAAGTAAGTTACAGCCTACCAACTGAGAAAGAAATTAAGGAACTAATATACTGAAAATTTTGCCTTGGGAAGAGTTATAGCAGAACACAGATGCTGATACACCATGATGAAATCATGCTGGGCCATGTTTCCTCCCAGAGGCTGAAGTAGAAGGCAAGGTGGCTATGGCCCAGGCGGTGAACTAGAGATGGTCTCATTAGCAATCTGAGATCCCATTGCCTCCTCCCAGTGGTTCACAGTGACAGACTAAAAAAAAGTCACCTGTAATTATTTTAAATACAGAAGATAACTTGTCTTTCACTGGCAAAATCTGCTTCACAGATTCCATATCCTGAATAGAGCTGTACAAGAAAAATTAACAGCTGTCACTGAACACACAGATCTCACACACACCGGCTAAAGCTGGCCTGAACTGAAATTAGATTAAGAACTACTGAACCACATTCTTGGCCTTTGGCCCATCAAACACATTTCCAATACAAAAAAAAAAAAACAAAAACAAACTATAAACAGTAATGTCTAACCTACTATTCCACATTAAACTGTGTATAAAGTACTTCATAACAAAGAAGTGCTCTTGCCTTAAGGTACTCTGCCCCCCTCAAAATCAGAAACTCAGAATATTTCAAACTCATTTTGCTACCTTCCCAAACCAAAATGTAATTATCAATCTGGCAAATCCTGACATGCTTTAAATGCTAAAATAAGTATTCTATTGAGCTTGACTAGAAAACAGTGAGCAGACTCCACTGCTCTGCAACAGCAGCTGCCTACCACACACAAATGCTTCACACTTCCCTGGCTGCAACTTCTCAGGATTACCTACAGCACAGTTCTACGCTAACAATATTAACTAGTCGACACGTACACAAGTAATCTGGTAATATTTCTGTATCTTCCAAAACCACATTATGCCCACACTGAAATCTTCTTGAATCACTAATCCAACAGTAACATTTTACAGCTGCACAAGTACTATGATTCTGTTGTGTCAAAGGCAGGATCACATGATCTCAGAACTGTAAAGTGCATTTTTAGATAGCAATACAGAGCACATCACATGAATGGTGGTACCAAATCACAACAATTCATGTACAGAATGCAATACTGAGCACACATTTCACACTGGCCTTCTTAAATACAACACCTTTTTCCACTGCACACAAATATATCCTATTCAGGTAAGTAAGAACAAAAGAGCTTCCATTCACTTGCAAAGGCTCCCAGTCATTATGATAATGACCCATTTATTAAGAGAGGTTAGAAAAAATCAAGACAATGAAAGCTGAATACTTTTTACACTCTTCAACACATAACAACACAACTTCTTTCATATACTGACTCCTTTCTGCAAAGGGAAACTCAACCATACTGTAAGTATCTGTCAGTTGAACTACAGCATAGCGCATGAAATACACCTACAGCTTATCTTCTCATGCAAAGAAAGGCTGATAGCATAAAAGATTAATTCAAAAATCAATAAAAAATACAAAATTGTTTTCTATTAATTCCAAAAGCCTGACTGCAATTTCAGGTAAGAATTCAACCATAGTTCTATTTGTAGTACTGCACCTATAATAGTGTATCAGGTTTTCTTATTACTCATACTTGCATATTAAGAAAATACACAATAATTTAAACAAAAATTTATTAGAAGCATTGATATGTTGCTCATTCAGTTGACCAGAAATTTCTGCATACTGACTAATGATCTCAAACTTCCTGAGGAAAACACCCCTGTAGTTACTGAATGACAAAATTATCACAGAAAAGAAAAAGCAATTTCCACAAAAATCTCTATACACATACAAAAACTAAATGAAAGATAAATAATGATGAAACTAAAATAAGCCACATCTTTAAAATCATTTTAAAAGCTATTTTTAATACGTTTGAGGTCTGTTCCCCTAAAAAATTCAAAACATTTCAAAAAGCCCAAAAGCACAGAAAGTATATCCTTTCACATTTTTTTCCTGAGAAACACCTACATGTTACTGCACATTCACAGGCATTTCAGAGAGCATACATATTTCAGAGTAGTTACAGTTACACCTTCTTTATGAGCAGATCCTCTCCAAAGGAATACAGTTTTGAAATGTTAATTCTCACTCATGCAAGTCAAAACCACATTTTACTAAATACAAAGAATTAATACTCTTAGTTCCAAAGTGCTGTGTATAAAAACTGCACATCTATCATATTTCATGCCTATTTTCTCCTTGTTCTCTCAGTGAGCAGAACTATAAAAGATCTCTCTGATTCTTTTTCTCACTTGAGAATGTCTCCTATCTTCATGGCATTCAAGACGCCAAACAGCCAAGGGATTGATAATACATATATACATGTGTGTATATATATGTGTGTGTGCATATATATACACAAAAACCCCAAGTACAAGGTCATTAGAAAAGCAAGAAAAAGGGATATTATAAAAATAAATAAATAGACTTAATAGACAAATACTGGCTGGAGATAAGGAGATACCAAGAAAACATACAATTTCAAAATGCTACTCCTTTCATCTAGAATGCACAGAAGATCAGAGGAAGCACAAAGATGCTCTATTAAAAAAAGTTGTAAGGTAAAATAACTTGTGATCCCAATAACATCTTCCTTACTTGCCTTCAGGAAGATATTGCCAGAAAATAACCTAATTTTCTTCTGGAAGTATTCATTCATATGTAAATACCTCTCCCTCCTCCTCCTGCCACCTCCAAGTCAAGTGGGATTTCACAGGGGCTACAGGAATTTTATCCCTTAAGCTTCACGTTATTTCACACTCCACATTTTTAGCATAAACTGTGGAATTTATAGTTCTTATTTGTGAAAATTATGAGGTTTTTATAGAAAATAATGGCTCTGCTTACAAGATTGGGAAGGAGTACTGGGAGTACAATTCTCGTTTCACCAATTGCTTCTGAAACCACAGTTAAGTAGTCACTTGCTATTAATACACAAGTACACATGTAAACATGAGGAGAACAATCAAAAGCGAAATACACAATCCACACAGTTGTAAAGCCAAATTACAAGTTTGTGTGAATAAACAAGAACAGCTAAGTAAAAGACTACATCATAAGAAAGCCTGCAAATGTGTATTTTCAGAAGCTTAAAAGACAGAAAGCTTCACATAACTTTAACTGCTAGCATGCTGTGTAATTGTGTATCAGAGAAACCTTCTATCTGTTCACAATTACTATATTTCGAATTTCTTACAGCAATGGCAGTTATTTTTATACCTCCTACAACAGACTCACTTCTGTAACTTACACACTGAAGACCACTCCCTTCAATCTACTCTCTCTCCGACCAAAGTACAACCACTGCCCATAAAGCAATACTGTCTACATGGATAGACCTGGCATAAGATTTTTTTGCTATCTCCTGTTTTACATAGGAGTTTTACATACTTGCTTCCTGAATTTATCACTTGGTAGATCAACTTTCCAACACTATGTTTTCAACTGTTCATAAAATTACTTAAATCTATGCTTGACAGTAAATACACGACACAAAAAATCAGTAAACTCAAACCAACTGCCACAGACTAAATGAAAATAGGAACTACGTAATACTGCAACTTTTTTTCGGAAAATGATAGGCTGCATAACTTCCCTGGCTTGAGAGCCCAACTCCTGCAAAGATGGAAAAAGAGACTGTGAGACTGCTGCCAAAAGATAAGGAATCAGCTTTTTTTTTTAACTTCTGTGTAGATAGGAACAAGAAAATTACTTTCTTCATAATGAGCCTTTGCCACAAAACCCATTAAAATAAGTCTCAAGTGGGGTGCCTGAGAAAGACTCAAAAAGGAGCTTTGAAGGTTCTGTGCCAGGAGAGGCTTTCACTTTTGAATTAAAGCAGGTTACTGCAAAAACAAAGGAGGTCTATAACAAAGTTCTTCATTAATATTGATGGTGCTTAGTAAGTCACCAGCTCTATCTTTATGTTTTCACCCTAAAGGTCACCTCATCTTCATGCAGAGAATCAGAGATGACTCTCCCATTCAGTACTTCAATAAGGCATCAAAGAAAGAGATAAAAGTTGTTGGAACCAGCAAATACGGTGAAAAAGACTAATGATATCTGAAGTAAAGCAGAATAACTTTGACTTGACTATGTTCTTATACTAAACACAGTTCCCAGTCTTATTCAGTAAACAAAAAGGTAAACATAGTTACATTCATTAAGACATTTTCCCAAGAAATACTTCTATAAAGGGTTGCTACCTCTGAGAAGCACTGCCTAATCTCTGCAGTCTGAACTAGAAATTACAGCTTTATTCTCACCTCTACTACACAGCTCTTTTGCAATTTTAGATAGTTACTTACACCTTTATATTCACAGACAGGTACTGTACCTAACTTGAGGGTTTGCATGCCCCATTAGTCAAGCACTTAAGATCTCACCTTTCAACTCATCAGCTATTACACAATGCTAGTGTAAGGTATGACAATTTATAACTTTTTACAAAAAAACACCCATACATCATACTCTGATGACTTTCTCCAAATAGCAAGCATATAAGACTCAAGAATTTGACTACCTATCTACAACTTCATTTTCCATCTATAAAGAGAAATTGACAATGCTGTGTTTTGTGAAGAGTAATCTCTAAAATTCCTGGTTGCAAAGCATTCTTAGTATAGCAGCAAGAAAATTTCTATATTAATTGAGCATATTAGAAACTATGTTTCACCATATGTCATCTTTAAAGAGAAGCATGAAATTTTAAAAGCTACCTGAGAAACACTATCCCATAAGCGCAGCAATGAGCATATGATCCTGAATTTTAAGTAAAAAGGTGAAGCTAGTAATTTAGAAGTATTAAAATTAAACACACACATTCAAGGTAACAAAATCAAAGTGGTATGGGTGTATTCATTGTGTACTCCCTTTCAGAGACAACTTTTCATACTAAGTAGGATTTTACTTTGGTTTAAGCCCAACTAAAATCACTGTTAGAAATTCCAGGCTGCCTTTGCTAAAAAACCCCTGAACACACGCAGAAAAACACTGTTAGTAGTCCACTCACAAAATAACTTCTACATCAGTAAAAAAAAAAGGTGAAAATAGTTAATTACATGACCTACTCTAGGAATAATGCCAAGGAAAAGACGTCAAAACCTTTTTCCTAGGTTATAGCTGATTTAGAGAATACCTGTACTCACTTTACTAGTGTAAGAAACTTCACATCTTCCTAACTGATTAAATGCAGTTTTGTGAAAGGCACAAAAATATGTTAAAGGTTTTAGATATCGCTCACCTATAAAAACAAAAGGTGACAATTGGATCATTCAGGTGACCACCATAAGAGTACTTCTGGGTATAAAAGCATCAAGGGGAGTGAAATGAGAAATTCAAATATTAAACTGCATTTAAACTTTTTCTACAGTTATTTAAGAGGTTTAAAACTAGTAAGCAGCAATATACCCAGTATCAATAAAAGTGAAGTAAAGTAAAACTGAATCTGAAGCTATTTAAATATCACATCAACTTTAAAAAGATTTCATTAGTAGATAAGCAGTTTGGACATCTGTGGTCCTTTTTCAAATAATTGTACTAGGAATATTCTAAGATTACTTAGTTTAAGATATACCTGTATGCAGACAAATGCTGTGATAGGTAAAATCTATTAGGCACAACTTCATAGATATACTTTAAAGAGTAGAAAAAAAAAGTCAGAATACTGGAATTTATAAATTAATTCTCTAACTCATGGAGTTTTTTCCTGCTTTAAGTAGCTGGGAACACTTTATTAAATAGATTTATACCTCCAAACCAGAAAAGCTCAGCCAAAAATTGAACCTGTATTACATCACAGTAACATGCATTACACTGTTTTTTACCTCCAGATCCTAGCTGCTTGTAGAATCTGTATTCCAAATGTAGCTGTGGTGCTCTCGACTTCATTGGCTCCTGATTTAAAAACAAAAACAACATTTAAAACAAAGCCTAAAAACTGATACGCTAACCTACTACTAGCCAAACTAGTCCGACTGCTTCCAAGCCACATAGAAAGTTCAAATGTTTCTTCCAAAATGACTGGCAATTATGAAACAGAGAAAAGCAAACCTCCCTCAGGCGAGACTAGTGCATATAAAGACATTTTCATCTTGTATTGCTCCACTTGTATTGGTCCAGGATTCAACATGCAAATTACATAACAGACACACAATGGAACAGCTAAAAAACAGTATGTTTCTCCAAAGCACATGGATGATATGTCTTACATTTCTCACTACGTGACATTAATATGCAGCTTAACATATTGAAAAGTACCTCCAAACACCTAAAACACAATAGCTGTATCTTTACAAGAATAAAGTCTTATCCTAGGATCTTAACAAAAGATATCAAATCTTTCCACCAAATAGTAACAGTTTAGCAGAAATTAAGTACCACCATTCCAAACTATAAATCCAAAACAAGCAAAAAAAAGCCCCAGAATAACTTTGTAGTTTAGGCACATTAATGAAATCTTATTTCTGTGTTCAACACACCAGTGTGCCAGGGTCTCAAAGAACAAAATGAAGTGACATGAGATTAAGCAGAGGAGCACACATGCAGTGTAAATGGAAACCTGAACTTCTCGAGTACGTCCCTTTGCAAAGAAAAGGTACTTTAACACAAGATTCTTGAACTGACAGCATATTTTAGAATACATGCCTTGTTTCTTGTGATATGTAACATGGTTTTAAGATTAAGCTCCACCAGGGAAATTTAGGTTGGACATCAGGAAGAACTTCTTCACAGAAAGGGTGCTTAGACATTGGAATGGACTGCCCAGGGAGGTGGCAGAATCACCATCCCTGGAAGTGTTTGAGAAAAGACTGGCCATGGCACTGAGTGGCATGTTGGTGTTCAGTCGGAGGTTGTACTCAATGCTGAGGTCTATTCCAGCCTAATTGATTTTGTCATCTTCCAATGCATCAGTGATGAACTGGAAACTAACTGGCTACTACTAGAACTGCAGCATATAGTAAGTAATTGTTAATAGTATTATCAGCAAAAACTGATATTGCTGAATATCAGTTTTTGGGAAAAGCTTGGGCGAAGTGCTCATCTTTTTCCTTACTACATCATCTTCAGAAGCTAGAAGTTTATAAACCTGTGTTGTTTCTCAGTGCCACGTCCAGGGCATAAAAAACTATGAGCCAATGTGCAAGCATGAGAAATTTAGTCTTCTTCCTCAACTCATCTCCCTCCAAGACTTAGGTGTTTCCAATTGCTGTCAAAGTCCCTGTCAGTGTACACTTATGCATTTGATCTTGCCAGGATGCCAAAGGTAGATGCCTAAAAGTAAAGAAGGACCAATATAACAGTTTCTGTAAAAAACAAATAGAATTTACTGCATGATTTTTACACTCCAGAGCAACCAGCATAACTGAACATTGGTATTCTTTGCAAAGAAGTGAGCAAGAATTTTATAAAACAAGAAAGAGTTTATTACTCAAAAAATTAATTACTAAGCAAGACTAACTGGGCCACCAAAGACCAAGTTACAGTTTACAAGAAGGACACATGAAATTTATGGTAAAGTATTAAGGAGAGATACTCCCTAAAAAACCACTTCAAGTCAAAGCAAATCAGCACAACTATCAACCTTTCATACTCAGCTTTCAGAGGTATGAGGAAACCTACTATGAAGTATTTATTGAAATATTTTAACCTTTTAGAAAATGATACAAATTTAGCAACTAGATTGCTTATAGTATACAAAGTCCGTTAATTACAAAATACACCACACTCTACATAATGCCTAATTAAAACTTATGATTCTACTAGCTAAGAAGAAAATATTTCAGTCCACAAAAATCTGCATGTCTGCTGATTACAATAATATAAGACACTGGCTTAGAGGAAATTCAATTTTGTTTAATTATACAGTTTTGTCTCTATTGATTATACATTAACAACTTAACCCCTCGATGTTGTAACATGGTCCCATAAAAAGGATGAAAACCAGCTTGTATGTATTAAATTTAAAGGAATAGATTAAATTTAAAAAAAAATTATAGGGAAACGAAATAGCTTCCAATTTTTGACACATACATCCTCTTTTTCAAGAATTCTGCTTATCCTGGCCATCAGCAGAAAGCAGTCCTGATAAATCTCCAGAGGGCAACATTCTCAAACAGTTAAACACATCTATTAAACTACTACACACAACCAAAGACTGAAGCTAAACCTTGTTCCGCAGAGAGACAATTAAACACTTTTATTCCCTCCAGTAAAGTGAAAAATATAAGGCAATATGTAATTGTAGTTCATTTATTGAATGACAGCCTTTAGAAATTGCCTTATTTTTGTAAGAAGGCTTAGATATCTTCCTGTAATTCCAAACATGCAAAGGGAACACATCATCTTGTTCAACAAAATTTGTAAAAGGGCAAGCACAATAACCTCTTCGCATGTAAGTATTTTATTTCTGCACATCCCACTCTGCACCATGCAATATCTACACATAAATGAGAAAAGACAGGAAAAGATAAATCAAGACAAAATAATGTTAAATGTAATCTTTCACCATAAGAGTGAAGAATATATTAGTGCATCTACAAGTCTAAAAAGAAAATTCAGTAATAAAAAAAAAGAAATGGCAAATCATAGTTCTTCAATTTCATTAGTGTTTCAGTACTTTTCAGCATCTAAAAATAAGCCTGAGAACACATAACTGTTCAAACGTCATGTTAAACCCAGAGTGCCTTTAAGCCAACTTCTCCTCTTACCAAAAGAAACTAGTCTATTTTCTTTACTTAAATAAGCCCAGGTCTTCACTGAAGTATCCAGAAAAAATTGTTCTGGGATCTGCAAATTTCTCTAATTTCTCTAAACCCTCCCTACCCTGCTTTTACATTCACACTGAATTATTTCAAAGCTTCAGTATCAAAACATAGACAAATTCTTTTCCCTGCAAAAGACCATTTCTCTCTAAATGAGGAACATGGGGTCTTACTGACATCAAAGAATTATGTGCAGTTTACTGAAGTTTACTGAGCCCCAGTTACCTGAGTGACAGAAACAACTGCTCCTTAGTTTATCAGAGAGGTTTTTACCCTCCTCTTTTAATTCTGTGGCATGCTTAGACATTCAAACAAAACGATAAAGATACCTGAAATGTGAAATCTGTTTCAATTTCATTATGAATTCTTTTCATAATATTTTTTTCCCAAAAACATGGAATAAAATACTATACAATTTTCAGGTCACTTCCCTTTTAAGGGGCTTTGAAAAAGCAGTTTGCTTGAACTGTAAGGTTGAAATGTTCAAGAAATCTGATAATCCAAAGCATAATATAAACATTCAGCTATTACGTACTTTTTATGGGTTTAGTAATTCAGTGAAAACTCAGCTCAATTTATGTTCTGTCTCTGCTTCACACATTTATAAGCAATGGCAAACAAGCTATTTTCAGGAAAAAAGAATCTTTAAAAGGTAGGCTCTTGCTACAGGAAAAGACCAGTATATTAAACAGATTTGCACTAGATTTGGATTGATTACATTTCCTAGAGGGATTCTGAAAAGGTGTCATTCTAAACCACAGTCATTCCTTAAAAACAAAAAACTGTGAGAAAAACATTACAACCTTGAAAGGAAGCACAACTTTCTTTCCAACACACACCCCTCACTTAAAATTTTAGCAATTCAAATCTTTAGTGGACTAACGACACTGAATTAAAGATTACAGTTTAAAAGGCAGGGATGACTACTTTGTAGCTTCCTATCTTTCACCCAAAGAAAGAAAAATTGACATATTTCCAGATGCAGTTAGTTCTCTGGAGGACTAAGCATAAGCATGTTTTGTCTCAAATATTCTGACTGTTAGGACAGGAAAACTCTGGTCAAAACAGAGGGTCCCATGCCAATGGAGTAGTGCTGTTCTGAGCCAGCTTCCTGCTTCTTAGTTCCCCCCAACTGACTTCCCAGAGGAGGGCTCAAAGGCTGCATGTGCATATGCAAACAAAACTGCATGAAAAGTCTCATTTGAGTAACAGGCTCCATCAATTTAACTATAAAAGGAAGTGCACTGGGCCCCCTCGCTCTCTTTTTCCGTATCTTTCTCTTTGTTTTGCTATCCCAGCTCTGGACCATCCACACAGCAGGACCAACGGCAGGAATCTACAGATCAGTGAACCTCTTTGTTTTCTTTCTCTCTTTTCCACCTTAATTTCTCTCATCCATTGCTTTGCCTGGGCAAATCACAGCTGTCATTTTTTTCCCCATACTGTACAAAACGAAGGGCTTGTCAGCCACCACTTTCAAGAAATGTGTTGTAAGAATCCAAGGGCTTGTTAGGCCTTATTAGACCTTTTGAGTCTAATAGTGGGGGGTTGCCATGACAACTGTGCAATAAAGCACAAGAGCTCCCCAGCGTGTGGTCTGGTATCTTCGTTTAGCCCGGTAAGTATTTACAACAAACATCACACTCCAACCAATGGCTTGTAACTATAAATTGGTGTCACAGACAGGACTCCTGTGAGGCTGAGAGGGACTGAACAGCTCTTGAGGTATTTATAGCTGGGATGGGCTTGGTCACCTCCATCTCTGACTGGGGGACAGGATGGATCCGGAACAGGGAGAAGCAGGATATGACAGCCTGGGAAATGCCAAGCGTGGACCCCTTTCCCATTATGGACAATACTTGCCCTATACTGATCTTCACATATGAAGTACTGTGTGTCATGCCAATAGAAACACAAAAGGGTAAAAAGATTCAAAACTCCTTACTAAAATGTCCAGAGAGAGAGCAAAAAGAAAGAGATATTTCTATAAAATTTGGTTGACTCTTTACAAAAATGTTCACAAAGAGAGCAAGATGAGACAGACATTTTTATCAAAACGTGTATATAGCAAAAAGAGAGAGACAATTTATTACAAAATGTGGTTGACTCTGCAAAAACATTTTAAAGTCTTGGCTGAGTCCTTATAAAGACATCCACAGGATTTGGGTGACCACATATGAAATTGTTTAGATAGAGATAAAAACAAGAAAGCAAAATGGAATCTTTGTTGTATATAGAAAGGGACCTTACCCAATTGCTACACCTTGAGCTCTGCAGAGCAGGAGAAAATGCTGAGAGATGTGTTGGGTACTGGGGATGAGAAGCTGGCCTTGGGAGTACAAGGACTGTGATAACTGCTCAGATAAAGAATTAATATGTGAAATGAAGAGGTAAGATTAGGCTGCTAGATTTTTACAAACACAGACAGTGATTCATCCAGTAAAGGAATCAAAAGTACTGAGGAATGAGAAGGATGAGGAGTAGGAGAGAACCACAGGAGTGTTGGGCAAGGAGACAAAGGTAGCTATGGAAGAGGCTGAAGCCAGAGAAGCAACTACAGGAGAGACAGAAGTGTAGGCAGCAGCTGCTATAGAGCAGAAAAAAGGTGCAGAAGAGGAGGCCAAGAGCTATTGGGAACCTGAGGTAAATGAACCTTGTGAGTCCTGGACCCTCATCCAGTGGCTGCCTATTGGACAAAGGGTTTAGGTTTCCTGGAGACAGAGAGCAGGCCTCAGGAGAAGGTGTTGCTTGCTGCTGAGAGTGATCAGGAAAAGAGGCTGAAGGCAGATGGGCTGTTTGCTGTCCATCATGGTCATATTAGGGCGGCCTCAGGTGCAGCTTTGGGGACATAAGATAGAATCTTTCATGAGGAACTGCAGGATGTAGAATCTGAAATCTGGAACGTTAGTTAAAACTGAAACCAGAGATGATGGACAGGGTCAGCAAACTGCTACAAAATAGTGCTGTATAAGGTAACGAAAATATCAAAGTTATTGCAGGGTAAGTTAAATGAGAAGGAAGACACTGTACATATTCCCAGCTCAAATATGGAGGGTGTGTCTGGACTAATCCAAGTAGAAGTTGTTAGACCAGGCACAGGCAAAAACATACAGTTTGAAAGCACTGGTTCAGTTATTTAGCCAGTTCCACCCAGTGAGACAATAGCAGCCACCTTACTGCTCTGGTGGTACAGGAATGGGCCATGGGAAAAGGAATCAGTGGTACCTTTCACAAAAGGAAAGATAAGATCCAATTAAACTTAAGCACCACCCAGTTTCAGCAGATTTTTTCACTATTGGAGCCATGACCTCAGATGCCTTTCAGCAGCTATTTGTGGATAGCTACCAATGCCCATGATAAAGGGCACTGTGTTCACACCAATGGATAGTACTTTCTTTTCAACCACTGGTTTAGGACTAGGCATTTTTCCTTTTCCTACAGGAACTACGGCAAAGCAGCAACTGATGTTAATATCATGCATTTTGACTGCATGGTGCTGAGGTTTTGTAATTTGTACCTAGCAATACTGACCCAAGATATTTCAGCAATGTGTCCTTTTCTCTTCAACCTGTTAAACATGAACTACAGTAGTAAGACTCCAACTTAGCTTGGGAGCTAATACAAAAATTTGTAAGAATATGGAGCCAAGGGCTTTGCCTTGCCATGCCCTGCTTCACACTGGAAGGAATTAAGATTCCTTCTGGTGCTTTTGTCTGCTGTGATGTGTATTACTTATAACACTTGACCTGAAGACATGCCCTGAAACAGGGCTCATACTTGGTGTTAGAACTCTGAATAAAAATTTGTGTACTTGCTAGAATTGTAACGCAACCAAAGCCCCATATATTTTTCAGTGTGGTACCAGATGGCAGGAATTAGCCGGCTACAGAGCCACAAATAATTAACCTAAATCTTACTGAAATGAAGAATGACAAAATATATGGCCCCTTTGGGGTTGGCTTGGAGGAGTTCAGATGAAAAATCTTATTCTTATCTAAAAGTAGAATACCATGCCAGATTGAAATGCAGTGTCTGAATTCCTTCCCTCTAGCCTATCAGTGTTCAATTTGATGACCCCTCAGAGATGGATGCAACCTTAGCATACCCATTATTGAACAAGAGCTACACGGGATGCTCAGCCTCACCAAAAGTGAGTGCTCTGTCACCATCCATAACGTTACAACTTCAACTGAAGAGGTCTGAGCAAAGCTGGTGACCAGATGGCTGAACTATTCCAATCACTGCAACCAAAGGACTGGTTCAATGAATCAAGCCTTGTATCTTAAGATTTCTTCTGTTTTGAAATCAAGGGGTAGGGAAAGCATTTGACATAAAATTCGTGATTGTAATGTTTGTGGGATTTCTGGTTTAATGAGCATAGACCTTATCTGCAACTATGATTAGCTGCTTACTGTGTTCTGCTTCCTCCCTCTTCTAGCCTTCTGTCCAATACACAGAGATCACCACAGCCAAAGATAAGCCATATGCCCAACGAATAGTAAGAAATGTTTGAGCCACTGGGCCTTGCAGAGGACCTGGCATAAGCATGTTTTACCTCAAACATTCTGACTGTTCTGGCAGGAAAGCTATGTCTGGAATAGAGGGTCTTGCTGAGGTGGGGCAGCACTTTGCAGAGCCAACCCTGCTCCACCTGGAGACTCAAGCTCAGTTCCCAAGCCTAGACACACTCCCTGGAGGAGGGCTCCAAGGGCTGGCTGTGCACCTGAGAACAAAACAGCACAAAAAATCTCATTCACGCAAGAGGTTAACCATGAAAAAAAGCAGATTGGGTTCCTTGCTCTCTTTTTCCTCTCTCTTTCACTGTGTTACACTTCCAGCTCTGGACCAGTCACACAGTGAGACCAAGGCAGAATCGAAGAACTCCTGTCCTCTTTCTTTCCTGCTTTTATTTCTCTTCTCTGTCACTCTGTCTGGGCAAAGCATGGCTATCATTTTCTACTCCATACTGAAGTTTGTTGTGGGACTGGGGAGTTGTGGAAGTGTTGTGGTTGGTGAGCCAGCACCTTTGAGTAGCGTGTTGAGAGTTTATTAAAATGTACTGTAAAAATTACAGGCTTGTTAGCCAGCACTTGTGAAAGTCTTCAAATATAAGGGCTAGTTAGCCAACACCTTTTAAGTTTAAATAGTGGACTGGTTGCTGGACACAAGGCAATCACACAAAAAAGCACAAGAGCTCCCTCAAGTGTGTCCAGTGTTTTAGTTGAATCTTGATGAGAATTTTTAATGAACATCATGGCCTCTATATGGTCATGACATGCTCAAGGAGAAATTTCTTTAGCTAGTCTTTCCAAAGGTGTTAAGCATCTGCAGAAGAGGTTGAGCAGTAGAGAAATATGCCAAAGGGAAAGAGAAAAACAATGAAGGAGAAGGAGAAGCTGAATAGTGAATAGGAGGTTAGGGACATGTAATAAAATTAGCATAGGGACATGTAATAAAATGTAGTATAGGGACATGTAATAAAATTAGTAAACCTAACAATTAGAAGATGTGAGCAGGAAAGGTAGAGTTTTTACACACTAAGTAGCTATTGCTAAAGAATGACCTGATCACAAGAAATCAGTTTGTATACTAAAAGACCGGCAGAAACATACAAACACCACTACACAGCACAGAACCAGTAAAGCCCAGTTCTTAAAAGTTCCATTCTGCTTCTTAAAAAAGTCTGTTCTGACCTCTCCAACTGGAATATGTCCCCAGCCAGAACAGGCCATAATAAACTGAGCCAGATTAAGAGGAAGATTCTGGAACTGTATCTGTTTTACCAAAATGAATATGCATTTACACATAAACATTACACTTTAAAATGCACACATTGTATGACCCTCAGACCTCACACAGAAAAATGGTTTAAGCTATTTTGTTACACAAGTCCTGAAGCTGCCCTAACCATCATAACAGGAACATGCTTGTAAAATTTTGTCCACAAAGGAAATACTAATTCAACATAATTAAAAAGTTTGAGTCAAAAGAGCACTTGTAAAAAACACTTATTTTTAACATCAGAAGTACTCCTCAATGTTGCTGTATAAACACAGCCATTCATTGCACTTGAGAGAAACCCACAAAGTCCGCCTGCACTAGAGTATATGGTTACCACTGATACACAAAACATCTGGCATTGGAGATGCCTTGCTGCTCACAACACAACAGTAGGTCAACAATGGAATGCAACCATAAGGAATGCAAATAAAATTCTAGGATACTGCAGGAGAGATTGCAAAAACCAGATCTGCCAAGGCTAACTGCTCAAACTGTAACATAAGCATAATTCAAGTAACCCCATTCAGGAAGGCTAAACTTGAACTACAACAGGTGCAGGAGAGGGGAGGAAGAGAGGAGGAAGAAAAAACAGGGAGGAAGACTAGCTCATTTAAAATAACAAAACAAAGGCTAACCATAGACCTTATGACTGCTCTGAAAGCACAAAAGTACCAGAGAAAACAAAAGCTTATATTTAAAAGGGAAAAGGATGATATGCCCCTGTATCTGTAACTGTTAAAATAAAGTACTGGCACTGAAAAAACAGAAAAAAATGCAAAATCCAAATAAATCCTACAGTTTGATGCAGCTGCTTTTAGCAGACTGAACATTATGACTCAAATCCTTTCCAATCTGGAAATAAGTATGTATCTGAAATACATACTGAAATAAAAAAGGGAGAACCATATTAAAAATATCCACTACCTGCTGATAAATGTATTTTTATCTTACTATGATGATACAAGCACCAGTGCTGATTTTCACTATGATTCCTTTGTCTGTTTTTCATTGCAAAGACATTACAGCTTTTCACACCACTAATTTAAGAGGACAAATGGAAAGTTCACTACATACTCAGAGTTCTTTCAGAACTAGCAGTAAATTACAGATAGACTTAACTGTATTGGTTCTTCAGTGACTTCAAACTAAGTTACTCAATAAAATTACTTCAAGCTTTTTACTCGGTTGGAAACAAGCAGCCCTAAGATTGAGATATTTGAAAACCAAAAAAGTAAATGTTGCCAATGAACAGTATCATCTGTGACAGCTGAAACTGGCTGAAATGGTAGCCAAGCTTACTAAATTGCCTATTTAATAAAAATGCTTTTACCAAAACCAATCAGATAAAAAAGTTCTCTTGCTCTACATGATCAAGTAATTAATGCTTAAAATAACCCCACTATCTTGCAAAGTAGTTCTACATGTGCTTTGTAGTAGAGAGCCTTTAACTATAAGAATTCTCAGACTATTTTCAACTTTCACCATACATACAGAATAAATTCAAGATAGGTTAAAACAAAATGAGTTTAAATCTGATTTAACACACAATAACCCTCAAAATTATATCCAACGTTGCTCTCTCAAGCCATAATCTGCATTTTTTAAAAACTTTTACTGCTCCCAAAGCAAATATTTTACAAAGCAAGGAGAGTGATATCAGTATTTTTCAGGAGTTTATTATATGTTTGTAATGCTTTTTAGATTTCTCATCTAAAGCCATGCATTTCTGTTCCCACAGTTTACCCTTCACTTTATGGAACTCTACTAAAATGTGTAAAAAGTTCCATGCTACTGCAGCAACAAAAATCAATTCTAGTACTACGAGTCCTTCAATGATAAAAAGTAATCACATTATTTTCATCATTAAAGACTTCAGTTATGAAAACAGTCATTTACCAAGAGGATAAAAGTATCCAGAAGCAAATTATGGTGTTACCAAAGTAGTTCTGATGAAAGATTACAAAAAAGCCAAACAACAACATTAACACAATTAACACAATATGCATAAGTATCATGTTTGCAAGTGAAGTAAATGTATTACACAACATCACAAATAAAGCATGTCTACCAAAGTGATGTGCAAATACCAACAGAGATGAAAAACACTTAGGGGCAGGAGTGTGGACATTAAAACACATGCAGTCTGAAGAATTTCTGGAGTTTCCCTGCAGTCACCTGATGCAAAGATTCACAGTAAATTTGTTGTTCCTCTTTTTTTTGGACAACAAAGGAATCTACTAAGATGACTGTCGCAGAACATATCCTTGAAGCGGCATTAAACCATTGCTGACTTGGCAATGGTTTAGCCTTGAAAACAGATTTAGCCTTGAAAACAGTGACAACAATTAAAAACTGGTTTTACTCAATATGGCCAAACTATACAATTACATCTATCACTAATTGCTTTTATATAGTTCAATGAAATCATACAAGACGATTAGAAGGCTGCAGTTAAAGAAATCAAATCATTAACATCTGAAAGGAAAAATCTTATTAGTTTTTCATGCCAAATCCTTTTAAAAAATATTAACTTACCAGCTTAATTGCCACATAGTCATTTGTGTACAAATTTTTTCCTTGAAAAAAGAATAAAAACAAGAATGTAAGACACTGGCTTTTCTATTCAAATAAAATGCCATTAAACATCATGCAACTCTTCAAAACATTTTTCACCTAAGATGCTAGGTGTTCTGGCAGTAACATAAGAAATGGGGGTTCATTAGTCTAATACCTTATTCTAAAAATAATTTTTTCCTTGAATAGTGTAAGAGGTGGAAATTTCACAGAGAGTTTCAGTTATTTCACCAAGTTTGTGAAATTTTTATGTACTAAAAAGCTTGAATTTTGGTAAACCACTGTAACTGGAATGTGATATTCTACATTTTCATCATTATTGCTGAGAATTATTTGAAATTTATTCTAAAATTACCTTATAATTTTGAAACATCAGCCACTAATTAAAACTAGAAATAACTATGATTATTTTTTCCTCAATTCTGTAATTTACTAAGCTAAAAGTTAGGACAGAACGATGACATTCCTGATAGGCTTACACCACTTGGAAAATGCACCTGCTGTTTTAAAAGGGATTCTGTAACTGGATAAGAACTTTTCAGTAAGTATCACTTCAAACTGTATGGAAGGACTAAATTTGTTAAAAAGGTTTTATAAAATTAAAATTAAAAAATAGCAGTGTAAAATTAAAAAAAATAGCAGATAAAGGAAAAATTAAGGTGTCACTTCCAACATTTTTTGTTTCTTTACAATCTTCAAATGCATTTAGTGTGTATTATTCTTAATGATAATCCTACTTTTTTCTCTCGTATTACTCAGGTCTGAATTTCCCATATTTAGCTCAGTTTTGTTAAAGAAATCCAATGGGGAAAAGACATGGGCCAAGCCTAAAAAGTTCCCTGTGAAGACAGTTACACAGAATCATAGAATATTCTGATTTGGAAGGGACCCACAAGGATCATCAAGTCCAACTCCTAAGTGAATGTCCCATACAGGGATTGAACATATGATCTTCCTGTTAACAGCACCGTGCTCTGACCAACTGAATAACACCAATAGTCAAAAGACTGATTTAAGCTCCAATCATCCTTTTAAAAAATAGAGTGCTCTTGTAAAGCTGAAACAAGATGCATTAAAAACATGCATCTCTTAGTGGATCAACTTCACAGAAAAACCCCAAATTACCTGATGGCTTCACAACAGCAAACGCATAATTAATATGAGCAGCATGCCATAATCTGACTGACAAAAGGATGGATATTCCAAGATCTACCTACTGACTAGAGTGGAAATGCAGGAATTCTAAGTATTTCTTATCTGATGATCATATCAGTTACATTGCTGATAAAAAGCACACTTCGTTTGAAGTTGTTTTTTGTCTTTGCATGGTATTACAATCTATGAAACCCTAATAGAAATTCTTACAGGAGCCCTGCTCATTCTACCTCTTAGATATAAAAATCACCTACTCTAAGTAACAAATCCATCTACAGTTAAGTAGCTGGATATTGAGTTCCAAGAACTATAAATGACATGTTGCTTCTGAAGCAGTATCAGAAAGGACACTAACTTTCCAGGTGGTCAGTGAAGACTATTGTCTCTTTAAATTACAGCAGACACATATAAATGACACCACAGTTGATCTGTCTATGAACACACAACAGGTCTGGAGTAATGCATCACTTGCAAGAGAAACAAGCTCTTTCTTACTATGTCATCAGTTTATCTTAACTATATCAGTTTAACTCAACTATAAGAAAGAGCCTTAAATTAACAGCTCAGTATCCAAAGCAATTTAGTCCTTTGCAAGCTAATGGTTGAACATCACAGACAGTAATTTGCTACACACAGCCAATTTCCCATTTGATTCACAAACCACTATTGAAGTCTGACCACTGCCTTCTCCCCAGGTGAAAGAACTACAACAGCTCCCAATACATAACTGAATTTTTATCTTCTGAGCACAACTTCACCACTCTATGACTTTATTCCTCCTTCAAGTCCCTCAGGTTTAATCTTAGGACACATGCTCAAAATATATTTCCATTTGCAGGAGCACACAAAACAAACTAAGTGCTTGTGTGCATCTTCGTAGAAATGGTGCACTTTAAGTACTTGCTACTATAGCAGAGCAAGTGATAAAAAATTTAAATCAGATCTATAATAGCAGTATTAACTCTTGCTTTCAGTAACTTAAATTTAAAACATCTTACCTCACAAACAACAATAAACAGGGATTTGAAATATCTAGTATTTACACAAAACTCATGGATATTAAAAGGAGAAAATCACCACTTGTCCTGGTAACTGTTGCAGGACAGTACACTGTCCTGTAATCTTCCTCTTACTTACTTGTTCTATTTCATTTTAGTACTATCAAACGGTAAGTCTTAACTAATTTAGTACTGTATTAAAAATAAAATACATTGTTTCACTCTGTACTAGATGCAAGTGTGCTAATCAGATATTAATTTTTAATCAGCTCTGCATATTGTGACCAAAAAAACAGACAAAAAATTAAATTCACTAGTTTGCAGTTGCCTTTATGTAAAATTAATCTTGCTGGTTTGAATTAGTTCATTGAGAGGTTTGAAACAAAAGTTACAATTTGAAGGCAGTATACAAAAGTTTTGGAAGTGAGGAAGACCTATTTTTCAGCTAGATATGCAGACTGCAAAGGCACATACGCAACACTGCAAAAGTCAAAAGGTATCAATTTTGTTTAACTATCAATAATAATAACAAGAGTACCTATTACTGAGAGTGCAGAACTCAGTGTCCTAAATCAGAGCTGCAGCAATATTGTCTTTCATCCCTCTACAGCATTAAGTTGCTAAGCTTGTTTACATCCTGACAGCCCCCACAATGCCCTATATTAAAAACATGTTATATTTTATGCAAGCACTATATCACAAATATTGTCTGAACAGCGATCAATATCAGGTCTATCACAGGCAAAGATCAACAGAAACAACACCTATATAGCCCACCCTCTTCTAAAATACCTAACTTTGAAACACACATCTATTTAATGCATGAAGAACTTTAACTGAAACCTTCTAACAATACTAGAATGAATTCTTGCCATTAAGTGTAAAGTTGTATTTGTTAACACATACAGAATTTACACACCTTGAAAACCCTGGCTAATCATGCTGTCCATCCTGGAAACACAAGTCCCCAAAACTAAAAACAGAGCCTTGCAAAAGCACACACCCATCAGTGTCTATTTAAATAAATGCTAACATTTCATTTGGACAGCTTTGCTGCCCAAATTCTTCAAAACTCTATAGGTCCTTCTCTGTCTCTGCCTTCTCCACCATCTGATTTTCACCCATCTGTTTACCAGAGAAGTAGAGAGATCAAATTATCCCAGATTTTCTCTACAGATGGATTCTCACTGCCCTGTTTAACAGCAACTCAATGTTTAGCCTCACTACATTAGAAAAGAAACCAAGGAATTTCTGTGCTTGCTGCTATTAAAAACACTGTAGTACCTGGTACAGTATCTCCAAGAGATCTGTCAGACCAAGAGGACAGGGATGTGTCTCACATACATTTAGCCCTAATTATACCTCAATAAACTCCTTCAGGAAGTCAGAAAAGACAGCTACAATAACCATGATGTAACTTCCAGCACCTTGGAAGAGAAAACTGAGTGAATTTAGGAGAGCACTGCACACAGTTAGAAAACATTTTAGTCCCAGAAAGCATCCTGCTATACTGATACTTCATGTTATCAAGCTTGCACTGGCTGGGGTAAAGTCACAAAAGATGGGTTAAATATGCCTTGCATATCTGAAACTTCAAAGCAGTTTGAAGAGCTGCATGGTATTCATACACAAATTTTTATGCCTAGATTGCATAAAAATGGCCTTGAATAACATAAACTGAAATAAAGAAACAAGGATCTTACCTAACCGTAGTTCTCCAAAATTACCGCATCCAATTTTTTTACCAACTCTGAAGTTAGGGCCAACCATTAACACTCCAGAATTTGAAGAACTAGATCCACGTGGATTATGGCCTGATCTCCCACTAGGCCGTGTCATTTTTTCATCTGGTTTGTCTTTGTCTTTCTTTTTATTTTCCATGTCAAGTTTACGGTACTCCACTTTGACGTATTCTTCTTTTTAAAAATCAGAATAAGCAAATTCCAATTGGACAATGTGAGAACGAAAACATCATGAGTGAAGTGCCCAGCTGGTTACTGTCAATAAGTAGTCAACAGCAGCATGTCCATCCTGTTTGCAAAGCCTTGGCAGTATCTGTAGTGAAATGTACTTCCAGAATGCACAACACCAACAATATTTCCTAGTCTTTAGACAAATTCTGTTAAAAGAAAAACAAAGTTATTTGAGACACTAAGATTCTTGCACAAAATTATCTTTGTTTTCAATGTTACACAATTAAGCTATAACTAAGTGTATTTTGCTTTATAGATCTATGAAGAGCACTACAGTTAATTGTCTCTATTTCTAGTATGTAATGGCAAGAGATATTGGTGTGCTGACTGAAGTGTGCTGAAATTTCAACATTTCAAGCAATAGTTTTTAAAAAGCAACAAAAAAGCCCTATAAAACTTCATCCTGAATAAACACATTTAAAATTGACACTTGGACACATTCACTCCACTTTATGCCAGCTCTGCAAGAGAAAACATTTTATTTATTTTCCCTCAAATATTATCTGTTGTTTTAAGTAAATGCTCAAGCTGCACAGTTATTGAAATTACAGAAATATATTATATTTTCTGAAATGGAATTTCTAAGATACACAAATTATAAACTCATGGCAAGGACACTTGTGTTCTTTCAGTAACTCCTAGAATCTAAAAATAAACTATATTTACTTACTCTCCCCTAGCATACTTATGTCATAAATCTGTTTCCCTGCTCCCCTTCCCCCTTGTTTAGCATCATTGCCTAGACACTAATTCGTACATGGATTTCAGCAAAACCAGTGTTATCTTACTATTACAATAAAGAACCACATGAAAGCTTTTGGTTTTAAATCTCAGCTATAAGAACAACAGATACTGTTTTCTATTTGATGACAGTGGCAATATCCTCAAAATTCAGAAGGTTCCACACAGGCAAAATTCCATGATGAGTTAAATACCTGTCCAAAATTATTTTGCTATATTTGCTTTAAAGTTGGGAATACACTGCAGTAATGGAAAACATCCTCTGGAAAACTGTAATTCATGAGCTACAGCCTATTTTAAAGGTAGTCACCAGGAACTTATTTTTAACACTTTGAGATGAAGACACTTTGATTTCATAAACCAATTTCTCATGAAGTAAAATTATTACTTACATCATAGCTTACTGCAGAATTTCAAACATCAAAGAGATAATAGTGAAAACATACCAGATAATATGAACAGTCATCTGAATAATTGCATCTGCTAAATCATACATAGTTATAGCATGGTTATAACTAGATGATATTTAAAAATCATTAATCAACAGCTGACTAACCTATTACCTGAATGGAAATTTATTTGGCAAAGAAACATGACCACAATACTGTGAAAGGGGGAATGAAAGTCTTGTTCTGAGAGCAGTCAAAAAACACAAATGCATTTTCCGATCCAAGGTAACTTGCATAATGCAAGGGAAAAGGACTTCAGCAGTGAGTAATGAACACTGTGGTGTTTTATGGTATAGACAGAAGCATTTAAGAGAAAAAGGCACATTATTACATAATCTTGCAGGGTTTTAAGCACCACCACGACCAGATATCCCAAAGTCACTTCCTAAACCACAGATCTCAAAGGAACAGACTCAATGAGAAGCAATAGGTAATCTTCCCTTACCCGTCACTACAAAAGCTAGGGAAGAAAGAAGAAAGCTAGACATTAAGTGTATTGAAGTAGAACTTCAAGGTCGCCATTCAGGTCTTAGAAAGAAGGTCAGCATATTTGATGCAACACAATGCAACTAAATATTTTAGATACCAAAGAAAAGATGACTTAGGTTCCATATCTTACTGGCTTCTTCAGCAAGAACTAACAATAAACAATCCTAGAATTTTTAGGGTACCAAATACATTACGAACAACATAAATTTTGACTTCCAGAAATGTGTCTTTTATATGGACAAATCTATTACACAGTAACTTATGTTATTCCCTTTCCTCCCGCTGAACCAACAGATACTCCCGTTACATTATGGGTAAGCTTTCTTATATAAACTGGCATTAGTACCTTTTAAAAGATACCTGCTAATCAAAACACAAGTCCTATACATCTTCCCCACACTATGTATTAAAAAGAAGACATGCAAACATTCTCCAGGACACAAGCGTTCTCTTACAACATTTTCCTAATAAAATTATCTGCAACTAACTCAAAATAAGGACAGCACTTAGGACTTTCTTCATATTGAAGTTCCTGTACATCACTTCATGATGTATTTACCTTAAAAAACACAAAAAATGTTCATGGTTATTTTTATTTGTATTGCACTTACCTACAGCAGTGTTACACTGTTGATGGTAATATCTTTTCTTCACCATAATGCTCACATTCTAGAGGAAAAGCACCAAAAGGCAAAGAGACATATATATGTAGTATTTGCAGTCATGTAAAAATTTCTGATATAGAATGAAAGTACAATTTTTGGAATTGCATTCGTTTTCTTAGACTGTTAAGGGAGATTCAGCAGATTTCTCTCAAAGATTCAACATAACTTTTAAGGCTCAGAAGTCAGACATCATTCAAAAGTGTGCATCATCTGAAGTGAAAAAGAAATACATACAGTGTAAGCATTCTAAATTATTTGAAAAATCCTTTTCTTTCTATGTGATAGGTTTGGGCACTGTCTGAAAAACATGCCACCCTTGTCCTCATTTCACAGCTTGATTTTCTGTTTAATTTTTATTTTTTCATCTCTGCCTACATAAATGAGCACACTTAAACCATAAACTTCAGCCCAACAACAGGGAATATTCTTAGGATTTTAATAACTGTTCTTAGCTAAAGTAATCTATGACTAAATGTCAGGATAATGGCAAACACACCATCAAAGCCAAGTTAACAAAGCAACATCACAGGATTGAAATGACTATGTTCAAGTGTAAAGAGAAAGAGAAGGCAAAAGAAGCTATCAAAAAAAAGGGTCAAAATGGTATTATATTGAAGGAAAAGTAATTAGATCTCAATTATAAACTAAATCTAAAATCCATATAGACTGAAGACAAACTATAAAACAAGATTGGAAGAAAGCAACTAACTTCAGAGTAACTGAGATACACAACTAACCATAGTTACCAGAGGTTTCATTTTTTTGGTGTAAAATGACAGACTTTTCCAAGCACTGCAGAGACACCGGTTAAAAGTAAGGAGAGGCAAAGTGAAGACAAGAAAAGTGACAACAGACTTTCAACTGACTGACAAGTCACACAACTAGCACCTAGAGAAGTATCCCTAGATTAGAGCTATAAATCTACACATCTCTCTAAATCTCAGTTTGAAAATGTCCCAATTAACACTACCAAAGACTATATGCCACACAAAAATCCTATTCTGTAGCAGCAACAACTCTCTAGGACACTATATAAGGCAGAATAAAAGAAAAGAACATTTAAGTACCTTCTTCATTCATACATTTCTTAAATGTCTGATCCTGAAACAGCAACGTCACTGTAATTATATGCAAGCTTACATGTTCCAAAGTGTTGTCATGACAATGTTCACATTCAAGCGTGCAAGTCACCTTTAAAAACTTACTAGCTACTTCATTCCTTTTTCATGTTCCAGATTTACTCCTAAATAAACTAATTAAGAGAATATTAAAGTTGCTAAATAGAACATTCCACTGCGCAGGAATGAGAAATGAAACATGCAACCGTAACTGCTCCCTTAGGTAACATAAGCATTACCCTTCACATTGCAATTGTAAGATTCCATATCACTGCTACCATCAGTATACTAACATTTTTCCGTACTTTTAAGAAACACATACAATATCAAAAGAGCTACAGAGGAAAATAAATTGATAGAGTGTTAAACTAGACTGGAAGAAGGAAAAGGACATAAACAGATTTGACAGTGATACGCAATGGGATAATATACCAAAACTCAAGGAACTGAGTACTAGTGAGATCCTTAACCTTGTCCATGAGGTGTTAGCTACAACAGATCACACCCCAAATGCTTCTACACCAATGCATACAGCACGAGGAACATCACTGGAATGAGTGAAACCAGGTGGGATGAGCCCTGTGACTGGAGTGCCATGATGGATGGTCACAGGCTCTCCAGAAGAGACAGGCAGGGCGGGGAGGTGGAAGAGCTGGAATGTACGGAGCCTGAAATTGGTGTTGGCAGGGTGACAGTGTCTGAGTAAGGATTAAGGGACACACAAATGATGCAAACGTCATTGCAGGAGTCTGCTACAGGCCACCTAGCCAGGACAGTGATGCCAGTGAATTATTCTTAGAGGAACTGAGGGACACCTTCAAAACAACTGCCCTTGTCCTTATAGGAACATCAACTTGTCCAATGCTAACTGGGAGCATCACACAGCTGGCAAAAACAGGTCCAGAAGACCCCTAAACCTGGACAGCCTCATGATACAGCTACCATGGGAGCCAGCTAGAAAAAGTGCCCTCCTTGATTTGTTGCTTTCTATCAGGGAGGATCTCATGAATGAAGCTGCCTTGGCCAGAGTGACCACAAAGCAATCAAGTTTAAAAATCTCTGTTGTCAGAAAGAAAAATGTCAGTAAAATTTCAGCCCTGGGCATGAGAAGAGCTGACTTCAAGCTGTTTTCAGAACCAGTAAGGTGCCCTGAGAAATGCTTTTGACGGTGCTAGAGTCCATCAGGTCCGACCATTTCTTAAGCACCATCTCCTAAGGGCACAGGAACAGGCAGTTCCAAAATGTCAGAAGTCAAGCTGAGGAGGCAGAAGGCCAGCTTGGCTGAGCAGGGATCTTCTCTTGCAAATAAGGCAAAAAAGTGAGGTGTATACCCACTGGAAGCAAGGTCTGGCAGAATGGAAGAACTACAGACATGTTGCTTACCACCCCTGGGAGAAAATCCGTGTGGCCAAAGCCCAACCAAAGCTGACCAGAACTGTGGGGAACAAAAGAGAATTTTTTTCAAAAACATTAATGGCAGAAGGCAATCAGAAATAAAATCAGCCCATTACAGAATGAGGATGGTCATCTCACAAACAGGGACAGACAAGGCAGAGAGAAGTATAATGCTTTCTTTGTCTCTGTCTTCAACACCAATGGCCAATCAAGAGGGTCTCAATACTCCTAGATGGAGGACAATGGCTGTGAAAATGACAAACTCCCAGCCAATCCTGAACTTGCGTAGGACCTGCTGCTTCAACTGGATCCCTAAGAATCTATGGGGCCTGATAGATTTCATCCAAGAATACTCAAAGAGATTGTTGATACTATCACATCACTCATCTCCATGATTTTTGAAAGGTCTCAGGAATCTGCTGATGCCCCAATTGATCTGAAGTTGCTAATGCCCCAATTTTCAAGAATTGCAAGATAGATGACCCCAGAAACTACAGCCTGTCATTCTAACTTCAGTTACTGGTAAAATTGTAAAGAAGATTATTCTGGGAGATACTGAAAAACACCTGAAGAACAGTTAACCATCACAACCAGCCCAATGTAAAAAAGACATTGAGCTGTTAGAGAGTCTCCAAAGGAGGGCTACAAGGATGGTGAGTGGACTTGAGGAGAAGCTCTATGAGGAGCAGCTGAGGTCACTTGGTCTGTTTAGCCTGGAGAAGACGAGAATGAGCGGCGACCTCACTGCAGTTACAACTTCCCCATGAGGGGAAGAGGATGGGCAGGTACAGCTCTATGGTGACCAGTGACAGGACCTGAGGGACGGTTTGGATATCAGAAAAAGGTTCTTCACCCAGAGGGTGGTTGGGCATTGCAAAAGGCTCCTCAGCACCAGCCTGGCAAAGCTCAAAAAGTGTTTGGGCAATGCTCTCAAGCACATGGTGTGACTCTTGGAGTGTCCTGTGCAGGGCCAGGAGTTTGACTTTAATGATTCTTGTGGGTCCCTTCCAACACAGGGTATTTTATTATTTTATGAAAGACAGTAAAGAAACAGTCCTGATTTAAGCACAAGGCATTTAAAATTCACTCAGCCTCCTGGCATTTTCATACCTCTGCAGCTTCTCACCTCTCAAGTGTCTGTTCACATACTTGTAATCCCAACAGCTCCTGAGTTTTGACAATGACAGTAATTAGCAATACAGCTTCTCCTCACATCTTCTAGAAGACTGAAGAAAAAGTTTCTAGTGGCTCCACCACAGACTTCCAAGAAACTTTCTCTGATGTTACATGTAGTTTTTATGGAATACTTCACCTATTACAAAGACTTAACTGAGATGGAGAACAGTCACATTCACTTTCCAACAATCATCTGAATGTTACAAATACACTTGGACTGAAGAGAGAATAATACAAGATTCCATCCAACAAAACTCCTTTAGAAATACTTAAGAGCAGAAAATCTGAAATTCATACTACAAATCTGATACCAAGCAAAGGCTTCATGGCAAGATCATCAATACAAAATTTAAATATCTAATCAACTATGTCTGCTATTTTTGTATGCCTCATGGAAAGATTAAGCTGTTCTTTCTAGATTAGTTATTACTGCATTATTTTCATTCATTTTTATACAGACATCTCCATGCAACAGAAGAAATCTATGGAATTCCAAATCCACAGCAAATAGGCTCATAATTAAAGATCCCTTGAAAGTTTAGGACAGCAGTTTCTTACGGTGAAAAAGTTTTCAGATGGAATTTGAAAATATCTCTCAAATTATACATGGTTTAGTCAGATCCATTGTTCATTTAAAATGAAAAATAAATATTTCATGATTGAAGAGTGAACTTAATTATTTCCACTTTAGTCTAATGAGAGAAATTCAGGCTTTCACAGGACTTTGATGTGACCCAAATAGGTTGAGTTGCTATTCCAATGATTTATATTACAAATAAATATGCCTACAGCTTCACTTTTTGTATAGTATTTTCCTAGGCAAACTCTAGAATAAAAAGTTGTTAAATGATTCATTGCATAACTCAGTTAAAAGTAACCAAATTATTACTTCATCATTTTTCAGATTTCAGAAGCAGAAAAAATATGCAAAAATCATTGACATCTCAGTCAAAACTAAAGACAAAGTGAGTATGATGAAATATTCAGTACATAGAACTTTCACAGACGGTACATACTCACAGTATCACCTTTCAAAAGCAAAGAACATTTCCAAACAAATTTCTCCTGTCAAAATTTTTCTCTCCAGCTATCAATAACCTGTATCAAAACTGCTCACTACTGAGTGACTTTACAAGTCTTAGATGGTGTTCTCTAAATGTGACCTGAACGTAATGAAAACTTACTCGTCATTGTGGTCTCAACAATATAATCCACTTCATATACCTGGGGAATTCCAAGACTAATGTAGCCTGATCTTACATCTTTTTAAAAAACTTTTAACATAAAAACAAGATATAGCTTGGCCTTATCTGGTCTTTATATTTTCAGATGTTAGTTAATTCCTCAAAGACTATTTTATTCTGCCATTCCTTAGGTACTTAATCTGACTTCAATTACGTTGGAAGTACTGTAAAATAAATGTGCAAATCCTCCAAAGCAGCATTTTTTTCCCTAAAAGAAAACATCAATATTTTGTAGCAGATGTGAACTAATCTAAAAAATAAGGATACTCTTTCTCAGCTTCACACAGGAGGGCTACTGTCTCCACAATAGTAAGGTAAGAAACATAAGGGATATACAAGAAATTACAACACACCTAAGTAAGATCTTTGGCAGCATCCCCATTCAAGCCATCAAATACCACCGCCAGATCCTTTCCCTGCCAGTTTGCCTTTCAAAATACTGAACTACAAATCCCACATTTGCTACATTTCGTCCACAGACAAGAAGTACATAAAATACAACTATGCTGGAAATCCTGCCTAGAGTTTCAGCAGCCAAGAGAGAAAACATGCAAAGCAACTGCTACTTGTTGATCACATCAAAGTTTTCACACTTCAGAAGACACAGGTGTTTATTTAAGAAGGCAAATAAAATAACCTAATTTCAAAGGCAAATGAAATCTCCTTGTAACATATCATGCAAGAGGCTCAACTGTGCAGTTTATTTCTCAGTGTGCATGGCCCCAAAACACTTTTATTTTGATTCATGCTCTTCAGCACTTCAGAGCAACTAAGAGATCACAAGTGCACCTAAATTTTGTTTGCATTACCAGAAATTCCAACAACACAAAGTTTGTATCTCAAGCACATTCTACATTACCACTTTTTTTACTTAAAAGTCTCAGTTTTTCACATATTTTTATTTTCTCTTTCTGAAACTCAGACAACAGTACTGTTCTCACAACATTCTGTCTTTTTCCACATCTGCCTTCCATAACACCAACCTATTCTAGACTCAAGTTTTGCAAACCAGGAACAGAATTTATTAATTTTGGTGTACAAATTAGACTATCAGCATTCCTAAAAATTATGATTTTTTTTTTAAATATATATTTGCTTACTGTTACGGATATGCATGATTTTCCTCATAAAACAAAGGTATAGGTAACTGAATGTAAGTCTACATACACGCAGTCTCAGTCTACAAACGCGTATGAATGAGATGCACTCAAAAAGGCAGCCTAATTGAAAATGTCAAAGTAAATCCAAATGTCCTTCTTATGAATGAAAGTTTACATAACCAAGCCTTCCAAAAAGTCTTGTTTTCATCCCCAGCTGTAAATATATTAAAGAAAAATAAAAAATTACCTTTTTCTCTTACTGTATCAACTGCCACACATTATTTTCAACAAAAATAATTAATCTGAGATTCTAGACTAAGCATTTTAATTTACATGTATATAGGCACTTCCCTAGGGAAAGTTCACTGGCAAGCCACATATGGCCAGATATAATCCTCTTTTAATGCACAAAATCTAACAGGGAAACAGCTTTATTAACACATTTAATCAACCACTCCCCCGTACAAAAACTAACCAAAAACCTATCTCATTTTATTGAAGCTTGTTTAAGACTAGTTAAGCTAGTTTAATTGTTCTTGTACCAAGGTTTAAAGTCACACGAACAAATCTGAGGGCTGCCAATATCCGAATTACAGTATCTGTCCTGTACATTTAATTTTGTCAGTTGAAAATCTGCTACCTAATGAACAATCATGCATCCTTCTGCACCACCCCACTGCCGCTCTGGTTAAAATGCTGCCAGGTCAGAAGACAGGTACAGTACTCGAGGTCATCCTAACTCAATACAGTTTTTCCACAAATACAGACTGGACCAACTATGTAGCAATTAAGATCTCCAAGCAACCTCTTAATCTCTGTTAACTCTAAACAAACATTAGCTGAGATAGCTATCTCTGGTCACTGCATAAACATTTTTATTTTCTCATAAATCTGGACAGCAAGTTTGGCCCTAATCTATGAATTACACTCCATCATAGGCTTTCACCACAAAATGCTATCAGCTTCACTTTAGGATTCCATACAAGTGCAGGCATTTACTTGATTAAAACTCCTGTGCATGCATCCTTCTTGCACTTTCATATAATCACCATTTCAGAGTAAAAAGTTTTCAGAAAGAAGAGTCATAACACAAGGAATAATTTTTAGAAGTCTAATAATGACAGTATTAAAGCTGATTTACTAAAGAGCACAGAAAGGACAAAACTGATGGTTAAGCAATATTTCAGTCATTCGTTTTTTCACTTTTCCACCACCACAACCATACAGACTTAAATGAGCTATATTGTCCACAGCTGACAGAAAGCAAATGCTGAGCTAGCTAATACTACATAATGGAGGCTTCAATTTTCTACATGAATAATTGTACCACAGCACACAACTGCTACAGCAGAACAACAGAAAGGTTCAGATTAGCCTAAGGCTAGGCCAGAGAAACTGTGAAGTTAACACATCTAAAAGTTAGAAAACAAAGCAATGAGTACCGCATTTCATCTAACACTGTAACTACATCTGAAGACAAAATTAAGCACCATGGTGAAGCACCCCAGTGCTCCATGGAGAAAAAAAAACCCCAAAACATTTCTGAGAGTTCTAAAAACACTAATTCTGTCTCCAGGTTAGGTTTTGTATTGGCTAAAATACATAATGTAATACAAAATGCTCTAGCATTCCACCTGTGATTGTGAAGATCAGTTTTCAAAATATAAGGTATTTTTAGTTCTCTGACACAATTACCTCCATCACTTAACTTTAATTACATGGTCAACTTCAAGAACTCAAATAGGAGCCAAATTCAAAGTTAGTAACTCCACATGTAAAGAAAGGGATAACTCACGGTTCAGGAAAATGTTTCCAGAGTAAGTTTTGCAGGTATGAATCTATCAAGGCTTTCTAACAGTAACAAACTATGGCAATCAAATGATTCTGCTGTCCTAACAGTCTCCATAAACTAGATAGGTACCTTCCACAGCAGTTCCAAGTATTTCACCATGAAATATACTTGCAACTCTCCCCTCACTTGCATGGCTTTCACTGCAATGGATACCTAAAACATCTTTATTAAATTGAAACTACAGCTCTACAGTCTTCAAAAGGCTATAAAGCCTTTTTTTTTTCTTGTGTTGTAAGTTTAATATGGAATAAAATGGTATAGAAAAAGTCACAGACATCACACCGAATGGAATCATGCTTGACAACTTCATATTGAATGCATAAGACACCTAGAGACACAAATTTAAGGAAATACACTAGCCACAGTTAAGATCTTGGATTCATCATTAGTGTGATAATACAAAACATACTTAAACCAATGCCTTCCTATGGAATTCAAGAGGAAGAAACAAGCCTCCCAGTGTTTTACACAAAATCAAACGACATTGAATATGAAGTCATCTTATATAAATTAAAAGTTCTGAGAACAAAATAACCTGATGCTATTGACATCACTTTTGCCATGGTCTGATGGTAGTTACTTAACTACACTGATTTTATATCAAAAGAAAATTCTCAAGCACTAAAATGAGAAAATGTCAGTATCTTGATATGGGCACTCTGTAGTAATGTGTCTTGATGTACTACTTAGGAAGATTAAGATAGAATCATTCCTCAAAAGTATCAACATTAGCTAAGCTTAGCTGTCCACAGATAAGTGTTCAACACCCTCACAGCCCCACTGCAGTAATTTCAGCTTGCTGGATACCTTCCACATTTCCACAGTATTCCCAGGCCACCCTCTGATACATCTTAAGCTCTATTTCTTCACAAAACCCCTTGTTTCTTCCCACATTAAAATGTTCCCTTCTTGCTCAGTGAAGAATGTTCTATTGCTTGCCTAGTATTACAAGTTGCAACCTAAACAGCTCTCAAGCTACTATCACACAAAACAGATCAACATCCTTCCTTCACCATGGTAACAGTTAATGAATATCTACTGTCTAAACTGTTTTTTATAAAACTTACAGGAACTTATCTTCACAGGCATAACAATCTAAGCTTGGTTAAAATTGCCATAGAAATTCCATGTTCCAATAGGCAGCAGTTGAGAGACCTACACATTTCCTTAAAAAACCAGACTTTTTTTCAGAAGAAAATTCAAAGTACAGTCAAAAGAATTTACTTAAATGTCTCTGAGTGTTTCACACAAAACAAACAATACTGAATACTGTTGGAAAAATTAAAAGCAAAGACAAGCATTTCTGTAAAAACATTTATCTCTCAGTCTGACAAAACCTTAAGAGCAAATTTAGTTATTCTGTGTTCCTCTTGTCTGTTGGAAAAATTCTGCCTTCTCTCTTTACTGTTAACCATAAATTCAAGATTCATCTTTATTTCTCCAGATTTAGAGATGCCTCAGCCCACCATCAGAAAATGTTACAAAGAAACTTTAATAACCTGCTACTCTGAGCAACCTGCTCCTGAAACATTGCAATAAATGAATGAAAGAGTGACAACTGAGGTGATTTTCCACAGACAGTAAAAACCATTTTATATTGAACTTCTCTGTTTTCAGAAGTATTGGCAAGGTGCAACTAAGAAAATACTAGTGGTTGAGTTTAGAAGTAAAACACGTCTCCCATAACCCTTAAAGCAATCATGTCCCTAACTTCAGCCTCCACAGCATTACTTCATCTTCTGAAGATTACTGCACAATTACTTAGGATTTAAGGTAGCTGGTTTTTTATGGACATTATCTACACTTATGTCATGAAAAGTACCAAGAGTACATGATGTTAAATATGTTCTTCATTTGAAGCTAAGCAGAACTCCTCTAAAGCAACACTGAATGCCTTTAAAGATTGCTTTCTATCATTACATTAAAAAGCTGTTGAGACATGCTTACAGCCATGTTAGCTACTTCATTTAAGTTCAAATATAAAGACCTAAAATGGAAAATGATTAGTGCCTTAAATACAGAAAGATACTCACAGGATTCTTCTACATATAACAATGCAATTTTTAAACAGTGCTTTCTTTCAGGCTGCAGACATGCATCCTATCCTGGACTAAATCACCCCTTCCAGCATCACAAAGGGAACCTGCCAAGAAGTCCATGCTTTTAAAGCATTTTCCACAAAAATACAGCCAATGCAATTTTCAAAACATAATAGATGCAACATTCACTAGGTAATCAGCACCTCAAGCTCAATGACAAACCAGACCAAAAAGAACAGTTTTATGGGGACAATAGAACCTAAGTCTGAAATTTTGTTCTGAAAAATGCAATTAGGTAACTATGATGAGTTAGGACAATTACTCTTCTCCTACCGCATGGGGCACACTACCTGCTGCTCCCACTGCTCACCAGCATCAGCACTGCCACACCTCAGTGAAGCCATTACTCAGAGTACCAGGAAGCTCACAAACTCAACTCACTACTGAACAGAAGTGGAATCCACTCAATAAAAGAGGATACAAGAGACAGGACAGAGAGCAAGAGTGGAGCTACAAAACTGCAAGGACAGGAATGGAGCAGGGGAACACCTGGTAGTAGAGAGAAGGGCCTTTCCAACAGCCAGCAGCACAGTCACCATGACTGGAGTTTCACAGCCCATCGAGTGCATCCCTTCAAGAACACCACACCCCAGGACCCTCCATACACAAACTGCCACCCAAGCAGCACTTTCAACTCTGCTTCTGTGGGAAACTATTCGATCGACATTCTGCTATTGCACATGGTTTACTGAATAAAGAGCATGGCAACTCACAAATTACTCAGTGAATAATTGCAGAGAATACAAGAACATGTGACAAACCACATACTTTAAACTAGTCTAGGCTCTGCTTGTCATCAAATATTTGTATTTTTGGCCTACTGAAAAGGACATCATCCTCCACTGCTGCAGTCCACATCCCGTCTTAATCAAAATAACGTAATTTAAACACATGGTTGATGAAGAGGGAATCTGGAGGGGAAAAAAATATTTACAGGAAAATGACATTAAATTACTAAGATATTTCAGTTAAGTAAAACTGTTACTACGAAGTCTTGGCATGTTAAAAGCTAAGCTGGCTAGTAAGCTTAGAGAAAAGATCCTAAAGCATAGGAAAAAGCGGTTGCAATTATATTAATGATGTTACATACAAAGTCAGATTAAGTAATAAACTTACTTGAATATGCAAATCTTAGTTGTGTATGTATCATGGGCTTCTGTGACCTACAGTTATCTGAGTAGACATTTTGGCAAAGACAGTTCTGATTGATCAATATGTCTCCTCCCATTCCCAACTCCGCTGCACAAGGCAGGATACCAGACACACAAATGGCAAGAAAACTGTTTTAGCTTTTCATACCTCCAGGATATACTTAATTTGTACTAAATACCCTTCTTTGAACTGCCAAATGGGGATTTTAATGTATCTTATACTAAAAAGATTTCCTACACAAACTCAAAAACATCAGATAAAGAAATGAACAAGAGAGGGAAGTGTAGATGTTAAAAATGTCGTCCATAAGAGATAAGGAACACACAGTTAAATACACACGCTAGAAGAATGCACTGGGAAACACATCTGCAATATTTGAAAATTGTTGTATATTAAATATATAAATAAATATATACTATTAAATACAAACGTTTACATATGTAATATACATGTATATTTAATATATAAATTATTTTCTGCCCCTTTTCCTAAAAAGAATCCTTTTCATTAGTTTAAGGTAATGAATACATTAGAACAAAGTGTAAGAGGTGAGCCAAATCTGACCAAAATAAATGAATCCATATTTTACTACTAAGAGTTTCAGAACTTCTTTTGAAAGTACTTTTAGGAAGCTCCCTAAGTAATCATAATCCAAACCAATTCCACAGCATGGACTGGTGTGTGATGTCTCCTCTTTTACATCCTCCCTATGCGAAAGAGACATTAAATTATAAGTGGCTTACCTAAGATCACAGTGAGGGACAGATGTTCCAGTCACTGTCTTTATCTGTGATCATCACCCTAGCTTTTAACTACTTTCTTATTAGTCTGCTTTTATTTAAGCAACTATTTACCTTGAACACACATATTTTTGTTCAGCCAACTGCTTCAGCTGTAGCTTAAAAACCTCTAGAACTCCAGTGACAATATCTAGGAAGCTACTCAGAACTAAACTTAGAAAAACAAGCTCAGCAGCATCAGGCTTGATCTCACTGCATTAGTTCTGCAGCTGCACTGAGTTAGCATTAAAATGTCTACATAGCATAAAAAAAATAAAGATTATCTTAAAGTATAAAACAGTTACTTCAAAGTTACTTTTTTATCTTTTAATAGATCAGGGAAGCCAATTATATAGAAGTCTCAAAACATTTTTGAAAGAGTGTTAAAGGCCCAGCATACGTTAGTTGGAAACACACCTTTTCATTTACATTATTAAATTACTCCCCAGTATCACAGTCTGTTTAAGATCATCTAAACACAGACACGGCTGAAAAGGATTGTTCCACTCTTCCCCTAAGCACTGTCACATATTTTGTTCATACAACCTCAGGTGAGGTATGAAGGGTTGACTGAAGACTCTTGTCATTAATTTGCAGTTGAATCAGTCAGCTTAAACTATGAAGAAACAGTATGTCAAACTCCCTTACAACTGTCTTATTCCTGCAGTTTGCATGTGCTTTCAATTACATTTTTACTTTTATGTATAGCATCCCAAAAAAATCACTTAAAAGTGAAAAGAAAAGCCTGAGGAACAAGACGTAGCTATATGTTTTGTTTACAGCAGACTGAAAAAAATGTTCAGCAGGAGAAAAGTTAGATAAAGACAGTTAATACAGCTGATCAGTACCCTGTTCCTTAGAAAGTTCATTTTTGTAATTAGAAGATACTATTCCCTATTACTCATGTTGCATCTATTCTTGTCTCAAAGGCATAACTAAATGAAATCATTCTTAAACATCAGAAGACTTCCTAATCTTTATCAAACAAATTTTCAAGACAAGATTACAAATAGAAATACATGTAACTTTGATACTTCTAATCACAGAACCATTTAGCACAGTAACTAGTAAAACAATAAAAACTTTATTTTCATAGGACAAACTCTGCAGATACAGTGGGGACACTAAGATTTGATACACTGCATGAGCTTTAATAATACAATTAATTTAATTATGAGACTACTAAAAACTGAAAAGTTACAACAGGAAGTAAATTCAGTCTTGTTAACTGTACATGCAGGCTGGACAAGGAAAACTTCTTTTGTAGGTTCAGTTACTTTTTTTTAGGGGAAGGACAACTTCAGAAGGGTTGAGAAGTGGACTGTAACAGGTTGATTCTCTTAATTAATCTTAAATATATTTACCTTGATCACACAGAAGAAAAAAGCCCTACAGGAAATGTGATGAATGAGAACTGGTACTCTAGATTCTAAAATTCATTTACATTTTATACGCCCATTCATCTATTTGATGCAGAGGGACAACAGAAAAAGATTATTTTCATTAGCTGAAAATTATTCTCAGCTGATGTAAATAGTCCGCCGTTTGCCAGATAATTTCTCCATTTCAGGCCAGCACAACAAAATGCCACTTTTTTCCACTGCAAATACTGTTTAACTGTTGAAACGCCTCAGTTAAAAAGAAACTGACTAAAGGATATTGAGGTCGAGAGAAGACATCTCCTAAAATATTAGCACAGAAATTTCTATCTCATCTTTTCCCTTTAAAGCAAAATTGCATTACTCCCATCTGGGATTTTAGCATCCCAATACAGCTCAGGATAAAATGCATTCACTAGATAATTGTGTTCAGAAAAGGTAAGAGAGTCTAAAGAGAATGTAAGTTGTTTATCCTTACAAGCAGTCATAACCCAGGAGGTAAGGCTTAATATGCTTAACAGTGTGCTTCACTTATAATCATGCTTAAGGACATGCACAGTATCTATTTCTAACTATGGATGTAATTACAAATTATCTTAACTACAAAATTCAGCAAGGAAAAAAAAATATTTGATTATGCTCCAATTTCTTTTAACACACTGCATGTCACTTCAACGCTCAAAAAGGATGTACCAGCAAAATAAACAGGAATGCCTGAAAATAAGCTCTGTCCAAGTTCCATGGTGAATCACTGAAATACGACTTTTAGGGGTTTTAATTAATCAAACTTAAAACCACTACACCCATAGCGTGCCTACAAATAACTTCCCAAAAAGAAAAATAAATGCTAAGAATAAAAGAGCACTGGCAGGTCAGTTTCCCTCTAACCTGCTAATCTGCTAACCCAGCACAATCGCACTCCAGCAACCTGCTTCCACAGAACAGGAAAACAAACTTACTTGTTCCTACAAACCCAGCCTGGCGCTCGGTCGGACCAACCGCCGCCAGCACCACCGACACCGGCCGCCAGCCAGGGAACCCCACCGCCGCAAGCAACTCCTGCAGGAGAGGGCACTCGGAGGTCTCACAGCGACGGCTTTTGCCACCCGGGAGCGCAGCCACAGGGAGGCGACGGGCCCTTCCAGCGCCGGGCGAGCCCTGCCGACACTGCCGGAGCCCCGCACCCGCCTGGGGCACGGCCCCGCACGGGCGCCGGCTCACTCTGCTCCGGTCCGGGCGGCCGCCCCGGCCGCTGCCGCGCTCGCAGGAGGCTCTGCAGCCCCTGCTCGCCCCGCGTCCGCCAGGAAAAGGGGGAAGGAGCCAGTCTAAGGCCTCGGCCCACGGGGGTGCTGCGGCCACCAGGACCGACGCCGCTCCGAGAGGCGGCCGGGGACAGCGACCTACCAGGGAGCGGAGGGGAGCGGGGCACACGCTCGGCGTTCGGCCCTTCACCTCCGGGCACTGCTTTCCGACCCGCCCCGCCCCTGGCGCGGGGCTCCGAAGCGGGGCCGGCCGNTCGAGCCTTGGCTCCGCTGCTCCGTTCAGAACTCCGAGACCCCGCTCAGAGGCGGCAGCGGCGCGCCTGCCCCGGCCCAGCTGCGCGCTTCCCTCGCCTCAGGCCTCTCCTTAGTAAGAACAAAGGTACCTGTTTAATATGTGAAGGTCTGGTTTCCAGCTATTGCTCTGTGCCCAGCGGCGGCTGTCAGACCGCAGCCGCGGGGCGCCTGGAGCTGCAGCTCTTTTCCATCCTCTGCTGGGTGACAGTCCCCAAGTGCCAGCATCCTTCGTCGCCGGGAGGATCGTGCCTGGCAGTTTCACAGAAATGCTGTGCCCGCCCTGTGGTCCCCACGCTTGGCGGCGGTCACACCGCTTGTTTGGCACTGTCGCTACACGTGGGTGAGGTTACCCTGCTCGTCACACTCGGGCATCTGCGTTCCCTGTCCTCTGTGTCCCTGCAGGAAACGGGGAAACCAGAACCCCTCTCTCGCATGATGTCTGCAAAAGCTGCCACGTAATTATTAAAAAAATTTATAAATGCTGTATAACAGACTTAGTGCCAACACTCCTGAAAAAGAAAAGATCTTTAGGCCCTTTTCTAGTTCACCAGTCAGGAGAGTAGCATTTTAAAAACCTTGAAATTTGAGTGGCATTTAGGCCACAGAGGGTCTAAGGCTTTAAGTAAAAGTATTACCTTTTTCATATTTGAAAACATAGAAATAACTTTTAAAGTTTATTAACAACTTGATTTACAGTCATTATAAATACGGGGAAGAGAGGATGCAAAGGATAAGTGTTGGGGGTTCTGACAGCTCTTGGAGTATTAGCTGTTCAAATAATTTTTTAGGTAGAGTTGTCACATTCCAGAACATTCTAGAAGTCCTTGTAGAAAAAAAGAATTAGAAGCACTATAGCTTCAAGAAACTTTCAGAAGTCATTTACTCAAGCTTCATTTCCTTGTCTCAGGAGACATTGAATTACTTTTGCCAAAAATCCTCCATAGGCAATCTGTGCTCTTAGTCCTATTAAGAAGGATCTTGGTGACATTTAACCGTGGTCTTGCAATTTAGGCCCATTGATAATTGCCCTGTACTCATGATACGTATTTTGCAGTGTGCTGGTATACAGGACATGCCTTAGGAATGTCCCTGTCTTCATTCTCAGAAATGTGTAACTCCTTGCTTACCCCGAGGAGCACAGATTCACCTTCAGAACTTCTCTCTGCTGGCAATTCACCTCGATTTCTCTAGCATCGTATGTGCCAGTACAAAGAACTGGTGTTCTGCTCTGAAAGTCCCCCCTTGTTGGAGTCTCTCTAACAGATGCCTTTATCAAAGAGGAGTGACCATATACTTAGTTCCAATTAGTATTACAGGATCCTGACAGACACAAGCATTCCACTGTCACAAGCAACTAAGCAGAGACAAAAACAAGTCTTGCATTACTGTGATGCCAAGTTCATCAACTTTAATCAGAAATGGACACATATTCAAAAGTATTAGTACTAGTTTTCCCAACCTTTTCTAAATATAGTCTCATAAACCTAACAATAAGTGCAGGATTGAGGGGTTTTTGTGTAAAAGCTGTAGGATATTTTTCTAGTAATGATTTGTTGTTTAAAAAAAAAAAATCGTGGGCCATAAGTTCAACTCAACAAATTACTTAATAACCTGCAATTCTAAGATTTGGGTGATGAACATAAGGCAAAAGCGAAACACGTCTTTCAAATCTCAGAATTTAAAGACAGGTGCATCGGTTTTGGGTAGTTAGAATTACTGTCAGGCTTCAGTGGTGAAGAAAGTGGATGATTGCTACATGTAATCTTAATTTTTAAGAGCAGCAGAGATGTGCCATGCCATACATCAAGTACATAAAACAGAAAAAGAGTGCTGTGGCTTCAACTTTATAGCGTTCTTGTGATTTAATCCCAGGCAGCCACCAAGCTCTATGCAGCCACTCACTCACTCCCCTACCAGTAAGATAAGGAAGAGAACTGGAGGAGTAAAAGCCAGAAAAATTGTGAGTTGAGATAAAGACAGTTTAATAGGGAAAGCAAAAGCCACAAAAAAGGCAAAACAAGGAATTAATTTGCTGTTTCCCACATGCAGGCAGGTGTTCAGCCATCTCCAGGAGAGCAGGGCCCCATCACACATGGTGGTGATGGGAGAAGACAAACACCATCACTCCAAACATCCCCCCTTCTTGCTGCTTCTGCCAGCTTTATATGCTGAACGTGACACCACGTTATAAGGAATATGCCTGTGGTCAGTTGGGGTCAGTTATCCTAGCTGTGTCCCATCCCAGGTCCTTGTGCACCCACAGCCTACCTATGGTGAGAGGCAGGGAACCAAGCAGCCACGACCAACAGATAGGGAAGGCTTTGGCTCCTTGTAAGCACTGCTCAGCACTAAAATATACATGTGTTACTGCACTTGGTGTTTCCAGCACAAATGTGAAACACAGCCCCATACCAGCTACTGTGAAGAAAATTTACTCTATCACAGCCAAAACCACCATGTGAACATCCCAAAAGGTGACATAATTTGCTATGTATGTATATGGATGCTGTTCTAAGTGAAAGGAAAATTACTTCCAGTGTTTAATCCTAGATTGAGCATTATTGCCCTCATGGAAAGGAATCCTTTGACAATTCCTGCACACACAGCCAAGTAACAGAAATTGCCAAGTATTGCCACACCTCTTAACTTTCAAAACTTTTTATCTTTTTATAAAGTACTTTATTATAAAGGTGACATGATTGTCACCACATTGTCAACCTCATTTGTTCCCTGTAATATTTCAGCTTGCATTTTAATACTCACCATTTGGCACTATTTCAACAGCTGTTTCCAGTAGCCTACACCATTTTATTTATGCTGTAGTTCTCTAATGAACTTATTCCCCTTTGCCATGCTAAAGTACTTAATTACTAGATACTAATAAATTAAATTCTTGCACTAGATGCCCACAGGCATAACATCTGCTTTTAAGCATTATAGTTCCTCTTTCCCTTAACATCTTAAAAGCTTTTCCAGCTTCTTAAGATCTCTGTTCCTTTTACACATGTGGAAGAAATGAATGCAATTCTTTCTTCCATCCCTTGTTTTAAACTTAAATTGATTTTTAAATACTGGTCTTTTTCTCACTGGCATAGGATTTGAGCCAATCAAGCGCGTTTAGAATGATTGCTCTCACTGTGGTATCTCAAACACAGTCCCTTCAAATTTCTTCCTTTCAGGATCCTGTAACTTAATCCGTGTGCCTAGGAAGATCTCAACACCTAAATATAGAGCTAAACAGGCAGTAATATAAGCTGCTGCAGTAAATTACTTTTTATGGGTCATCCAAATTCTGTTAAATTACCCTTTTGTTTAAGTTCTTTGTTCTGGATTAAAAGTTATCAGCATGTGATAAAAAAATTACTGTGACATAGTACAGTATATAGTCATAAGCCAGCACTTTGCCAGCTTTTAGCCCTATGTGGAGAAGCAGTGGAGGGAATCTGTTCCTGGCTGCTGCAAATGTGTGCCTACAAACAGAAAACAAACAACTCTGGGTACCTTTCATTTGTTCTAAAGAACATGCTATTTGGCAGCATGCTGATGTGAAGGAGAAAGCCTTACCTGGCTGGACTGAGCAGTATGCATTGCAGACTGGAATTGTAGTCTACGTTTAGGTTTCAAAATTAGAGGACCACAAGGAGCATTTTATAGTCGTTGTATGAACATAGAAAGCACAGCAAAGAACCTAGATTTGTTTAACACCATAAGAGAGACGTGAGGCTTGTGCCATTCATGGTGTAGTGCTGTCATTGCTAAGGAAGGTGACATGACCAGTTAGAGAATTCCTGTAATGTATCAATCTCATACATCATACAACAATAAAAATTGATAGAATGTCATTACCTTAAATAAAAAACAGTAACTCACTTCAGCTGTTTGTGTCATCTGACTCACATACAAATGTTGTACTACTTTCTCTTCACAATCCTGAAATTGTTGGTTGAGCTAACTGCTCAGCAGTTTGCTAGCCACCATTTTTCTTTGGAAGAACTCCCCATAACCAGGGAAGAGTAATCCTTCATGAGAGAGAGATGTGAAAAAGTTCTGTGATGAGATTGATCCCCTCCACAGTAATGGACAAAAATGAACTTTTAAAAGCAGCTGGAAATCAGAGTTGCACAAAAGAAAAGGAAAAAAAAAATCTAAGCAAAAAGAGGACATGAGAACATGTAGAACTTCATTGGTGATATGCCTCAAATGCATCTACATCTGTTTCCATGCAACTGGTGAATTAGCCCTTTAAATTGTGTAATGAAAAATATGTGAGTCAGGTCAAGTGAGAGGACTGAAAAGGCCACATATGTATGAACCACACTATAAGTTACGGAAAATCAGGCAAAATGCTAGAATTCTGGAGTTTAAGATAGTGATCAGTGATCTGATTGTTGCTCTAAGACTGCTTCATGTACAGAGAGGATTTTGTTTATTTTAAGCATTTAATCATAGACCTGATAAATCACTGTCATTTGTCCAAGAGGTTGTACAGAACACACATATTTTTACGTTTAAGTAAGAGTAATCATCACAGCTCAAAATTTAGGGACAATAAAACATGGAAATTGAAAGTTTTTGGCAAAAAATTAAAGAGGTATTTGAAAAGGTTTTCTGTCCCATAAGCACTTTCAAAGCTGAGCTTCTCAGTGAATGTTGAAAATAAAACTAGAGCTTGTGTCAGAATATTTAGAATTAAATGTATTGAGTTCATTATAAAGCTACTTCTTTGTTTTCATTCTATGGTTCCAGTTGTAATTATTTTAATTGAAAGCTGATACAGGCTTTTTTTTTTTTTTTAATTGAGGGGAGTTTTATTAATATAGAGTATTTTTAAGAGTAACTTTCCTTTTTCAGATTCCTTATATTCTCTTTATCTCATTTTCTGTTTTCAGTATGTTTTAGAAGTGTCTCCATAATTCTGGAAAATTAGTTAACAAAACCTAAACCAAACCCCTGAAGAATATTCCTATGACGGAAATTTTTTCAGTCTTTTTCAAGCACTGGATCTTTGTGATTATTTTCCTCTCTTACTGTAACAGTAAGGAAGTACAAATAAACTAAGTGTTTCACGCTATTCTGCAATATTTCCTTTCCTAAGAGTAAGTAGTAAGGTTCAAGGTTTTTAAAATGCTACATTTGCTAATATATCACAAACTACACTAGAAACTATACTTGATTTTTATGCAAGCTGCTAAACAGTTCATTATTTGGCTTTGCCAATATTTGTAGTTCTTCCCAATCCTTTCCCTTGAAGAGGAGCAACAAATACTCCTTTGAATCTAGTTTTTTGCCCTTGATTACATCCAAGATTCTGCCCTCAAAGCTGTTCTCTAGATTATTAACTGTTTGAATACTACTTTAGAAAGTCAGCAGTACATTAGTCACATTAGGGTTTGGCTTTCTAACTGTCTACCCAATCAATAGCATTCTGCTCATTGACACTAAAAATATTTCCTGAAATAGAGTAATTGATCAGATACAGACCTACATGGCAGAATTATGGCTGTGCTACCTAGACCAAGTGGCTTTTGTATAGTAGAAGCTAGATAATTCTCTGAAGATTTGTATCCTATTATGAACTGTACTGGCTCTTATGAAAATTAATGGGAAGGCATATTTCTCATTAAAATGTTAAAGAGAAGCAACTCATATCCATCATTACTCAAATAATTCTTTCCTAGTAACTAGTTTTACAGTGGTAAAATGCATGTTCAGATTTGTATTGCTTCTGCTTGGTTTTCCAGATATAAATATTGCACTGGATTGATCACTGTATTTTACATTTTCTCTTAAAATTGAGACCAATGGACTGTATTTTACAAATAGAAAATTATGGAAGAACTGAACCAAATAAATAACTCTGCTGTTAAATCACACTCAGAAGGAGGTTCTCTTGGCTTTATTTATGTTTCTATCTGTGCTATTGATTTCTTATGAGTTTTTTCCACTAATTTTGACCCTAAAGAAGCCCTATGTATCTTTTTAAGATATGAGTATTAAATTTCTGAAAATTGGATTCACATGGATTTGGAGGACAAAATAAGATTTCCTGCCCAATCCAGAAATAGAAACAGTTTTTACCATCAGATAGAACATAAGGGATTAAATAGCTTGGCTTCCTTAACATCACTACCTTTTCATTAATTTAATAAAAATCTGTTTTTAAGGTCTCTCTATGTTTCTGCTATTATATAATTTTCTCTGGAAACTTGCCAATGATGTGCTGAAAACATGGGTATTTCCACAAAACTCACCTTCTTTATTCATGAAGAATAATAGTATACTCACCAAAATGCTAAGCTCAGAGGATGATGATTACTATTACAAGATCAAGGACATTTCTATGAATCACTTTTCATGAAAATCCTTGCATTTGTAATCTACAAATTGTGGCAGCTGCTTGCTGTACTTAAAAAAAAAAAAAAGATTTTGTGGGGAAAGGTAGAAAGATAAGCTAAATACAATGTGAGCCTTTTTATTTTTACAAATAGTTGTTATGCATGTGTTATTAGACATGTTTGGGGTTTGGTTTGTTTGTTTTCTTTGAGTTTTGGGGGGTTTGCTTGTTGGGGGGGGGGGGTGGGATGAATTTTCTTTGTTTTTTTGGGGGGAGTAGGGGTGTACTGGTGTCCCAGAAATGGACTTATTAGTTTGATCAGTTAAACTTTAGGGAGAATTTTTTTTGTTAATTCAAAAATCACGCCAGCACATATCTAGTTGTAAGATTCACATTTTATCCTTAGTTATAGTCTGTCTCTAAAGGTTATGAAGGTAAAATATATCCTTGTATGAGCAATTGAGACAATGGAATGTGCTGTCTTGAAGCAGCTAGTGGATCCCTGAATTGACTGGCTCACATTTCTTAATTTTCCCTTCATTGTTCTTCCTTCTGAAGACAGATAAATTACTGCCCAGAGGTGTCATCAAATGCTTCCCATTTCCATCTGAATAAAAAGTTGACTTTTACAAAACTTCCCAAAGCTTTCCCCTAGCAAAATTACTTTGATAAGGTACCTTGTAACCGTTTTGTATTCATAGAAGCCCCATCTGAAGAAACTCTAATGTAACACCATTATTTAAAGATAGACTGAGCAATTTCCACCTGAACCAGCAGGACTGGAAGCCTGCATCATCTTTTGAAATCAGCCCTTGGCCTTTATATGAGAACACATGCAATCAGCATTCCACAGGATTTTTGTTATTTGTCCAAAGGACCCCAACCATCACTGCCCAGGGATTAGTCAGAATGTAGCAGTCACATATGAGACTGCCCCCACATATTTTCTGAGTCACTAACTGCTTTCAGGTCAGGGAGTTCCTTTGCTTTTTCTGTTGAGTAACCCTCAATAGATCTCTTTTGCAATGATAGCCCAGGCTCCATTTGAAGTCATCTCATGGCTATGCACTGACAATGTCCTGTACTGGGGAGATTCACAGAAAATGTAGCTGCTGTCTGAAGAATTTCACTTGGTTTGAACCTGGCTCTTCTTGGCCTTGACTCTTGTTAGAAGTCCCTCTTAATTTTTTCCACCAGTGATATTGCAGCCTCTGACATAACCCCTACTAAATGTTTTTGGGAAGGAAGAGGGGTTCTTTGTTTTGTTTGGAGTTTTTTCCAGACTGAAAAATACCACTTTATTCTTTTGCTCCTTGTAAAGGAGTGTAAAGAAACTGTTACATGCATTGCTCATCCTTGTTACCCTCCTCTGAATCCTCTACAATTCCTATACATCTTTTCCGAGATATGGAGATCAGCATGATCCTCCTTGGTTCTTTCCATGTTGCTTTTCAAACAATTATTAATTTCCAATTTTCTTTTGTTTTGGCCTCTACAGTGCATTAAGTTGAAGTTCTGCACATAAACTAAGGTTCATCTTCTGCATAGTTATGATCAACCCACCTTTTTATGTGTTTCACTAGCACTGTTTTGCCCCAGGTCCATAATTTCACATTTATGTGTCTGGAAGTTCACCTGACATTTCAGCTGCTAGGTGATTTGATAAAGCAGTCTTATAAGATGCAGGAATTTTTATCATTAGATCATCTAAAAAGTCAGCCTGGTGCACATTTCTAAAATACATTAATATACAGATCAAGCTTGGGTTTGTAGTTATCTTTTGTTTTGAAAAATAAAGTGACACTCCAAGATCAAAAGGCAATTGACAAGATAATTATCTTAAGAGAAATGGAAATTCCATCACACTAAGTATAGTACAGAAGGCCATTGTACCACTGAAGATTTATCTCTGTGCATCTGACTAAAAAAAATTATCTTTTCAAAGAGTAAGCAGTTTGCTCTTTTTCAAAACACTGCAGTTAAGTTATTTTTTTTTTTCCATTTAAATAGGCCTTAAGTTTGTATCTTTGTTGTCCTGTGTGGGACAACAAATCCCTGCAGTGTAGTTTCAGACAAACCCCACACTGCATAACCCATGGCAATTAATCCCATTTTCACTGCATACCTGAAGATTCAAAAGAGTGTGAATGTCCACTTCATGGACAATAGAAGCTGTCTAGCAGGATGTGGGTTTCTAATGTTTTTGAAGTTGTTTAATTTGAGGAGTAATGAATATAAATGTTAAGACAAAGAAAATATAGGAAGTTGTTTTCTGCTGGGAAGACAGAGAGAGTGGGGGAAGGAAATCTTTTAAGGTATCTGGACTAACATACTTTTGTTGTGAGAGAAGTGTGTCTTGTTTGTTCTCAGTGTAGTTAATAAAAGCTCGTGCAATGTGCAATGTCTGTGTTTTACTTCCCATCACAGTCTGAAATGCAAGAAGGAAAAAAGAAAAAGTTTAAGGGTCTAAGTTTCCAAGGCATCACTCAGGTTAACAAAATGTAAACAAAAAGCTGTAGCAGTGCTTGTGATATAGGCTACATTGTGTATTGATAAATATATATTTTACACTTACCCTAATATCTTTAACTCTGCTATTATTACTCTTCAAATTCTTTAAACTTCCATATATTCTACACGAATTATATTTGTGTAGAGTAAATTCTAAATTATTTCACTAGTTGTTTGTGGTTTATTTTTTTCTCTGGCAAAGCTAACAAAAGTAGAACCTTGTGAATTTGAAGAAACTATGAAGTCTTCTCTTATTGCTGTTATGCCATTAACATGCTATCCATTTTCAGACAGCCTACTGTAAAAATTTTGAACTACTTTCTTAGTTATTTAGATCATTGACACAAAACAAACACAAGCAAAAAGAGAACGTAAAACCCCAACCAATCAACCAACCAACTAACCAACCAACCAACCAAATAAAAAACTCCAAAACAGCTAAGCAATTACAGCAAGGGGAATTACTTTTTATCTCCACACACAGCATTGCCAAAATTAATTAACATTGCTTACCAAGTGTATTTTTAACATTCAGCCAAAAGATTATTTTATCCTCCATCTGAACACTACTACTATTCAAAGGAATCATTCCTCTCTCTCCTCAACTTCATAGCCTTCTTGGGAAAATATACCAGCACTTTATCCTGCTTTGCAGCTGGATAAAGCAGTCTAAAACTGCTTTTTTGCTTCTAATAAATTTGTTCCTGAATTTTGCAACCTGTGCTCGTGTAATTTTTTGAAATCATAAATTAATTAAATCTTAAAATCACCAATTTTAAATTGTCAATGCATGTATTATAGTTATGTAACAATCAGAAGCAGCTAAATTAAAAAATAATGTTTTAAGAGGCCCTTAAAGATCATCATTTCCCTGTCTCAATATTACACCTACATTAATTCAAGCCAATGCTTGTCTAATCTTTTCCCAAAAGATTTCCAATGGCCATATAGTTGGGCAAATAGGTCAAAACTCACCCTTACTTTTACAATTGGTTTTTACTATGTCAATCTATAAATTCTATACTACTGGTAACTGGTGGGGGGGGGGGGTTATCCCCATCCTCTTTATGGGGTTAACATTTCTATTATTATAGTATTATGTTATTTGCCAACCGTATCAGATGATGATCAAAATATAAGTTAAGTTTAGGTAAAGTATATAATCAATACTTGAAGGTGAATTTCTGTGGCAAAAGAGAGGAAGATGGAACTGGGTGAGTTAATACTGATGTAGCTTCATCGAAACTGAAAGTGATTAAGTAATTCATGTCCTAATCTAAAACCTTTTTAAAGTCAATAGAAAAAATGTGGAAAGTTGAAATGCTATCAAGCATTCGGGCTGATAATTTAATCCACCTTTCACTTGAAAATTAATTATTTTTATAAATCTAAAATTCTTTTTCTCCAGTAACATATGCAATTAGTTTGTTTTGTCATGGAACAAAAGTATGGAATAGTCACCAGGTATAATTTTCTTTCCCACAACTACAGCTTTTGATCTGGAGAGGACATACATTTCTCTACCATGTAGAATTACTGTGAGCCAATTGTAAAGTTATATGTGTTCTCACTATTGAGAAGAAGTCATGCAAAAAAATTAAGATCGGAACACTCCCAAGCATATGAATAGCTTTTCTTCCACATGAATTATTCTGTTGACTTCACTAGGACTGCCTACATTTTTCAGGCATGGCAGGATGAGGATTATAATTTTTATGATGCTAAAAAATCTCTTAATAAGATAAAATCAAGGCAGGAATTTCTTAATGTTAAGAAATCAGAAAAATATGTCAATTATCCCCAGAATACAATACTGTGAAAACTGAATGCAAATAAATCAGATTTAAATATGTGGGTATCCAGTAAAATGAAATACTTTCAGATTACTGCTTTTTTTGTTTTAGTATCATAAGTAAACATTTGTCAGTGTCTCTTGTCATTAAAACATTCTTCTCACTAATACATTTCAGCCCTTGATTCTGAGGCATTCATGTGATCTTGCCTAATGCCTAGGCAAAAAAGTGCAAAAAGACATTGTGCCCCTGACTTCAGCCCCAAAAATTCCTAATTGGAGCCTTGGTTACATACAATTAAAAGGTAAATTATTCTATTCAAGATATCCATCCTTAATGTGCAGATTATTTTTCTGATTTAAAACAGAAAAAGCAAAAATACCTGGTGCTAGTACTCTCTAATGATGCATGTTCTTCTTGGCAATACACAGCACCAGTAAGAAAGCTTTAATTGCATTTTTTGGATGAATAAAGTGGGAAAAACAAATAAATCTTCAAAATTTCTGCTTCTAAAAAAAACATTTCTAGTACCATTCCTGTCTTTTCAGTAGGTTGGTATAAATATAAAACCGCAAATAAAAGAAAAATAGTGAGAGAAGATGTGGAAAGGGATCTGCTTCTATGATGTAATGATTATTCATTTTAGCAATATGAGTCAAGTTTTCAATCACTTTAGAACATACTTTTAGATGTTATTTTAATTTATATCATTCACTTACCATTTTACTATTAAAATCTTATCCAAGGAAAAGACAAGCACCAGAACATAATAGAAACACTTTCTGAATCAGCAACTAATGAAAAAGTCTAGAATTTTAAATAAATATATTAAATTCTTAGATTTTTTTAGAGGCCTTATTGATTCCCCGTGGAGAGATTTTTGGGGCTTGACATGTTAACATACAGCAGAATGTATTAACTTGCAAATTAATGCAGTATATTTATTTGCCCCAGAGGTGGAGTGATATGGAAATCATCTACTTACAACTCTGTCTATTACTGAACATGAATGTCTTGAGACCAGTGTCCTTTGCAATCTGGTTATTCTGGTTGCATTGCAGTATGATCATAATTGCCTCATTCTGTTTTTTTCAAGGTAATTTAGAGGATGCAAAAGAAAAAATATAAGCACTGCTAAATTTTGCTTATCTGGGACTGTGAGTATGGGGATACACATTGCTTTTATAACCTTACAGAAGTTATATTGAAGGCAGTGGCAAAACTAAAATCCTTACTGCCAGTAAAGAGGTGTGGCAGAAAAGTTAAGTATTGAAAAATAAATAATATCTTGTTTAGCCTTTGGACATTGCCCACTTTAAGCACAGGATTTAAGACTTTGAAATGTTTAAGACTTAAAATATTTCTCTGATCCTCCTGTGAAAGCAAGAGCAGAAGGGAAGGATCCATGCTAGAATATTTTAAAAGTATTTGTGCTAGCAAGGCAAAGTTCTTAGGTTTTCAAGAATCAGTTAAATGGACTGGGGAAAAGTATTTAACATGCAGAATATTCAGTAATGCAACATTCTATAATAAAATTAAACACTGTCATTTGCAGTAATTCGTCTCCAACACTTTTCCTAGTCTTGCAGTCAAGTGAGGATTTGGAAACATGCTATGCCTGACAGATAGTTGATAATTGACATCTTAGTATATAGTAGTTATGAAGAAGAGAGCAAGAAACACTGTTTTCCTTTAATACATGTCAATATTTTGTACAAAGGAACCTTGATCCTTCTTTGGAGCATCTAGTACTTAGTACTAAGGAAAAAAACCCTAACCAGCTATGGTTGATTTACAGTAGTCTTACAGTAGCTCTGAATCTGTGCATTTTCCTGCCACACTAGATGCGTTCAACACTGTAGAAATCTAAATAGTTAATATTCATAGCCATTTTATTATAAGTAATAATGACAATGGCAACACTTTACACTTACATATGTCATGCATTTCCAGTAATATTATATGATTATTAACAAAGGTGAAAGAAGCAGACCTCACACAAAACATAATTGAGTCAGAATCTCTGTATAAACAGGCAGAGATTGACAACTTTCAGTAAATTTTATTATGCCTACAGAAACATTCTGTGGGTTTAGACTAGGCATTTCATCTAAGCACTTTATCTGAATTTTATTTTTCACATTAAAAATATATTTAGCAGTAGCCTTTTGCAGTATGGTCCAGCATCACTTTATGCATTAAAGAAAAAAAAATCAGAATGGCTTGTGTAGTGTGGATTTATTTATTAGGTTTTTTGCAATTAGTAATAATGAATAATGCCTTAATTGAGCATGATATAATGAAGCAGGATTAAGACAATTAATTTAAAGCTAGTTTTCCCTAAAATATATCCTTTTTTTACCTTGCTGAGTGTTATTAGTCATCCAGAAAACATACAAGATCAGGTGAAGATTGGCCACTATATGGGAAATAATACATCTGACAGATCTTAAGAGACAGGATACCCATTTTACAATTGTATGAAATCACTGAAAATAAAGAGTTACATGTTTATATCCTGTCGGAAATAAATCGACA
>VXAC01001778.1:0-63826 GCA_013399225.1 Rhipidura dahli
AAATAAAATAAAATAAAATTATTTAGTTTGAAAGGTACTTCTAAGATCATTGAGCTATAGCATTAATCCAGCACTGCCAAGTCTGCCACTAAACTGAGTCCCTACATGACACATCTACACTTCTTTTAATACCTCCAGGGCTGGTGACTCCACCACCCTAGGCAGCCTGTTCCAATGTCTGACTACCCTTTCCATGAAGAAATGTTTCCTAATATTTAAACTAAACATCTCCTGGAGCAACATGAGGCTGTTTCCTCTTGTTCTGTCACTTGCTACTTGGGAGAAAAGGCCAACCCCCACCTGGCAACAACCTCCATTCACACAGTTGTAGAGAGCACTTAAGTGCCCTCTCAGCCTCCCTTTCTCTTGGCTAAACACTTCCAGCTCCCTCAGCCACTCTTCATCAGACTGGTGCTCCAGACCCTTCACCAGCTCCATTGCCCTTCTCTGAACACACTCAAGCACCTCAATGTCCTTCTTGTAGTGAGAGGCCCAGAACTTGACTCAGGATTTGAGTATGGCCTCACAAGTGCCAAGTACAGGGGGACAATAGCTGCCCTGGTCCTGCTAGCCACACTATTTCTGATCCAAGCCAAAAAGCCATTGGCCTTGGCCACCTGAACACATGCTGGCTCGTGTTTGGCTGACTATGATGACACTCAGGATGAACTGCTTCAGAACCTTCCTCAGCATCAAGATCAGGCTGACAGACTTCTGCTAGATGGGCATCACATTTGCCAGCTTGGAATCTCCCCAGTTAGCCAGGACTGCTGGCAAATTATGGAAAGTGGCTCAGTGATCACTTCTGTCAGCTCCCTCTGCTCCCTTGGATGGATTCCATTAATCCCCTAAAACTTGTGCATGTCTGCACAGTGCAGCAGGTTCCTGACTTTTTCTGCTTGGATTATAGGGGCTTCATTGTACTCCCTGCCTCTGTCTTCTAGCTTGGGGGCTGGATAACCCAAGAAAAAGTTGTCAGACTGTTAAAGACTGAGACAATACACCATGTACCTCTGTTTTTCTTCATCCTTTGTCACTATGTTTCCCCCTCCATCCAATAAAGGATGAGGATTTTCCATGGCCCTTCTTTGGCTGCAGATGTATTTTTAGAAAAACTTTTTGTCTGTTATAGCAGTGGCCAGATTAGGTTCTAGTTGGGTTTTCATCCTTCTAATTTTCTCTCTACCTAACCTCACAGGACTCTTATAGTCCTCCTGAATGAGCCACTCCTTTCTCCAAAAGTCATAAAATCACCTTCCTTTTTTTCTTGAATTCAAGACAAAGCTCTCTGTTAAGCCCAGCTAATCTTCTACCTCACCAGCTTCTTTTCTGGTACATGTGTCTTTAAGATTTGCATCCTGAAGAACATCCAGCCTGGCTAAATTCCTTTGCCCTTCAGGACTGCTTTCCAAGGAATTCTGTCAACCAGGCCAAAGCCTGACCAAGGAAATCCAAGGTGACAATTCTGCTGACTCCTCTCCTTACTTCTCAAAGACTCAAAAAACTCTATCCTTTCATGATTGCTACGCCCAAGACAGCCTGCAACCATCACATCCCTCACAAGTCTTTTCCTGTTCTCAAACCACCAGTCTGCTAGGATACCTTCCCTAGCTGGCTCACTCAACAGCTGTGTCAGATATTTCCCTTTCCCTTGAAATAGAATTTCCTCTGAGTTTTAGTAGTTCTGATTTGGAGAAATTCAGGCATCTTTTACAGTTTAGTTATTAGTATCTCAGTCAACATGATTTCACCATAGCTATACACACATAATGCTACCAGGGTAAAATTTAATCTGTAGGATAGGGTAGGAATAATATAAATGGTTTATGGAAAAAAAAAAAAAAAGTAGTTACAACCCACTTATTCTTCTACTTGATCTGCTTGTAAAGTTTTTTTATATTTTCCCCATGCCAGATACATTACCACCACCCATTGTTTTATTAAAGTTTTCACAAAGAACTGCATTAGTTTTGATGACCAAGAGTATTCAGACACCACTCTTTCTAGCACTTTTGTGTCAGCTCTATACAGGGGAGAAATAATTACCAATATTGTTGAAATTTCTGGTAGCATTAATCTCTCTAGCAAAATACAGAAGCCTGTATATATCTTCAACCCTTGAGGCTTGTGGAGAACTCTCATAAGACCAACAAAATAAAATTGCTTCTCTAATCTTTCCCCAAAGTGGTTTTGATAAAAATAAGTTTCTCTTTGCTCCGTGCTGTCTGATTTTATTTCTTTACAATTTATCATTTCATTAACCAACAATACATCCTACCACCCCGGCTTCATTATTCATTCCAGAGTATCACATAGCTTTAAATAACGATGTTGAAGTCATGTTATTAGATAGTGTTGTCGTCAGTAAAAACACATAAATCAATGTAAAATACATACAGAATGAAAGCTTAGTGGTCAGAACTGGTCAAAATTAATAAAACTATAAAGATGTTGTAAGTAACTAGTTTAGGGATGGGAAAGTAGAATAATCACAGGCAAAACCAATTTAATAAATAAAAAAGTGATGGTCATAAAAGGGTCGCTCAAGTACAGGCTATGCAATCCATTAAGAAAAAAAATTCAAAAATTATTTCTGTTTTGATATGCAGCAGTAGTTTTACAGCTGTTTGTTGCTCACAGGCTTTTCCTTAAATCTACCTTCAAACATTTTTTAGCCTGGACTTCATAAAAAGAAGTTAAGAAATTAATGAAATTTACCTGATGACACAATAGCTTCTTCAGTATAATTTAGGCATATGTGAATTATTTTTTACCACCAAATCATATTCTAATTCAGAACTACAAGGATTAAAGTAGGAATCACTTGATCAAATTGTTTCTGTGATGCTTAGACTAATAAGCCTAACAACCCACTGAGTATCTACAGCATCAGCATCCACCAGGGCCTTGGATGGCCCTTCAGACACCTGGCATTGTTTCAGACCACAAATGTAGCCCAGGCACACATAATTTTCAAAGCAGATGCTATCAACATTGCATCATCTAACTGTTCAACACCAATAATTTAACCTTCAGTCTGGATTTCCATAACTCAGCTCAGAGCCTGCATTTCTGGGTTCAACCCCTCGATTCTGTGGCTGCCTGCTCTTGACGGGTGCATTTCTGCCATGCTTCTGCTGCATCTGCCACTGCTGGCCTGGAATCTCAGGTGGCCTCCTGAACTAATGATGAAGGGCAGGGGACAATCTTGCCCCAGCTAATTTCAACTAATTTCACTAGGTTCTGGACTAAGATTTTTTTTAAGAATAAGTGCTGCTTTATCCATTATGCTTCAAACCCCAAAATGTTCACTCTAAGTCACCAAGTATTTTCCATCCTCTAGATACCTTACTGGGTGCTCAGAATGTGCTAATGGACACTGCATCCTACCTGGTCTAAAATCAACAGCCTATTAATCATTTGCAGGGCTCTTTTGACTGTAAAATTTATGATGTAGAGACTGAACACATTGTCTTGACCTTCTTTATGGAGGCACTCAGCATCCTTGCTAAAAAATAACCCAGCACAGGTTATCCACTCTCCATTGGACAAAAGTACAGTGGGTAGTATCTTAATTTTATGCACTTTATAATTCTTAAAATAATCCCCAAATATTCAAAATACACTGTTTTGAGAAAAATACCATGAAATCTATTAAGCATTTCTTTAAACACAAAGTTCATGTAGCTCTAAGACAAATAACTCTATAGCTATATAAATAACTTGTACATTAATAAAATAATAGTTTAAATACAGGAAAAATAGTTTGAGTACAGGAAAGTCCTGGAGTTTTTCTTATCACACAAATAAATCAAGATTACATAGAATATTCCTGCAGTTTTAGAATTGGAGTAATTCTTGAAATTAGAAAGTTAATTTCAGCTTCATCTATTTACAGAAACAATCTGTGCATGGTGCTAAAATATATATATTTAAAGGAAAAGAAAAATCTTTGTAAGTATGCCTATTTTAAATATTCATTTTTTTTCAGTTGAAATTTTCAGTTGAAGTAGGCCTTAATCTGGGTATTAGCCACCTGTTGCTTCTGAAGATTTATTTACATATTTTGTGGACAAACACCTTGGTTATTTACCTTGCTGTACTTGCTGTTTAACTAGATTGTCCAACAAAGCCATAGAAGAGTCTTGTATAAAATAATATTATACAGTGCTAGAGATCTATTTTCTATATCCTTTACATGCAAAGAATGTAGTGACATTCAGGCTGAAAAAAAAAAATGCATCAAATACATTATCACAGACTAAGTTATTAACCTGTGAGTTGGTGTGAATAGTGGGCAGTGCACAATAGTGATGTCCCTGCACATCAAAAGGAAAATAAGAAAGAGAAATAGAGATAATATGACCCCCCTCACATACTCCATGTTCCATAGAAGAAATGAGCTGAAACTTTCTTTTTCTCTCTCCTAAAAAAAACCCCAGTTTTTAAAAACCACCAGAGGCTTCCTCCTTTTGTTCAAGGACATACAAATAAGGCCCCTAATTTTCCCATGAAGTGTTCAGCAAGGGTCATTATCTGAATGTGTACAGAGTATGCAAAACATTCAAAACTTTTTTTTTTTTTTAATGTGGTTATTTTTTTTCATCTTCTCAGTCATCACAGCTGCATTTGCAAAGTAAAAAAAGAGTAGTTTCAAGGGGAATGAGAAAACACAAGCTTTCTCCTCCCACTTGTAAGATCAGTTACAGCTTAACTATACTATGCTAGAAAAATGTCTGCATGAGACTTTTCCCATGTAGTACAAACTGTGAACTAATAACTTCTCTGCCAGGAAGTCTGAATACATTTAGGGACACAATAATTTCTACTCTATTAAATTAGGCATCCTCATAAATTTTAGAAGGAATAGGCCAAATGTTTGAAGAATGAAGGACTACAATGAGTAATTCAGGAAATAAAATATAACTTAGTCTTATAATTTTTTTTCATTTGCTGATTAGCTTAGAGAGCAGGCTTACACTTTGGCCAAATTATATTTGTCTTTGGGTTAATTTGGAAGGTGTGTAATTGCCTAGGTGGCTTGAAATCTCAGTACTACAGTGGGAGATGAAAATGCTTTTTCCTCACTTTGCATTTTGCAGGAAATGATATAGGTTTTTTATTCTTCATAATAATTTATATGTTACATTTACAGAGAGCTCCAGAATGTTGGTGAACTATTTTTGTGTCAGCTGTTAATGCTGATCATTTAAACAGAAGTTATTATGTAAATTACACTAATCTTAAGCACTTCTTGTGAGACTTTACTCTCATGTGAGGAAAAATACAGCTGAACATAGAACATATCACTGCACTATTAGAGCAGGAAAGACTCTTCAAAAGGGTGTACAGTAAGTCTTCAAATACTTATGACTGACACCATTTAGTGGGTACTTAGTGCCATATATCCTTTTAATGTCTCATCCTTCTGCAGAGTTAATAACATATTCAAAGACTATTGTAAACCCTTTTTATTTCTTAAATATTCAATGGTGCCAAAAGTACCTTTGGTTTGTTCATGCCATACACTTATAAGATGATTATGACGCTTGAGTCATGCTTAAATCCACACTCTTGCCGTAAAAGATGAAAGAAAGCATTTTAGTTTTGTCAAGATTGTGACTCCTTCAGCTGTCTCTGCTTTCAATCTTGTCAGTCTTTTTTTCCCTATCTCATACTTGTTCTTTGCCAAAAGGTTAATTGATATTTATTATATATAGGCATTAAACAGAGGACCCACCCTAAAAACATTATTTTTTCACTGGAAAAAAAGCAACAATAACCATGAACAGTAAAAGCATTGCTAAACAGAGCCTCCTTTCCCAAGGATTTTTCCTTTTTTTCCTACATGCTATCCAAACCATAGTCTGCTGCTTTAAACCCCACATTATATAGGCTGAATTCTTTGAAGTTCCTAAATATTGCATTTATGTATCACATTTAGAGTACCACCATCATATTTAGCGTACCACCAAAACCCTCCCCTCCCCTCATCCAGCCATTCAGCTCTGCTAAAGTTTTAATTTCTGTTTTGAAGCAAAGTGTTCTGATTTTTTCTTCACTGCTCATGTCCTTGGTTTTACTAGCACTCCGAGTCCAGACTGCTCAAGTTGCACTGTCACATCTGTCTTGAAGAATGGTTATTCTGTGCAGAAAACAGAACCATGAACATGGTGTTTCCAGGTGTTTTCTTTCATCTATTTTTGTTTGCATCACAGGTAACATTTGTAGATATAAATGGATTCAAGTCTAATTCCAGATGCAGTTAAATATTTGTCATTATTTTCGTACAACAGACGTTTATTCTTAACATTTATGGTCATTTTGTCATTCAGATTCTGGATTAAGTTAGTGTAACTCTAGAATAACTGATAAAAGATTTAACACTTCCTTTATATTTAAAATAAGAACAATAAACCTTTTATGCTAATAATACAAAATATGGACAAAGAGTACAACTAAGTAGCCTGGCAAACTATTTGATTCCTTTAATTTCTATGATTTAAATGTGTTTTTTGTCATTTCATCTAAGTCACATACTTTACATTATTAATCTTCTGAAGTGTTCTGCAACCTTTTCTCCCTGCATGCTATATATCATTCTTCAGGTTAGCTCACAGGTTTTTAGCACGTTTCTCAGATTATCTTAATTCATTACTTTATCAAAATAATTATTTTTTAAATTTTATTGAAATTCAATTAATAATTTATTTACAATATGATGCTTACTTCTAATATAGGTGAATTCATAAATTTCCCACAGTAACTAGTAAAAGTCTATTTATCCTCCTTCAGGTCTTCCTCCTTAGTGATTAAATTTATCACTGTCTGCATCTTTTTTCTTCTCCTGAACATTATCTTGTGCCAGTGTAATATTATTCCAGCTAATAGCTGGCTGTACCTTCACACATATCAAATAAAGGTGCTTCTAGTGTGCACTTTATTCACTTAACCTTGACAAAACTCCAAACTCCTTTCACTCTATGTTTCTATAAATTCCTGCATATGAGGGTAGATCACTCTTATGCTTTGAGGAAATTGTCCTTGAAGTACAGCAAGCTGTCATGGGCTATCATGCCCTTAAAAATGAGATCCCTGGGAAGACAAGGCCATGCAGGGGAAGCTGCTGGCCATTTCCCAAGTAGGCTGCCCTGAAGGGTCTTTTTTCTGCTATCTACCTTTTCTATTCACCTCAGAATTTAAAATTGTACAATGGCATGATCGCAGCAGCAATGGCTGTCATCGATCCTAAGATCCATGACCATTCTTCTTTTACATGAGCAGTAGATGCAGCAGGACGCTTTCTCTAGTTTGGCCATCCAAAACCTGCATCAAAAATTGATCCTGACACATTCTAGAAATGTCTTTCCAAGTTTTCCTTTCAGCAAATGTCAGGTAAAGTCCTCCATGAGATGCAGGACCTGTTATTGTGAGGCTGTTTTAAAGGAGACTTTGTTCCCCTGTTTTCAAGTGTCAGCCTGTCGCAAATGTTCACAGCAATTACCCCTTTTTGGTCCCCACTCTGATCACATTACATAAGATCCCAAATGATCTGTTGCCCATCCCACAGCAGGGTTCTCTACACTTCTGCTGGGTTGACTCTGGCCAGCAGGTAAGTCCCCACCCAGTTGCTCACTCACTGTCAGTAGGATAGGAGAGAGGATCAGAAGGGTAAAAGCAAGAAAAACTGGTGGATCAAGATAAAAGGCAAAGCTGCACATGCAAGCAAAACATAACAAGGAATTTGTTCGCCACTTTGGACCTGTTTTGCCTTGATGTTTCCTTTTTCCTCAATAATCCTTATTTCACCTAATGAAAATTAAGTTTTCAATTCCCCTCCTCAGCTATGGCAGAGGCAAATAAGTGAATAGTCTTTTGTCAAGCTTGGTGCTTAACCAGCATCAAACCACCACAACTAGGTGACTCTTAGGCTGTAGGATAGAAATGTTATCATTCATGCACATGAACAAAGTATTTTTAATCACTATATGTATTAATATTATGTATTTTATTGATGTCTGACAATCATATAATTTTTCACATTTTAAGAGATATATTGTAAGATTTAAGAAACCTTGATGGAGTAAATACATAAAGTAGCCATGGTTTTTGTGTGTAAGAATGCAATTTTGTAATTTCAATTTTTAATTATTTTCAATAAATATTTCACCAAAACTTCTATAACCGAGTATGTTTTAAAATATTTTTCAGTATTTCTAAGGTTTGGCATCAAGGGTCATTTTTTGGGCCAACATTCTCAGCCTGCAAACTAGCACATTTTTACTTCAGTATTTAAAATTAGCATAACTGTCATTCAAAGGAAGCAGGTACATAGTCTTTGGTTCTTTCAGGAAAAGAAACCAAGGACTATGGTCCATATGGACCATAAATATGGAGCATACATTTTATTTTTAAAATTTTTACTATTATAACTCATGAATAGTAAATAATATTTTCTTTCTTTTGTTTATTATAATATAATAAAACATGGAAAATGACAGTGTTGTAAAAGGTTTTACACAAAAATAACTACTTAGATATTGGAGGTAGTTGCAAGGGATTATTCATTTCTATACATTATGATCAGCTTCCAGTGGCTTGCACAGTAGAGTGTTTGTTTTTTGTTTTTTTTTTTTTTGTAACAATGATCACTGTGATAATGGGAAGAGCAGAAGTTCCAGTGTGACTTCTACCTTTTGTGTATATAGGCTGCTAAGGAAGCCTATCTATCAGCAGTCAAGACTTTTGATTCTTCCACCCCAGCAATTCACAAACTCTGAATAAGAGGTAACAAACCCCCACAGAGTACTATATGGAATGGAAAGACTTAATAACATCTCTGTAGTCTCTTAAAACTATGGCTATGTGAATAGTGATTTAGAAGCAACCTATCTAAAGAAAACAGAAATTATCCAAGGAGAGTCCAAACTATCAGCTTCCCAGAAGTCAGGGAGCCAGTAAGTATTAGACTTTTGTGAAAAGGGACCTGCACTTATCTGCAGAAGTGTAATTTGAAATACCTGTTTTGGTGTGCTTTATCACGTTGATGGCGTTTTCAGTAACATTACCGTGTTCATGATCCCTCATGTGACAAGACGCAGCATAGCAAAGGAGGACAAGGTCTTGGCAACCTAATTCAGAATGTCTGGAGAGCATGAAAACAGCATAAAGCCTCTGTTCTAAAGATGATGATTACTTCTGTTTTCACAGGCATGGATTTGAATGTAGTTTACTGGGCAAATATGTTCTGTGCAGATTTTGTATTGTGCGTTTGCATTTTAATTTAGGCAACATTCAGATGTTGCTACATTTAAAGAAAATCTATAAAATATGCTTATGAATACAAAATTTTTGCTAGGGTGTTGGTGAATAGTGTATAGCCAGTTCCAGCAGCTCCAGAGGCCCCAGCCCATACAGAAATGTAATGGTACTTCAAACTGAATGAAATTTAACATTTAAAGACCCTATAAAACAGTCCCTTAATATTTTTAATGTATGTCAGTGGAGTTTTGGGGTGGATTTTTAAGTTGAAGACTTGTTGTAATATGCTAATACTGGAACATAATGACAAATGATGCCTGTAGCAGCTGCTTTCCTCAGCAGTTGTTCTGAGCTACAGAGATTATTCTGACACAGATCAGCCCTGTGTCCTTATTTCCACACTTAGACTAGCAAAATGGTTAGGTGTATATTTGACAGTCAGCATCTGCTCAAGTCCTACTGATTTAACTTGAAAGATTTCTCTATGAAAGCTGTAGCAAGGATATGATCTGCTTAAGTAATAGTAAGAATAGAAATGTTTAGTTTGGCCATGCCTCTGAGTACAGACCAATGGTTTTAAATGTTACATGCAGGAATATGTGAGCCGCATCTTAGCTGCTCCTGACATCTAGGCTTGCTAAATTTAAGCTAAAGTGATTTTGCCTGTACAAGCTAAAGAAGACTTTTATTTAGCTTTATTGAAAGGGGAATTGAGTTTGAAAAAGTCCTTTACTGAGTAGGGTCTGATAAAAAACAGACTTCAGAATTAAAAATAGAGAAATGCCACAGACTTCTCCAGGAGACTGCAAGACAAGTGATTATTTGAATTTTGCAAGAACCACCTTATCCTTCTATTTCGACAACCACGATTTTACCATCATACATCGGTTTTGATAAAGAGGTGGTGAATGGAAAATTTGTCATATGGGTATCACCATCAGGCTGTAGCTAGACCACTGGTGATGATGCTGATTGAAGGGATGTAAGCAAGTGTAACTCTCAACCAATCATGACCCTCTCAATTCTGTCTGTTGCATATCTGTGCTGTATAGTAAACCCTCTGGGGAAGGTTGTACTGCTGGTAATAGCTATACAAAGCTCAGAAATATATGTTCTCAGAATAGCTTGGTAACAAAATTTGTAATGTTAATTCTAGGAGAAGTTTAGGCAACATTTTAAAAGTTTAATATGCAGCTGCTGAGCCATTCTATGTCTTGTAACTACAGCCTCTTCTGTCAGATCTACACTACTTTGAACTAGAGATTCAGCACACAGCATTTTATGAAGTTGCACTTCAATTTGTCCACAAGTGACTATGACAGGCTGCTCTGCTCCCAACAGTATTTGTAATAGATTTTATTTCAGGAGTCCCCTTGCTTAAATCCTGACATTCTCGTATGTGATACTGCCTTCCATAATACTCTCATAGGCAAGCTCTGGAAGTGTGGGCCAGACAAGTGGATGGTGAAGGGCATTGAGATCTGGCTGAATGGCAAAGCTCAGAGAGTCGTGATCAGTGGAAGAGTCTGGCTGGAAGCTTGTGACTAGTGGTGCTGCCTAAGGTTCAGATCTGGGCCCAGTATTGTTTAACTTATTCATCAATGATTTGGATGAAGGGGCAGAGGCCTCCTCAGCAAATTCACTGAAGGACCTCGGTGTCCTGGTGGACAACAAGCTGTCCATGAGCCAGCAGTGAGTCCTTGTGGCCAAGGAGGCCGAAGGTATCCCTGGGGTGCATTAGGGAGGTCACTGCCAGCAGGTCAAGGGAGGTGATCCTGCCCTCTGCTCAGCCCTGGTGAGGCCACATCTGGAAAGCTGTGTGCAGTTCTGGGCTCCTCAGCACAGGACAGACATGGGGCTCCTGGAGCAGATCCAGCAAAAGAAAATTAGGAGCGAACTGGAGCACCTCTCTTATGAGGAAAGGCTGAGGGACTGGACCTGTTCAGCCTTGAGAAGAGACGACCAATGTCTGTCAGTATCTGAAGGATGGGTGTCAAGACGATGGAGCCAGATTCTTCTCAGTGGCGCCAAGCAACAAGACAAGAAGAAATAGGCACAAAGTAGAACACAGGAAGTTCCACCTGAACATAAGGAAGAACTTATTTACTTTGTGGGTGATGGCACTAGACCACGGTGACCAGAGAGATTGTGAACTGTCCTTCTCTGGAGAGACTCAAAAGCCATCTGGGCACAATCCTAAATAACCCTGCTTAAGCAGAGATGACCTCTAGTTGTCCCCTCCAACCTCACCCATTCTGTCATTCTGTGGTCCCTGAATAATAGTCAAATAGCCAACAAAGGCCATGCAGACCTGGCCTCAGCTGCCAGTATTGGAAATTAAGCAGGACAGCACATACTGTGTTGTCAAATGAGCACCTTTTCCTTGCAGCATGATTTTCAAAGCTACACTGAATACATATGGCTTTTTGAAACACCTTAATAAAAGCAAAAGGTCTATTTCATGCAATTTAGTCAGAAACTCAATGCTCCAAAATTTATTAAATTGTTAGGTTACATAAGAAAGGGAAAAAAGTAGTAAGTATGGAATAGAACACTTACCAAGAAACTTCCATTCTCAAAGTTGCCCCATATTATTACAAAATCTAGAAATATTCTCAGTGGTATATGAAACTATGTTTGGCTAGGCTAGAAGCTATTTCAATTTCAGTATCACACTCTGATGCACTAGAAAAAGAGATTTCCCAGGGATGATATGAAAAACCTTGTCATGAAAGCACAACTTGCTCATTGGTATAGCCTTTTCCTTTTAGTATGGAGTTAATTATTGCTCTTGCAATTGAATCGTTTCCTCAACTTAGGTAAAATATTCAGCAGTCCACTGTATAAGGTTCTAACAATTTTGCCACTAGTGTCTACAGATTGATTGTCATAGCTATTTAACATCCACCCAAATGTGACTGTTCATAATACAGAATTTACCCTGCAATAAAGAGAAGAAGCCTAGAGAAATGAAATTACTGACTCACAAATATATCTCTTAGAAATCAAGAAGGTCAGAGTCAGATTAGTATTTCATATTCAAATTACATGTCATGAGCATCAATATGTAAACACTGTTAATAAATCTGTGCATTTCATTTCAAGTAGTGGTGAAAGTATTGCTTAGGTTTAACATAATAGATAATTTATTTTTAAAGTACCACTGAAAATATTATTACTACTGTAGGAAAAAGAAAATCAGATTGGGTTCTTTCTTTGATTTAACTAACAGTTTTTAAAATCTCAGCCAGCATATAATTATGGGCATTCTAGAATATGCTGGACTAATTAAGATCTGCCTTGGAATTATGGGGGTTTTCTAATAAATACTTTCCTAAAAAGACATGTTTTGGAAAATAACTGTTTGGTGTACCAATAAAAGTAATTAGTTCAGTAAATACATATTTGCAGATAATTACTCAACTAGTGTCCAGGACTGATCCCCTGCATCTGATAACAGTTGATGCTGTAAATTTACTTAAACAGGCATGAACTTGAGTTCCATCATGTGAAAATTTTAAATGAATATTTAAATATCTGATTTGATTTCTGCACTATATTGTTACACTGAGGAGGCAGAACTCTTTCCTGGCCAGAATAAAATCTTCACATTACAGCTATGATAATTTCTTGGCCATATATAGCCAAAGGGATCATTACAAGCTGATAAGGTAGGTAAAACTTTTATTTTGAAGGAACAAGTAGAACTGAGGCAATCTAATTCAATTTATCCAAATAATACAATTCTCCAAATACAGGACACCTAGACCACCCTTATATTCTGAATACAAACCTAATCAAATGCAAGTGAGTGCTCAATACTAGAATATTTAACCAAAGCCCATTTAGGTCTGTGTAAAGAAAAAAGGAGATAATATAATTTTGTTCAACTCAAGCTACCTCAATGGTTTCCTTTTAATGAAAATACTTCAAGCCTTCAAAGTGAAATATCATCACATTTAAAAGTAAAGGATAACAATAACACAGATGTGCAGAGAATACACAAAGGTTTTAACTAAAAAAATCAAAAAAATGTGACCAATCAGAATTTTGCTAGTCCTGCTACTGTAAACTACTGTTACTCTAGTTGAGTAATTCTTGTCTTTGATGGGAAATTAGTTACACACAGTGAATGGCAGATGGAGAACAGACCTGAAATGTTGTTCTTAGAAATCAGAAAATAAATTCAGCCATGCTGTACTGGTATCAAAGTCATTATTGGAAATTAAATGGTAATTCCTCATTACATGAACAGATTGACAGGAAACCTTTATTCATTCAAAATTATTTTAGCATTTATGCCATTGAATAAATTTAGGAGACACAAACAAAAGTAGCATTCCTTGGTCAGACAGATTTGAACAGTTGGGAAATATCAGCAGGACAGTGGGAGATTACTACATTACTTCAGTAAATTTTTAAGATTTATCTTTTTAAAAAAGCTTAGTGATTTATTTCCTCTTCTTTGAAGAAATATTTTTTCAGTGTGAAATACACAGGCAGTGGATACTAGTGCATATGTTATACTGGCGTGTTTAGGTCAGCACAAACGAAAAAAATCAGTGATAACTGCTTGGACTTTATTAAACAAGACCTCAAATAAGTGCATAGTTCCACCTAATTTTCTCAAACCATAGCAAGTTGAAATAAAATTTGAAATCTCCTACCCTATTACATTATCTTAATTTTTAGAAAAGTGTAATTTAACCACAGAACTTTACTGTGCTACTTCTAGTTTAATTTTCATAATGCATGAAATGCAACAAGGTAGAATAAAATATAAAAGTTATAAGAGCAAAGATGAATGACCCAGAATGGCAGGGGTATCTTAAGCCAGACTTTAGTGCCAGAAAAAGTCTTTATATTTTCTGTATGGATCAAAGAAGAAAATTCCTACTGGACATGCTTTGATATGTTGACATCAGTTCACCTGTTGACCAGTTCCACTCTTACAAGTGATAAATCATAAGATAAAACCAAACAGAAGTTTTGTGGTAAACAGAGGGGGTTTTGCTAAAGGCTAAGGGGGCATTGATGCAGAAAAATAGGAGGAAGATGTTTGCAGAGGCATAGAAGGAGACATCCCAGAAAATCATCCCTGTTTGGGGACCTAGGGCTCTGGGCTCCTAGGGAAATCTGCTTGAGCCAAGAGGATCCTGTGAAGCAGGAAGAGCAGTGAAGCAAGAAAACGTACATGGCATTTATTACTCTGTATATTTGAGCTATGCCAAAGGTGATATTTGGGCTGTGCAAAGACTTTGAAAGAGCAGGGATATTTTCTTTCATTTTTGTATATTTTTTGTATATTCCCAGTGACCAGCTTCCTAGTGTAAGGGAAAGAATGTGAAGCATAAAACAAATACAAAGCCACTAGTCTGCTTAGGCCACAAGGTCTGATTTGTCTTGATGGGCTAAGAGAAACATTTTCTCCTTGTAGGATATATATTTGGCCACAGAGTCCAAAACCTATCCTGAAACATATGCAGATTTCTCTCACAAGTGTGATATTGTGGGATTCAAGAGACTCAATGTAAAAATATCCACAGTGGGAACTTTCTCATAACAAATGGGTCACTGAGGATGCTGTCATGGATATCTGCACTGACATGACTCTTTGGAAATACTTGTGATGGCAATCAACTAAAAGTAACATATTTTCCTTACATCTACATCTCACTGCAAGACATATCTAGATGGATTTGGTAATAAAACTGAGCCATTTTAAAAACAGACAATGCTCAAGAAGGAGCCAAGAAAGACGAAAGAGTGTGCTAACACAAGAAATTGAAAAATTAGAGTTCACACTGTTCTTCAAATAGGAAGTTAAGAAATGTGAAATTGCATCCTACAGATATGATGAATTAGGTATAGGTATTACCTGGTTCATGAAGAAATCTGTCTGCATTTGACGGCCTCATTTTATTGTGCCAGAAAGTAAATGAGACTACAAAGGAATGAGTGTGAACATCAAATAAGAAATAAAAATATTTACAATATTATAATTGTTAGTCTTTTAAATTGCTTCTGTTTTTACCAGATAAGGAATTTGGATTCTGGCACTACCATGTGTGAAAGTCACATTCAAAGAGTACATTGCAGTTTTACTTTCTGGTAGAACAAAGTTCTCAGCCTCTGAGAGATCAATCACCTACAGTGAAAAGACAAAATATTATCATGGGTGCAGAGAATTTCTGTACCTTTTATACATTAGGACAGTATAGAAAAACTTGAATTCAGGCTAAGTTGAAGATAACAGCATAGTGAATCAATCAGTTTCACATTCCAGTCAAGTGCAAACAACACTACGTGTTGGATCAGGTGACAAGAGGATTTCACAGGTCAGACTGAGACACAGGGAGGTTCCTGCAGGACAGGGCACGTGGTGGCAAACATGGATCATGACATGGCAAGAGCCGATGTTGTCTCTGGAGACTACATTCTCTGCTAGCTGCTACACACTGCTTCTCTTCATGCATTACACAAAATTTCTCAGTAGGTCAACCTTCTATGTCTGGAATAGAAGAGAAATTGTAACTGAACTGGAAAAGCATTACCTGAAGCTCAGCAATATCACAGGAACGCAGATATGTGAATTGTACATAATTCTGAGGTTAGACAAATCTGAAAATAAGTCTCTGTAGGCAATGGCATAAAAACAAAACAAAAACCAAACCAAAACAAAATGCAAACAAACAACCCTCCCCAAAGAACCCCAAACCCCAAACAAACAAACAAAAATAAATAAACAAATGAACAAAACCCCCCAAAAAAACCCAAAACCCCCAAACCTCTTCTGTTTTTCCAGTCCATTCCACCAAATAATTTTGGTATTTACATTCTGAACAAGTCATCTTTGGGGTGCAAGCAAATGCCCTGTTCATTAATAATAGTGCAGGTCAGACAAAATCTACCAAAAAATGTAAAAGTATAGATTGCAAAAGTACATAGAGACTTAGGCTAACTTAAGTTAAATTATCTTAAAACTTGCTTCAACAAGATTTGTTATAGTTTGAAAATGTTTTATGTTTTTGCACACTGAGACTGTGGTTGTGTTTGGAGAATTGCTTCCAAGAAACCTGGATTTCCAGTTTCTATAAATGTGACCAAGCCATTGTCTCATTTTGCAGAAAGCTGACTCATAAAGAAGTTTTCACAGAGACTTTCACACAGACATATATAAAACTGATTAAAAAACTGAAGAACAATTATCAGTAATTCAAGCAAAACTCAAAATATATTTTTAGCCTTTGCATACACCTGGAACTTTATAGTTCGTAGCTCCTGAATTGTGCTGACCTTTCTATAACAGAAAAGATTTTTTTTTTAATGAAAAGTGTGCAGTTTAAATGGAAAATGACCATGAGGAGTTCTTAACATTTTCTTTTCCCTTTCTCTTCAGGGAAAAAGAAAAGGTATCATAATCCAGGAGCAATTGGAAAAAAAAAAAAAAGGTAAAATATTTTTATAACAGTTTTTCTCTACTTATTAAAAAAACCTAGTTGGTAAAGGAAGAAATGCAGAATTGTCTTCTTTTGTTATTGGTCAAATATCTAAATTTCTTCTGGGGAATATTGTGAAGAAGACCACCTAAACAAATTGAGGGTTGGTTTTTTTTGTTTTTTTTTTTTCTTTTTGTCGATATGGCTTGTAAAATATCTTTGAGATGAGATGAGTATCTCCCCAAGCCCACCTGGTACTACTGACTAAATCCCCAGTGGCTGTCATGGGTGCTTTGTTTTCTACATTTAGGGACAAAGGGTGTTACTGAGGAGCTGAATCCTACCTTATAAGTGTAGTCAGTGTTTGTGTACAGGGACAACTGAAGATTGACATATTTTGCCCCATGTTCCTCCCTGGATCAGTCAAACTGCAGTGTAGAAACATAATTGTGTTTGCAGGCATAGGCCCTGATAAGGAGCAGGAAAGATGATCTCATATACAGTGACACAGACTGTTGCCCACCTGCCTTCAAATGTGGACAGAAAAGCAGGTGTCTGTCTGCACCCTACTGAGACATAATCATAATGAGCTGATCCAAACTTGCTATCTAGAAATTCAGCTTACATGCAAGACTTTATTGCCAAAGACTACATAACAGATTCAGCATGCTTCCCTCACTGCTTCTCCTGCAGATGTAATCCTGCAGTGTGGCTCATAGTGAGAGAGGACTTTCGGATGCTTAGTGAATGTTCTGGCTTATTAAATATCTCCTTTTCTCCTTGTTCCTTGGTTCTAGTTCCTAGAGCCTGCTGCTCAGCTGATGCTGAAGCAGAGAAATACCTCTCTGCTAACTACAGGTCTTGATATTTGTACCATTATCTGACAATGGGGCTTCTGCTGATGTGAGAGCCTAGCTATGGAACAGGCATCCAGCTGAAGATCAAAGTTCAAGACAGAGAAATTCAAGGAGAAGGAGTATTTTCACTTCACCTCTCCTCTGCCATTTTACAATATCACCTTAAACTGAGCAGAAATTGCAAATGCCTGAAAATGTCCTGAGACCCGTCCTGTCCTGTCCTGTCCTGGACTTCTGTGTACAATGAATACTTATAATTCTTATTGGATGTTTAATCCAGGTTTAGTCTTAGCTCATGTGCAGCATACTCAGTCATTAATACCTTGAGTGGCTGATTGAACTGCTGGCTGCCTTCAGCCAGAATGCTGCAGAAAAATCATTTGACAAATTTTTGGAAAATCTCTTCTGACGGAAATTTCAGAGAGTCCCAGGGATTCCACTGTCAAAACCAACTGCTAGGTGTGCCAGTTTGGCCAAATTTGGAGGAGAATATCCCCTGAGGGAAGGCAGGTTGCCACCACGCCTCACCCTACCAGGTTTGGAAAAAAACATTATTTTCCTCAGAGGAAAGTGAAAGAGATAAAAACTATTTATTTAACAAAACCACACAGAAAAGGATAATAATGCTAAATAATAAAATCTCTCGCTGTGGAGAGAGTCCTTCTGTAGGTGTAGGTGTTAGTGTCTATATCTTCCTCCTCAGAGCTGTCAGCAGGTCCCCACCAGGGCCTGGGAAGAAAGGTCTCCCAGTGTGCTCCAATGTTGTGAAACAGTCCCCAAGAGAAGAATAAAAGAGAAAAGGCTCCAAAAATCCCAGGAAAACTCTCTTCAGAGAACAGAGTCGAAAGCTGGCTGGAAAGTGAGCTTGCTTCCCTTCCTGCCCCCACTGCCGCCAAGTATCCCGAGCACTCTGTCCATGTCCTTGAACATTTTGTTTTGAAAAACAAAATTCCCTCAGTTTTTTATTTCCCTCTCTCAGGCTCAGTTTAAAGGCACAGAAAGGCACCAGAATTAATTCCTAGAGCAGACGAGAGGGGATAAACATATCATAAAATAATGTCACCCCAGGACACTAGGCATTACCTAGGTGTTTCAGTGTATATGCCTCGATTACCAGCCTAAGTGGATCCCAGAGATCCCCCTATGCATCTCTACACACAGAGTTTACCATATAGGTACATAAGTTATAAGGAAAATTAGAATTTCACCGATATAGACAAGGATTTTCTGGAGGCTAATGACTGCCTTATCTTAAGGAGGATTTCAATCATGCAGATGCCTTCCTGGCTTACTGAGGAAACTTCAATTTTTTGATGAAAAAAAGTGTCATTTAGAAGATACGCTATTTGTAATTAATTTATTTCATCTGAGGCAAACAAAGTCCATATGTAAATTTATGCATCTTAAGGTGTATGATTTTTATGCCTTCTCCAGAACCTTCTGCTATAAAAAAAATTAGAAAGAATAAAGAAAAAAAGAAGACAGAATTAATTGCATTTATACATAAAAGGTGCCATTTCTCACTCTGAGATTTGCCATTTATACATTTCAAAAGTCAATAGTTATGTGGAAACAGTAGCTTCTGTGCCAATTTTTACTTGAATAAATTGACATACATGCCAGAGGATAGAAAACTTTATAAAATTCTTTATTTTTATGCTGCAAGATGCGTCTGGAAAATTTTGCAAAAATTATGCCATCTGGTTATCCATTTACCCATTATCAGCAGTAAAATAAGATGGAATAAATGTAGTTTATTCATCCTCACTAAATTCCAACTAAATCAAAAGTGCAATTTGTTTGATCCAGTATAGTAAGATATGTCTGCTGGGATGGATTAAAGTAAAAATACTGAGTGCCACAATCCTAGAGTATATTTCAACATCAAAGATGTTTCATTTATCTCTTTTAATACAATATGAAGATAACAGTTATAACCTTTGTGTAATGCTAAATCCTTCGGACCAAAAATGCCCGTAAATTAATTTACACACATAATAATTCCAGCGCACTGGAGCGTCATGATCTGACAGATTTAGGAATTTTTATTTGAAATCTTTAATAAAATAATGTCCATGATGCAAAAAATAGTTTCCAATATATTTTATATTAGTACCATAGAATTACAGCACCTATTACCCATGACTGAAAGAGAGTATTTGTTGGAAAAATTATAGATTAATTGCTCAGCAGATAATAATTTTTATAATGCTACTGAAAGTGAAACAGCTCCAGCATGAAAATATGATCCATGTCTATCTTTAACACAAAAAATCATTTTATTTCAAATGCCAAATTCTTAACATTTAAATACTTTCTTCATATGAGCAGCTTTTCAGAACTAGAACTTTCTGAAGTAGTTAGGCTTTTAAAAACCTAATGAAGCTGTTCTCAAATTATCTTTAGAAAATATATGTTAGTTGGGATGTTATTCACCTCACAACCATGTAACTGCCCAAAAGCTAGGACTGCAAGTTGGCTAGACAACTTTAAAAAACATACAAAAGAAACTCCAAAAATCCACTCACAGAATAAAAACAAGAATTATTATTTTAGATGGTTTTAAAATTTTGATCTAAAATTTAATTTTTTGTTGTTTCTTTATCAGAGAATGAAACGAAAAACTACGATTGTGAAAATTTTATTTACCTCCTTTTACTTTTAGCACTGCAGGGGGTGTATACAATTCAAATATCAAAGGCTAAGGTTCTAATTTCTCTTCTGTTTAATTTAAAGTGAGTATAATAAATTCCTGAAAGAGCTTCTTTCATCCAGCTACTAGATGAGTTTCTATGGGTTGGAGTCTATGCTGTAAGTCTGGAGAATATTTTTGGTTTCAACAATTTTGAAATATTGTGAAGTCTAATAAAACCATCTTTTTACAGAGAATGGTGAAAAAAGAGAATATTTCTCTGCATCTGCCATCAAACTGAGACAGCATCACATCTTTGTGGAAAACTGAGATGTGTAAGGCTAAATATGTGCTTAGCACCTAGTGCTCATTTCTTGCACCTATTTTAGGCTCTAGGTTGTGTTTTCACTCTGACAGTCCTGTACAAAACAGGAACTGGTGACTACTTTGCACTCAACAAATCAAATAATTCTCCAGATTGCACGAACCACTGCATTTGATACATACACAGTCCATCCTTCTGCACTGCAAGACAAGCCAGCGGGGAAGAAGACTGGCCTGTCTGAACACCATTGCCTGGAAAAGGAGAGTTTTTTCCTTTGGAAGGACAGTTATCACCATGATGAATCTTCATCTTTTGTTTGATACAGAGGGATAAACAGTGACGAAGGATGAGGAAAAGGCTGAGGTACTTAATGACTTCTTTGACTCAGACTTTAAGAAGTTGTCAGGGTACAACAACTCCCTGAGCTGCCAGTCATCCTAGAGAACAGAAAAAAGGGATGAGAAAAAAAGTCCCACAGTCCAAGGGAAAATGGTCAGCAACCTTCTACACCAGTTAGACACATGCAAGTCTATGGGGCCAGGCGGAATAAACACAAGGATACTCAGGGAGCTGGCAAAAGTGCTCAGTGAACCCAGTTTCCACAACTCATCAGCAGTCCTGTCTAAATGGACAAGTCCCAGTTGACTGGAGGCTGGCAAATGTGATTGACATCTAGAAGAAGTGCTAGAGGGAAGTTTAGGGAAGCTAAAGGTCTTTCGGTCTCACCTTGGCTCTGGGTGATGTCATGCAGCAGATCACCTGGAGTGCTATGACACAGCATGTGCAGGACAAATAGGAGATCAGGCCCAGACAGCATGGATTTATGAAAGGCATGTCCTGCTTGCATCCAGGCTGTGGATATTGCTGATCTCAACTTTAGTAAAGCTTTTGGCAATATTTTCTCCAGGAGAAACTGGCTGCTGAAGGCTCAAATGGGTGTACACTTTGCTGGGTAAAAACTCATCTGGATGACCAGGTCCAGAGAGTGGTGGTGAATGGACTGAAATCCAGTTGGTGGCCAGTAACTAGTGGGGTTCCCCAGGGCTCGGTCTTGGTGCCAGTCCTGTGTAATATCTGTATGAATGAGCTTAAAAAGGAGATCAAGAGCACCCTTGGTCAGTTTGCAGTCAACACCACATTGGGCAGGAGTGTGGATCTGCTTTAGGGTAGGAAGGTTTTGCAGAGGGATATGGACAGGATAGATCTATGGACCAAGCCCAGATGTATGAGGTTAAACAAGGTGAAATACTAGGTGAAGGATCTGCATTTGGGTCACAACAACCCCATGCAGCTGTTCAGGCTGGGGAAATGAGTGTCTGAAAAGTGGCCCAGAAGAAAAGGATCTGGGGGTGTTTGGCAGCCGTTTGAACATGAACCAGCATGTGCTCAGGTGGCCAAGAAAGCCAATGGCATCATGGTCTGTATTAGCAAGAGTGAGCCCAGAAGGACCAGGGCAGTGATTGCCCCTGTACTTGGCACTTGTGAGGCTATACTTGAATCCTGTATCCAGCTCTGGGTCCTCAGTACAGGGCAGGCATTGAGGTGCTGGAGCGTGTCCAGAGAAGGGCAATGGAGCTGGTGAAGGGTCTGAAGCACAAGTCTGATGAGGAGCAGCTGAGTGAGATGGGGTTGTTTAGCCTGGAGTAAAGGAGGCTGAAGGGAGACCATATCACTCTCTACCTGAAAGGGGGTTGTAGATAGTGGTGATGGTGGGTGGGGTGGCTTCTTCTCCCAAGTAGCAAGTGATAGAACAAGAGGAAATGGCTTCAAGTTGCTCCAGGAGAGGTTTAGATTGGATGTTAGGAAAAATTTCTTAATTGAAAGGGTGGTCAGACATTGGAATGGGCTTCCCAGGGGAGTTGGTTGTGTTACCTCCATTCCTGGAGGTATTTAAAAGACCTGTACATGTGGCGCTTAGAGAGGGACATAATTTAGTGTTGGACTCGGCAGTATTAGGTTAATGGTCGGGCTTGATGATCTTAAGCATCTTTTCCAACCCGAATCATTATGTGATCCTCTGTGAATATTATTGTATGCCACTGCTTTCTGAAAACAGCATTTAAGAAGAAAAACTGAAGAGAAATGTTTCAAGTTTTGGACAGGAAGAAATTACTGATTTTGTTAGTAGTCTAGGACAGGTAAGTTTAAAAGTAGATGCCTTTTGATTACATTCATTTCCAATTTTCTATTAAATAGCATGAATATTAGCCATTAGCCATAACCACCACTGTTTTAAAATATGAAAGTATTGAAATATAATTTTAGGGAGGAATTTCTTCACAGAAAGGATGATTGGGCGTTGAACTGGAGTGCCCAGGGAGGTAGTGGAGTCACCGACCCTGGATGTGTTTAAGGAAAGACTGGATGTGGCAATTAGTGCTATGGTCTATGTGACATGGTGGTGTCCCATCATAGGTGGTACCTGACAATCTCAGAGGTCTTTTCTGTAACCTAATCAACTGTGATTCTGTGAATACCCACCTAGCACTGAGCCAACACAGACAGCATGTTTGTACCAACCTGACCAACAATCTGATTTACATGAAGTTGTAAGTTTTTTGAAGTTGTCAAATTCTATTTTCAGATTAATCCTTGCTCATCATGGTGTTATGCTACTTCACAAAGACAATATTGTTTTTGAATTTGTTGGTCTTGAGAGATCAAGCCTCTCTCCCAAATAAAAAAAAAATTCAAGTGATACCAATTTTTCTCTCTGTGTCAGTGGCTGAGGAAGGGAATGAAAAACAAACTTGCTGACACTTGAATTTATTTAAGACACACAAGAAATATCCTTACATGCTATTAGCAGTATATCTCTGTAAGAATAATTCATCTGAACAGTTTCTCATGGAGAAGTATACTTTTACATTTTACAGAAGAGGTAATAAAATGATACATCTTTTGTTTTTTATGTCATCTCTCAGAACTTGTAAAATATTTTAATCTAAAATGAACCGACCAACTCTAAACAAACAAGCAAATAAAATTGCCCACAAGAGAAGAAAATATTCAGGGTTATTTTAAAATACGTATTTTTGCTTTTGCTATTCTTTATTTAAGTTTCTAGGCTTATGAGCAGAGCATAGATCCTGTTTTTGTGAGATTGTTTTGCCATGATATCTGTCAGACACTGCCTTGCATCGGCTGTTCAAGTACTGCCTGATGCTGTATGTGAGGGTAGTCAGCTCTGCTGTCTGACTTGAAATAGTTTGTATTTTGGGGTTTGATTTTGTTTCTTGGATGCTTTGTGAGGCACAGCCTAGAAAGGGACAAAACAAACACTGCTGCTTTACAGATCAGTTTGTTGTGCTAAAACTACTTATTAATGCTCTATGAGAGCAGGTACATCCTGTTCCAAAGGGAAACAGCTGAAGGCTATCATCTGAAAGACAAAGTAGTGCAGAAGTTGAAGATGGCTGATAAAGGCACCCTGGCTAATGCAGAATTGACCTTGAAAACTTCTCAGTTACTTGTACTGTCACACATGGGTATTAAATGACCTGAAACTGTCACCCATAAGCCAAATCTTCCTCCATAAATTGGGCAGCAGCAGTCTCATACCTACAGATGCTGACAATGCTTTTGAGGGCCATACTTCCTTCTGGCCCCTGCTACTTCCTCCTCTGTCTACAGCAGCAAATACTTCTGCTTGCTGACATTGTGTGAACTGCCCTTTTAAAGGGGCTCTTCCCCTTCCTCAGAACTCAAGATGACTGTACAGCTCCCAGTTAAATGATCTTGCTTGATGATATAGCACAGAAAAATCACACGAGTGAGGCTGCTCTTTTTTCTGCTTACCTCTGTCAGCTTGAGAGTGAGGATTTTCTGGTCTCTTCTAGCATGAAAGGGGTGCAAGTCTTACTGAAGTCTCACTTACTTCAGCATCAGTACATCTTTTTACCACTAATTCATGTAGAAAGAAAAGATGAAGCCCACAGAGAAATGTCAGGAGTAAACTAACCCACCACAGATTCAAAATTCCTATAATTGTAGAAAAAATTACAATTTCACAGAATTCTCCACAGCCTGAAGTATAAAATTTTCATTCCCATCAAAGGATATTCACTGGAAAAAGTCATCAACTTTATTACAATTTATCTCAATATACTTTTATGTCTCTTTTTAGCAAGACAAAGTCAATAAATGTGATAGGCATCTAGAAGTTTTACATATTTGAATATTGTTTTGCTATGTACACATCAATTCCCTTTAACCACATGGTTCTGAGCCAGCATCACAGCAGTCAGGGTCTCAACACGTGGTGGCAAAGGACAAATAAGTAAATAACAGGCTAAACTGTTTTTTTCTAAACTTTGAGATTTTTTAAAATTATAATCAGAAACAACAGGGAACATATCTGGATATGCAACTGCTCTTTGTGAATACCAAACTGAATCATATCAGGTGTACTGTGTGATACAGCAGATGTCTCGTTCCTTAAATATAACTGTGGATTGTGAACTGTATCTTATTTGGACTCGAATTCCCAACATGATCAATTGCTAAATAGCTGTATATTAGCTAAATGAGTTCCATATACATAATATGAGATTTATTTGAAGATCAGTGTCCAGGGAAGATAATAGCATCTCCAAAGGTTAAACAATACAAGAAAAAAAAATACAAAACTCAATTTGTAAATTAATAAGCAAATTAAAAGAAAAATTAAAAAGAAAACACACCACAGCAAAAGACTCTGACTGCTAAAATTTGGACATTGTATCTGTATGACATCATAAATTTTAAGCAGATATTATGAGGCTTAAAGTAAAAAAATTGCCAGTGACAGTAAAAAGCAGACTTGCACGCATATGTAATAGGAAGCTGCCTTTCATTAAGAACTGTAATAAACAAGCATGGCAATGATCCACACCATAGTCATCATATAAATGTTTGTCTCATAACATTCCTCATTAGCAAAGACTTTTCATTCACAATTAAAAAGTATAAGAAGGCTTACTAGTGCTGAATTTATTACCATTCTGCTATTTCAGTACCAGAGTTGATAAAGCAGTCTAATATAGAAAAGAAAAAGAAAGCTGTTAAAGGAATATTTCTGCCTTTTACCAGATGGTGCACACCTTGCATTTTTACTGATTTGAATTTAAATAAAGAGAAAAGAGTATGTTTCTAACTACCTGTAGGCTGCAGAATTCTTAAACATATTTGATTTAATATTAATACAGTATGTTTTACCAGATGATTTATTTGATGTACTAAGTAATTTATTTAATCCAGTATCTTGCATGTAATACATGACATACCTACTGTGACAGACAATATATTTAATTCAATAAGGCAAAAGTTTAATTCTACAGCTTCTTTGCTCTTCTGAATCTTCTGAATAAAGATATATTTTATTGAAGCACTGAGTATTAGTTTCAGTTTAAACAATTTCAAATCCAGTATTATGCATATTAAGAAAAAGTAAACCTATCTCAAGAGTGAAGAGGAAAAAAGAGAACATAGCAGTCTTGTAAATGTGCTTGCATACAAACCACTTGGCTTCAATATGCTACTCTTGACAAGTGATATTTGTAATTAGGAATATTTCAACAGCTGCTTGTATTCATGAAAATATCAGTAATTTTTAAAGTGCTTTGAATTTATGTTCACATTCTTACTGCTCATTAGTTAAAAATAATGTCATGTAGCTGAGGAACAGAAACATTATCATGTATCCATTCACATGCACTGAATTGGCAAAGATATTTGTAATTTACCTGTAATCTGGAAATTGTCACCCAAACTGTTTGAAGTATAACTAAGACATAAATGCTACATTTGTAGGCATCAGAAATTATGTCAAAAGACAGACAAAAGGTTCTGGCTGCTTTTCAGTGAGATTTTACCAATATATCCTGGTTCTTTGGTGCATTACTTTAAGGAAAGTTGCATGGAATGACACATTTTTACAGAATTTGTAACATTTGAATTATATTTCTTTCTGAATCACAAACATTTGCAGAACCAAATTTTTGAAAAATTTGAGGTAGAAAAATGCTGATCAAACAACATAAATTTAGAGTATGAAAAACATTCAAGGCAGTAGGGAAGGGACTCTAATGAAATTCTAATTTTTTTTTTTTAGTTTTACTTCAAACTTTGTGCATTGGCCTGAAATATGGTAACAATACCTTCATGTGTAATTGAGAAAATTGCGTCTCAGAATTTTTAAATCACAATTTCTCCATCAGAACAACAGCACAATAGTTCAAACATACAGCATCAAATCCTCTCTCCATATAATGCTAAAAAAAATTGGAATTAAGTGGAATGGAAGCTGTCGGATCAATAAACTCATTCCACATCCCCAGCTGGATACATGACATTTACTGTATTTTTCTGTGGAACCAGCACATTCAAACTTTGGAGTAATTCTGAATTTATTCCTTCAACTTGATGCCACTAAAAGAGAGGTAAATGGAAGGCCTAAGCTCCAGTCTCTCTTGATTAGGGCTTACAGATGGAGCACACTCCTAAGAGTGGGTTTGTTGAGGAGCTGGTTTTACGCCATCATAGTAAAATCCATGGACATGTTACACCTAGCTATTAGACTAAGTATTGAATAATACACACAAAGAAGCAAGATTCAAATCCCTCATCTATATTCTATAAAATTAAAACTGAATGAGATTTTATTAATTTGTCGTTTATAAGTCAGGGAACTTTTATTAACTTTATATTAAGTCAAAAAGTAAACAATTTACACAGAAGTCAGGATCTCTCCTGGTGAAGTTCTGTCAAATGATTAAAAAAAAAAAAAAAAAAAAGAAAAAGGCATAAAATCTAGTACCAAAATGGGCTCTGAATCTCTGTCATGCTGCTTAGGAAGCTTTCCTAGAAATGGTAAGTCTTGGCTACCAGTCACCCTTCTCATTCTATTCTCTACTCATATATTGCACATATTCTGTAATTACTAGACCAGATCCTCTCAGGGGATAAAAGGAACTGAGTCAGATTTTCCTAATAGCTGAGTGAGCAATTAAATCACTGTATAGAAGAGAGGAAGGGAAATCACAAAAGTACCATTGTCTTCTTTCTGCACTTGCTTGTAGGAATATTTAAATACTGACATATTTCAGGCATGAGGTAATACTTTGGCTGTGTTAGTCAGTGATCTGCATGGTTTTGGGGTAACCAGAGAATTTTCTTCCCCACGCTGTATGACCCTGCTATTGTCAATCTCCCCATGCAGCTTCTCCCATTGCCTGCTGGCCTTGGCCTTTCACCACTCCCCCAGAGCTTCCCTATTGGTCTCAATTTCCCTAATCCCGCCTCCTTGGAGCTCAGGAAAACTGTGAGCTTACCTTTGTGTCTTGGTATTTGCTTGGAGGTTCTGAAGAGCACAGATGGATAAACTCATGCTCTGCCAGGGTGAATAGCAGTGCCCCTGTCGGCTCTTTGCTACTGACATATTACTGACCCTGCCTGTGCTCTGTGGGAGCACGCAGGACCCCGCCGAGCATGGCTAAAAAAGGGACTAAAGTAACATTTGGCTACTCAACAAAACACTATTCTGGAGGATGACCAGAAAATGAAACCTGAGAAAATTTGGTGTTAAAATGAAATATATGAAATAAAACATTCTTACTCAATGGTTACTGGGCAAAGCCTTTTAATCCCAATTTTAGATACAAGTAATTGAATTGGCATAAAACTCTTCCTTAAGTTCATCTGTTCTTTTTTTGGGCTTTGCCATTAGAACTTGTAAAAGTAAGTGACGCAATCAGGCAGCAGCATCTTCTGGTTCATTTAAATATAAATGTAGAAGTAACTCTTTAAAACCACTCAGAAAAGCCTAGAAAGCCTCACAGATAATGGCTTTTGGAAAATGGTGCTTTCTACAGGTCAGTGGGTTAGCCTGCCAACTTGCGGTTTCCGTCTCATTTAATATTATATATTCTTCATGTAACCCTTAATCACAGTCAAATCCACCCAGGCACAGAAAACATCCAATACTGAAAAAGAACATAGGCAGCTCTATTATATCCTGCTGAACAGATATACAAAATCGCCAGATGATACTCTTAAAAACATCAGACTTTTTAATAGCAATTTTTAAATTTCAGAAGACTAATGAATGCTTTGAATGCTTGAGCAAAGCCTGGCTGACAATTAATGTTACTGAACTTTCATTTAATAAGTGAATGATAGTTTTATTTACTTTTCTTTCTTAGAATAAAGGAACTGAAATCCTTTCATTATTTGGAACAGTAAGAACACAAATACACATATCTTCTCCCTGTGCTTTATTCTAAAAAACCTGACAATCCATTTTTCCTCCTTTCAGCTAAAAAGGACTTTCTGCATTCAAAAGTGTCTTCACTAAATATTTGCAAATTGGATGTTCCTATGGACTAGTATCAAGGAAATAATCCTTTTTACTGTGTAATTGTATTTGATAGGTTATGCTTCACACAGATTTTTCTGTCCTTTAAGCAGTGAACTTCTACTGTAGAGTTGTTTTTTTCTGAAATCAATGACTGTATATGTCACACAAAATAATACTTAGCACCAGTAAAGCTTGAAAAAGCTAGCACATAGTGACTAATATATTTATTTCTATGTGAATGCCTGTCTGGAATTAACACATTAAAAATTAAACTTTTTAAATAATAGATATATCGATTTGAAAATAAATGTACTTTGTGTGTTTACTGCTCCTGAGAAAAAGACACTCCTCATTTCTTTCTTTGTATTTTAAGTGCTGCACACTTCTGATGTAGTCTAAGAATTATTTTTTCTCTACTGAGAGACAGAGACTGCAGCCTCTAGCTATATAAATTTTTACATTAGTTATGTTAATATTCTGCTACCAATGCAACTAAGGGAGGATATGCTTTCACTGACATTTCCCTTTGAAGTGAAATCCTAAAGCTTTAATTTTTATTAATGCAAATCCCTGCTAAAAAATACCTTATCCCTGGTCACATATGAGGCACTATAAGATCTAAAGACATCTTTGCTTTCAGACTTCAGTATTAAACAGCTTCTGCCTGCAATCACACCACCTTAGGCTCTGATAATGTTGGCTTTTATAATACAGAATAGGCAGGGACTAACTGCTACTTGAAAAGGAGACTTCCAAGAAAGCCCTAAACTTCTGGAAGCTGGTGAAAGAATGATGGAGTGTTTTACAGAATAAGAACCTGCAAAGCACTTGAAATCCAGGAAAAGCTCACAAAAAATGTGTATGATGGCTGGGATACTGCAAGGTTGACAGAGGAAGATAAGGAAATTGTGGTTTTTCAATGAATATGTTACTTGCAAATTCACAATTACATGTCAGAAAGCTGTGATGTGTCCTGGCTATTTTTTACTGCTGTAAAATAAAGTAAATCCTTACAAATTTCATATGATTAAAATAAAAGCAAAGGTCAAAGACCAACAACTAAATCAACATTATGCAAAGACACAGTGCAGCTGTCCAAAGTTACATTTTGTAGAACAGGGTATAGAACACAGTACCAAATCCTGTCTGCAATTCTATTTGGTCTGATTATGCTGTAATAAAAGTTTGCAATTGTTCAGGGCATCTTACCAACATTTTGCAAAAGCCTCTGACCTGCTATCTAATGAGAACTCTCTGCATTCGCCAGTCTAACCTAGATACTTTCTACTTCTCAGGCACTTAAAAAATATTTTAAAATATGAAATATAATATGCATACAAAACAATAGAGGCAGATTGAATTTTGGCCTCTGGAAATTAAGTTTTCTTACAACTTTATTATATCAGCTGAATTCTGCAGTGACCTCTCAGGTGATGTAGACCAGATTAACCCACAGAAGTCTGGTCACCCTAATGGGTGATTGCACAAGGCTGGCAACAATCCAGCAGCACTTGGCAACTTCTTTGTTCATCACCACCATGTACTTTTCAGTCAGCTTGGAATGTGGACAGACCAAACGCTTTCCTGATTATAAAGAACAAATTTGATAAGCCAGTATTTATCCTTCCAGATGAAGAGTTTTTCCTCTAGCATGACTAGTGTCAGCTCTGTACTGGAAGCAAATAATCATTCACTTGCTCAATGGAAAGTTCAGTACCACAATGACAAATTTTGCAAACAAATACTTGTTCGGGTAAATTATGGCTGTAAACCACTAAAAGTTTACTCAAAGGCACCTTGGGGCGATTTTGTTATAATACTCTATTCCCCCATCATCTGCTTTATGCACAGAAATAGCTTTAAGCTATTAAGCACCCATAGCTTTAAGCTGGGTCCAGGAGATGGGGGAGAGAAACCAGGGGAATTCTTCAGTGCGGTTTGTGTTCAAGGACTCACACACTGCCCCATGTTCTCATCACTGCAGAGCTGAGGGAGCAGCATCCTGCTTTTACCCAGCCTGTTAGCTGAGGCAAGAAATTTTCCCATATTGGCATACCAAAATCCTCCCGTAATCTCTTTTTTTTCTTCTTGAACTGTTTGGTCCAGCTGTGGTCTGAGAACCAGACCATCAGACCCCGTGGACCAGCAGGGAGGCTGTGGGAATGCTGCATTCCAGCCTTGGACCTTGGGAGAGGCCAAGCCAGCTACAGAGGGAACTCTAAATCCACCAGCTTTCTCTGCATTGAGGAGGTTTATTATCTAACATTGCTAATTTTTTTTTTCTCTTTGCCCTGCTGGCACTCTGCTTGTTAAATAAATAGTTTTTTTCACTTCCATCTGAGAAATTCTTATTGGTGGGGGAGGGAATGCTGAAAGCTTGCTTCTTACGAGGAGACACTTATTACAGGATGTTTCCTCCTAAACTTGTCTCAAACTGAGGCAAAAGGAACAGGTACATTCAGACCCTCTGAGAGGACTGAGTCTCTCTCTGACAGGTTAACAATGCTTTATGGTCAGCTTTTGCACACATATGTGTTTAGTGTTCTACTGAGCTACACACTTACTCTGCATGAGGAAGAGAGGGCAACATGCTCTTTATTCTCTTAAGGGTGTTTAGAAGGACATTTGCAAATGACTTATAGCTTTCCCACAGATGTTGCAGAATTTTGTTCCTCCATGGTATACTTTTATACAGTACTTCATAAATGAGAGCTTGACTCATACAGTGTCTGAGAGAAGCTATTTTGAGGTACTTGATCATGCTCTAGTGGGTGGAAACACACTGATCAATATTTCTCTTGTAGGATGTACAATGTATGCTAAAATTATCTTTGAAGAAATTGTAATAAATTCACAGTTTTGACAGAAACAAAACTTCTCAAGTGACATAGCACATAACGGTTTCATATATTACTCTTGTCTCTTCCTTTTTTTATTACATATGAATGAAACATGAATTTTAAACACTATTGGCTTGATTTTTTTTCTTTGTAAAGTATAAGAACCTTTTACTTTAGTTACTGTTGGATTAAGAATAATTAATCAAATTTCAAGAAGAAAAAACCACTAATTTAATTTACCTTATTAGCGGACAGAGTTGTAAAATTCAACAAAAAAAAAAAAAAACAAAACCTACCAAAAAAACAGGAGATATAGTAAAGGGTGTTCAGTAAGCATTTCCTGGCTGAGACATTGTATGTAAGGAAAAAAACCCCAAACATTACCACCACTACAAGCCAGAAGTGCCCAACCACATCTGTTAGTGAAGAGATTCAGACACTTCAAATGACCACTGACTTTGGTAGCTCTGCCTTGGCATATTGTCCCAGACTTTTGTGAGACTAACTTTCTGTAGTTCCAGCTTCAGATATATACTGTAATGTTCCTATTTACAAATTAATCTGCCTCCTGTAAAAACAGAAAGGGTGATTAACAAGAATATTACCCCTCATTTCTTCCTAAATTAAAAAAAAACTTCACGCACTTGAAAGATTTAGTCAAACTCATTCAAAGGAAAGATATCAGTGTCACACCAGATTTATAATAAACACAGTGAACAGAAAAGACTTTCCATCCTTGTTTTAGCAGCTATTTATGCTGCAGCACTTATTTTGCCACTTCAATTCCTGTCTTGCTAACATGTTGCCTAGCTCTAAGCTCACAGATGTATAGCTGTTCCTTAAAGACCTGTGTCACTAGAAACGTTCTCAAATATGGTTTTAGGAGAGGGATTTGACCTTAACACACTTTGCCAATATCATCCATAGTTCAGAAGCTGAAGTTGAAGACTAGTTAACCTTCCAGTAACACATGCTGTTCTCACTTCTGGCAATATTTTACAGCCCTGGCTTGGTGAACAGTAAATTTTAGAAGAAAGTCCTATTCAAGAGCTGGATATATTTAGCATACTACTGGGAGCTCTGTCCAAATGATACATTGAGTCATTGGAACAAGCATTACAAAAGCTGATTTAGTGGTAAATACAAGTTAACAGTGCAAATACTCCCCAGAAAGACAGAGTTACTCTCTATGCTTTTTTTCTAAGATTACTTTGTAACCCCTGCCTGTTATTCCAGAGCCCTAAGTGTCTTTGCATAACATATATGTTATGTATATCAAAAGCTTTAGCCTTTGGGAAATACTTGCTGAATTTACTGCAGTATCTGCAGTGATACCATTCTGTTCACTGGTAAAGTAATGCCATTCTCATATACGCAGTAAAGGTCTAGGAAAGCAGGTACTTTGTTAAAATGAACTTAATTTAAACATGCACATTCCTGACATATGAACTTTGAAATGTGAAAGATATTAGCTGTTGTATTACTACTAATTACTACAGCAGAGGTGCTAATTTGATGAGAAGCTCAATATGAGACAGCAACAGGAACTTGCAGGAAGGCAGCCCTGTGTATGTCCTGGGCTGCATCCACAGCAGCGTGGCCAGCAGGGTGAGGGAGGGGATTCTGCCCCTCTGCTCCACTCTAAATACGCCCCACCTGCAGTGCTGCACTCAGCTCTGAGGGCACCAGCCCAAAAAAGATTTGTTGCAGCAGGTCCTGAGAAGAGCCAAGAAGATGATCAGTGGGCTGGAGCACTTCTCCTATGAAGACAGATTGAGAGAGTTGGGGTTGTTCAGCCTTGAGAGGGAAGAGTCCAGGGAGAATTTGCAGCCTTCCTACCTAAAGGGGAATGTACAAGAAAGCTGAAGGGTATGTAATGAAAGACAAGGGGTGATAGTTTAACTGAAAAAGAATATACTTAGATTAGATATTAGGAAGAAATTTACTGTGTGAGTGTGATGAGTCACTGGAACAGGTTGGTCAGAGAAGTTGTGGTTGCCTCAGGACAGGCTGGGTGAGCTTTTGAGCAAACTGGTTTAGTGGAAAGTGCCCCCACCCATGGCAGAGGAGTTGAAATGAGAGGATGTTCAAGGCCCCATTGAGCCTAAATTATTCTGTGATTCCATGATCTAACACAGGAAGTTAGATATCAGCTGGGCTCTTCAATATACCTAACCAAAAGAGAAACTTTCAAAAATACCTTTGCATGCCAGACTGCTTCATGTGGTTTTCTAAAGTTAATATTTTTTAAAATATTACTGATGGGTTATAAGTGTGCATTTTCTACATAAATGGGAATTTCACCATTTAGGCATTTACAATATTATGACTTCTGCATTCACTGAAATTTGGAAATGTGTGTTTGTATGTGTGTGATGTACAATTTGTCCTTATATAAGGGGAACATACTATTGACTATCCATGACCAGTGTACATTTGAAAAAAAAAATAAAATTACACCTTTAAAAACAGATATTTTGAAATGAAGAAAAAAAAAAAATTATCCCGTTTTATACAAAATTAACTTGGGTTCCTCTGGGTTTTTAATTTTTTTTTCCAGCTTTACTGTTATCAACAAACAAACAAACAAATTCAAATGAATACACATATTAATTATCAAATTTACATTAATTGCTCTTAGCAGACAAAGATAATTTTAATCACATCTTTGCCTTGCTGAACACTTGTGAAGAAATCTAAAAGATTTACAGGAAAGCCAGAAAGCCAGAATGTAACCAATAATTTTTTACACCCTCAGTTACTTTGCTCCCACAAAGAAGAACAAACATACATTTTCACCTGTGTTTGAGTATGCAAAAATTTTCTGCATAGATTAGGAAATTCAGAGTAGCAAATTCACATTTCTTACCCCTTTATGATTTTATGCTTGATGGTACTGTGGAATTCTAAGAGGAATTTTAAAAATTAAATCATATTTCATTGATAAGTCTAAATTACTTCTATGAAATTTGTTCTCTTCCTTAAGAATAAGTAAGAAAATGTTTGAGGAGTTTTTGTTTAATTTTCTAAGAATTAGCTTTTTTTTTCTTTTCAAAAATTTTTCTCTTGATTATTATATATCAGACATGGTTTGTGAACAGAAAATCAGTTCAAATTGCTAATTCAGTTTCCCTCTATTTTTACTAAGTATTTTGACTATTCCAACTCAGCTTCTTGAAAACCTACATGAATCTAACTAAAAAATTAATTTAATATTTTTCAGATAAGGTTTACTTAGTGATAAAAATGCCATGACTAATCAACCACCATCATGAGAGGTTGATGTCACAGTGATAAGTATTATCTTTCCATCATTGACTCAGACTGTATGTGTTTGGTTTTTATTTGATATGTGTTCCAAGTATTTTCTGTTAGTTTTCTAAACCCATTTTTTAGTATAGGCAATATACCTTTAGCTATGAAATCCACAGTTTTTAGGTCAAGTTTAAAATTGTTCTTGGAGACATTGCTTATTTTTGCCAGGTCAACACTGTCCTTTAATCATTATTAGTGTGTATTAGGAAAAGAAATTAGGAGGTTTGCAAAGAAATAAGGTTTAATGTTAAGATTATTTATAAAACATTTGGCAGAAACTAAAAAAAAAAAACCAAACAACTGAACAATTACAGCTTAATTAAGTCAAATTTTTGGATCAAATGAATAAATTTATGGAAGTTAAAAGGAAAGAACTCGAGTGCTTTGACACCTAATCTCTGCTTTCCTAAATAATCTTTAAATCAGGAAAAGGAATCCAGATTCCTCTCCTGTCAGGCAAGTGTCCAACAAACCTGAGTACTGTGATGTTACCCTTTCATTTAGCAGTATAACTGTTACATTAAGCTGCTTAGAATGTGCTTTGAGTAAACTGAATTTCCATTCATTGGTAAAGATTTTTGCTATAAAGTACCATCCATCTCACTCAAACTACTTCTTAGCATATTATGGAATTGCAGCCAGTTGATGGCATCAGTTTCCTCTTCATCCTGCCTAGTCCAAGATCCACATCATCAAAACTAAAGGCCTATTTTCCTGCATCTGATATTTTTTCCCAGTTGATTCCATGTTCACATTATCTCTCCAGATCTTACATTTTCTAATGCTGTATAATCACGAAACTCCCCATGTTTCTCTTTAAAATTTTGATTTATGTCTTATGAAGTGTGCTATGAAGTTTTGTTTTGTTCTAGTTTGCTCTCAAACTCCAACATTTTAGTATCATAGAAGACTAATGATGGTTATAACAAATCTATGTTTCAACCCATGTAAAATGTCAATTGCTTAGTCAACTAAATGTTTTGGGGTTTTATTGATTTGCCATCAATAACACATGCTAAAAACATTCCAAAGGCTTAATGATAGCTCATCATGCCTCTTAGAACTCAAAGCTGCACAAAACACAGTAACTAATATTCCTGTCATATATTCTCTTCTATGACAGTGTTAAAAATCATTTTTCAAAATTAAAAGTTTTCTGAGGTTTAAAAAATACACAGTTATCAATGTAATTAGAAGTTAAAGATTTTTTAACAATAATAATGACTAATATTACATTGAAGCAGACATTACAACCAAGTTGTAATGTAGTTACTTCTCCTTTCTTGGATCAGTCAACAGAGTTTTGTTTTCACCATATTCTAATATGTAGGGGTATACACAGGAAGATTGATGTTAAGTTTTAGTCACACTTTTTAGCCCATCACTAAGGCTGGATGTCATTGAAAGCACTGAGAAGGGTAAACAAGACAAGAATACTTTGGATAACCAGTCTTCAATTGCAATTTTAATTCCCATTCAGGTGAGAACCTAGATGCATTTCTTTAAGCAGGCCAGGGATGTCACTATTTTCTTTGGTATTTGCCTTAGTTTCATTGATATTAATAGATCTTAAAGGTATTATATATCAGCTTCAAACCTCCCTTGGTGTTTGCTCCCATTGATTCCAGAGGAGGGCTCAAATCTTTGGGAAGCTAGAAACCTCCACTTTGTTGGTAGGATGCTAAAGATAAGTGCTCTTTCATTGATTTAGACTAATCATACAGAAGCTCTATAGATTTTTCTATCTTTTGTAATTATACATTACACTTTGAGATGACCTTAAAACAGGAGAATCCTACTGTAATCACCTGCTTACCACTGGCATCTAAACAAACATAAAACACTTCACAAAGCTCAAAATGTTCTGTGAATTTCCTTTCAGAGTTACAAAGGGAATAGTGAAATACTTTTGTGATTTACATTGTACTTAAACTCTATCCTCGCTACTATATGCAAATCCACTTTAGAACATGTATTCCAGATGGATATTTAAGGGATTTCGAAAATTCATTCCCTTGGGGACGAAAGTTACATCCAGAACTAGACCTGTGTAAAACTATTTAATAAATGCAGGCAAGTCTGACAGGTATAGTCCATTCAAAGAATTACTGATTTTATAAATTTGTTTACATACAAATTATTACAGTTCATGTTGATAATTCAATCAAATAAAAATGAATCTCAAAAATTAATTGGCTCAATTCATACTAGAAAATATTTTTTTCTTGTGTAGCCTGTCAGTCATTGTATTGACTTCTCTTTTAATTAAAATATGACAACTAAACTATTTCATGTTTCATCAAACAATTTCAAATTTAAAACATACATGATGTAAATGTTTAGTGCATTTTGTTTCCATACAACCTAAAATTATTTTTAAATAATCCCTTTATCATGATATGTTAACTGCTAACAAATCAGAAAGCGTATTTCTTGCCCAGTTCTCAGTTTGAAGGTATGACTTGTCCCAAGGCTGACTGAAGGCAATAAACAGACAATTACCTCTGGCAAGCAGCAGCTGTAGTCTATAAAATGGGTTTGATGTCAGTTAAACTAAAATAAAATAATATAGTTACTTATCACTTTTTGGTTCATTTTTTAAATATGTAATTTCTGACAAACCAAAAGAAGCATTCTAAAAATTTTTCTTGTTGGAACCAGAAGTTGTAGAGGAAAAGCACTGCATAGGGGTAAAATGAGTAAAGCTGATAATGGAAAACAAAGATCTGTTTCCTGAAATCCAGTGAAAATAATAATGCTATTATATGGGGAAAAGATCATTTTAGACTGTAGCGCAAATATTTAAGTAAAAATGATTGGGCATCCCTGTCCATAGTTTCACAGCTGGTGACTTATTTTTATTTGTGAATTTATCATTTTATGACACTCACTTACAGATTTTGACTTGTCTACCACAGCTCAGAATATACACAGAAATATTTGTTGCCAGAGTTTCATTCATTAAAACCAAAGAAAAATATCTTGACCATAAAGTTTTTGGTAGGGTGATCAGAGAATTCTTCCCTGCCTGATTCTTGATGATGATAATTTCCATATAAAAACAAGGAGATTGCTATTATCTAAATTACCATTTTGTATATATTCAATTGCTTCTACAATCTTGAAAAGTAGAAGGATGTACTCAGTTTCAGCACCTTTTAAAAATTAAATTCATCAGCTGTGATAAGTGCATCACTGAAGATTTGCCACAGATCACTGAAGCATTTAACAGATATTCCACTAACCTTTCTGCTCCATCTGAACCTGAACAACCTTCTCACAGTGCAATCAATGAAATGAGCCTGCCCATTCCTAATGACTGCTGCAGGGATACAAAGTTCTGAGTGCTGGAATGCTACAAACACTAAAATATGTCGAGTTTTTCCAGTTATCTTTGAAGGCACTTGCATTATGCCATCATCTGAGGTTTCATATTTCTACCTGGGAAATTTTCTGCCACAAAAAAATATGGGGAATGAATGCTAAGTAATGGAATGATTATTAAAATGATGCACTTAATAGATCAGTCATGAACTTCAACATTTTAAATTTTATTCTTTTAAAAAAGAGAACCAAAAAGGGTTGTAGAACAACTTTTGAAAACTTTTGGAAAGGAGCTCATTATATCTTTCCATTGATAACAAGCTTAAAATATTTGTAACAAAGACCTCATTAATTTTTTTTATTCTATACATAAGAAAGGATTTTTATACCTTCAGTTATGCTTGCTTCTCTTCAATTATATAAGATTTTTCCATGCACATAGTTATTCAGGCCTCCTTGGAGTTGGTGATACAATTTTGCAGAGTTCAAGGGAAAGAGAACTTGGTCCTTTTATGAAGCAAAATGAGAATGAAGTAGAAAAATGAAGAATGTTTTCATATCATTTAATAAAGTACTAGACAGAAACAGTAAATACCACTGGATAAAGATAATTGCGTCTGCAATAGGCTTCACAATCAATGGCATCAGGCAGAGCAAGTCCAGGGGAGGGCCATGAAGATCAGCAGATGGCAGGACCACCTCTCCTGTGTAGACAGGCTGAGCAATCTGGGGTTGTGTTGGTGCTGACAGGGCTCGTAGCAGGAGAAATTCTCAGCTGTCCAGTGTTCTGTAAGAACTCTGTCTTTCTCATGCATGTTACAGTTTTGTAAACTTCTTGCACCTGCAGGTTGTTTTTCTCAGACAGGGATTATTTTGGTTAGAAAAACAACTGTTTGCTCTGTGCCTGGGTCTTTGACCAGCCCCTCGGGGGGTGCCTGGCCTGAAGAACCAATTACTTTGTGACACTTAATACACTTTGCCAACTACCTTATAAAACCCTGGAAAATTAGTAAAGTTTGGCTCATATGCCACTTCCAGCTGACTTGGATTCGTGTGGTTTTTTCTGCGTATCCATCTTGCACAGCGACAGGGGTTGTTCCACCAGGAGAAGGGAAGAGCCCAGGGAGATCTTATAGCAGCCTCCCAGTACCTGAAAGAAAGCCTACAAGAAAGCCAGAGAGGTACTTTTTACAAAGGTGTGTAGTGACAGGAAAAGAGGTGATTCTTTAAACTGAGAGTAGGTTTAGTTCAGATATTAGGAAGAAATTTTTTACTGTGAGGATGGGTGAGGCTCTGGAACAGACTGCCCAGAGAATTTGTTACTGGCCCATCCCTGGGAGTGTTCAAGGTCATTTTGGATAGGACAACCTGGTCAAGTGGAAGGTGTCCCTGCCTGTGCCAGCGAGGTTGGAACTAGATGATCTTTAAAGTCCCTTTGAACCCAAATCATTCTATGATTCTATGATTTAACACTGAGATTGATACTTGGTATTGATTAATCCATACTGGCCTGGGTGATAGGTAGAATACAGAAAGATAGGTAGTAACAGCAGTAGAACATGTTACATAAACTTTATTCCTTAGATAGCAAAGAGGATAATTTAGTTCAGAAAAACTGAGCTACGTCTTTCTAGTAATTTTTAAATTTATTCTATATTTCATAAAAGTCTAGGACTTAATAATTCAATGTTTATTTTTTGCATCTTTAATAATTGTGCTATTGATGTTTTACAATAGGAACAAAGTTCCTAGGTGTAGTAAAACTCACAAACATTAAAGCATCAATAAAGACAATAAAACATAAAGGAAAACAATAATGAATTCCCAGTGTTAAAATGCATAACTTTTGTCAATTTTTCAAGAGTAGCTAAATTATCTTTCAAGTTTAATTCAAAGTCAGTATGACTCTGTTTTTCAGTGATTAATCACTTTTAAAATTGGAGTTCACATAAGTGACAAATAACTGAACATTGTTCTAGAAATTAATCACAATATCTTAGCATGCAAGAGAATCAGCAGATCACTTAGCCCAGTTGTTTTCACAGAGCTTGATGTTGGAATTACTGAGGTAAACTCTTTGCATGTGTTTTTTGGGTTTTTAAAGAATTAGACCATTTTTCACTGTCTCCACCATATCTTTGTTTCTGACCAGTGTTACCTTACACAGTGGTCCCACAGGATCTGTGACCTAGTTCTCAGGTTGAAAGAATCCCAACAGACACAGGCAGCTCATCAAAACTGGGACAGTTCTTACCTACAGCATCACACGAAATGTCCAAACCACTGAACTTGTGGTGCATGCACACAGAACAAAGATTGATAAACTGTGAGACCTAACTCATCACCCATGAGTGCAAATTATGCTCAGGGCCTTCAACAGAAGGTAATTTGTGACATTTATTTGCAGTTCCCCAGCTCTGCCCCTCTTCTGTTTGTAGAAGCAGCAGCCACAGGTGAGCTCTGTGACCCAAAACAAAGATAAATTATTGTTCCTGAAAGTTTGGCACACATGAGCCAAAATTTCCAAAAGGAAAATTTTTTGCCAAGTTCTTTATCCTTACTTCAAATATTTACTATACTTCTAAAAAAACAGGAAAAAAATTGAAGTGGTATGATTGTGGATGCTATTGTTCTGTTTCATTTCCTGATACTTACTGCTCAAGTCAGTAAGTTCATAAATACCATCCTGATGCATTCTGATACACTGCTGTAACTTCTTAGCTTGGCTACATTTGAAAAATTCCCATCCAGATATTTGCTAAGTAGTGTTCATTCTTGTGCCCTTTAGCTGAAATTCAAAACATAAGAAAATTATTTGGGATGGGGAAAAAAGAATACAACAATAAGAAGTTGTAAGCATGTCTATAACGTGAGCCAGTGGCCATGTGTTTGTGTAAAGGTACCAGGTTTGAGAAGGTGGATTTTTATCATATGGATTGATGATTACATGTGTAGGTTGGAAGGGAAGGAAATAGATTTTATGCTTTCCAAGTGACAGCATCTCTAGAAGAGGTTGTGGCATTGTATGAGCTAAGTCCTGTGCAAGCTGAAACATCTCCGTGCAGAGCTAAGAAAAAGTCCAGCATACATTTATCCCATCCACTATCCACTGCTTCAATAAATTAAACCTGTGTTTTAATGCAGTGTGCATTTTCTATTTCATCGGTATAGCTGAAAGTTTTATTTTTTTTTGTTTTCTGTGCATTTTCTGCTACATGCCACTTTGTTGAACACATACAGGTTTGCAAATGAATATTGCCTTATCCTTTTCATTCTTGTTACCATTTCTCTTTAATTCCTCTTTTTAATCTTACTTTTGATTTCCTAGAAGAGATCTTAGTTCAAAAACTCTTGAAAAACAGTAATCTCAGTCTGACGAGCCCTCTGCTAGAGAAGAGAGTTCCCTTCAATTTAACTTGCAAACTTTTCTCTTATTCCAAAGTTGTATTTTGAACACTGCATCTTTTAGAGCACTGTGCTTTATAGTTTTTCTTTGAATGTTTAGCCAAATTTTACTTCTGTTCTGTTATTTCATTCTTCCCTTATATCACTTCTGTTCTAGCACTTAATTATGCTCTTTTGTGATTCTTAACACAAATCCATGTTTTCATTTGATATTTAACCCTTCCTAATACACAAACACTTATAATATATCAATCTAAATCACCATTTTGCAAAGTGTTAAATGCATTTTGTCTTAATAATTCTTCATTTGTCTGTCCTTAAAGCACCTCAACCACTTCTTGGTGTTCTTTAATTTCCCTGTAACTTGCATGAATAGTAATGATTTGCACATATTTATCTCCCTGTACTTTGCTAGTCAGTCACTTTTACTCCATTACCATTAAGACAATAGCTGGAATTCTAAAGTATAAACTTTAAAAGACAAAGCACATTTTTGCATGCATTGCTGTAAACTTTTCAGTTTCCCAACTAAGCAACAGTCCAGCACATTTATTCTTTGAAATATCAAGCAACAAAGCTTTCTTTTACCTTGGGGACAGTGGGCTTCATCACCACCATTTACATTTTGAAAATTCTTTCTTTTTGTTCCATCTTAATAATGACATGCAATGACCTACATTAGCAATAGAGAGCAGTGCAACAATTGCATATTTCCATATACATATTTTTCTTCAAAAACTTAAACAAACTGTTTATTTGTGGCTTATTTGTGGCCTGCAGAGAAGCCTGCAGTGGGTTTTGTCTGAATAATTTCAGTCTTGCAGAAAAAAACCCAAAATGTGCTGTTAAGTAGAATGAGAATGGAAAGGGAAAAACAAGGGAAAGAGAGTCCTCTATGAGGTAGTTACCACTTTACTTGTTTTTTTTTTTTTTTAAATTTTAACACCTAAATCATCCTCTGTACCTGGATTTGACTAGAATTAGATTTGAAAGACAAAGAAAGCCCAGGGCAAAAGTGGAGTAGAGCTGTAAATGGACTCTCAAAGGAAATGAAGAGTATGAAAATTCTCTATGCTGAGGATTTTTTGTGGTGAAGAGATGAGTTCCTTGACTGTGAGTTATATTTGAATTAAGGCTGAGAGAAACAAAATTTTAGAGCTGTTGTCATTACAGGTCTGGGAAACATTTTCCCAGGCCAACCAGGACTGATATTTAGGTTATCTTCTGAGGAATATATGTCTGGAGAGAGTGTGTACCCTGGCCTGTGGCTCAGCCAAACTTTATGGCCAGGGCTGAGTTGAGGATTCCTGGAGCTATGGCAGGAAGGAGCTGGGAAGAGTCTTCTAAAGCAATCTAAGTCTTGATGCTTGTGTCTGGGCTGAAGGGTGTCTATTCTGGCTTTTGCTCTTGCCTTGGGAATCAAGGGATTGATCTCCACCAGAAATTTTATCACCTATCCCTCTCTTCCCTTGTGACTCTCTCACAAAGGTGACATGCAGCTGCTGCACAATCAAATGGCAGCAGCTCTTATAACGAGGTGCAGGTCACAGCTTGCAACTCCATGTACAACTTTCCAATCACATATTTTTTACTCACTCTTCATGGACCTGCAAGGCAACTCTCAAGGCAGATTTTGCTTGAGGTTCTCAGGTTCTCAGATTTAGTCATGTTTCAGCTTCAGTTGACCATGAAAAGGGGCAAGAAGGTTAGTAGCCTTTTTTTACTATTTTTTCAGCATATAGTGACTGGGTAAATTCATTTTGTTGACAGTATCCTGATAAAAAAACATCTTCACTTGTTTTTTTTTTTTTTTTAATGTTTCAGTCTTTGATTTATGTTCTTTTATATCTTCTTTATATTATAGGAGCATACATACACATGAAGGCACAAACATCTATGGCCAAAATTTCTATCAAATATGTACCAGAGAAGATCCATTAAAATTACAACTGTCAATAGGTATTCAAATTCTCTTGTAGTTAAATTTAGATTCTTTCACTGAGCTTCAACTGTGAAGAACATTTTTCTTTTGATGGTGATAAATATAACAGAAATTTAAAGATAATTAAGTGATGCTCTGTAGCACTCTGTAGAAGAGTAGGGTGAAATATTTTTCTTCTCTTTCTGAAACATCAGAAATAACACTCATGAGAGTTATAAGAAGAGTTCAGTAAATTAATGTTCTGTGTGGTATACCAGGAATTGTAAGAGGGAAACAATATATAACCTTAGCTTTGACAGGAACAATGTTATATTATTTTACGTTTTTTGTTGTTGTTTTTATTTGTTTGTGGGTTTGTTTTTTTTTTTCTTTAATAAGTTTAGATAAGATGCAGTAATATTCACAAAATGAAAAGTTTACTTCTAAAGCAACCAGAACTTACTCACTCATTGCTTCTAATCAATGCTCAAAGGCTAAAGGGCTTTCTAACACAATGGAAGAAAATTAAAAGCAAGCACAAATCTATCAATCCTGCTAGAAGTTGCATTTATAGGTGCTAATGGATTTATTCTTTTTTTCCTTGCATAAAATGAATCTTTTCAGAGCATGGTTGCCATTCCCTAATTAAGAATTCACAAATGTGCCATGTAAACGTATGTAATTTTTTCCCATCATATTGAAGGTCTGGGAATTTTGCCAGTGAATGAAACATTGTATTCCATAGGATCAACGAAATGAATACTTCTGTGTCTGATATGAGAGATTCATTACTTAAACTGACATAGTCATAAATCTAAATTAGAGCAAACAGTGCAGCCAGGTTAATATCTAATCAGTCTTTCAGCTTGGGACTTCAGAGGCTTCAAATGGTGATTACTTAATAAGGCAAAGAATATCCAAACCTTTAAAGGCAGATATGAATGAGCTTTGCTGTCAACCTACTTTCCTCTTTGGAAAACAGGAACTGGTGTTGCCACTAATCTCTGCTTTTTTATTGTCCAGAAGGCAAGTTTTGGACTTTGATGACTTAAGGGGGTATTTGTCATGTTAGAATTGCCAGCAGCTGACAGTGCAGAGCCAGGGAATGAGGCAGACGTACGACCAGATGGAAGAGTAATCTCAAGGGGATTGACCTTACAGGAGAAATTAAAAAAAAAAAAAGTGTCTCAATATCTCTGGCTTCTGGCAGTATGACCAGAGCATCATGAGCCTGTGTCCTTCCAAAAAATCCCATCAAGGTTTCACATGCACTTCAATATCAATAAGCCCATGTCACAGGCTGCATTCATTTCTACCTGGAGAATGACAGTATGTCACTCTTCTACATTTAATGGTGGCAGAAAAAGCACTCAGAGCATAATCTGGAGTTCTGGCTTCTCACAATTTTCCCTTTCTCTGTTTCACACATGCTGTAACAAATTGGCTTCCTGTGCTATGCCCCAAGTGTTTAATGTGAAATAGAATGAAACTGGAGAAACTAAATAAGAGACACCGATGGCATTCTCAGGGGCTCATATTTTACAACTGTCTTAGTATTTGTGACCTCCTTAAAACTGAAGAGGTTCTTGAAACTGACTCTAGAAGCCAAGTAGGTAACGGTATGGAAATCTGGCTTTAATCTGGTGGGGAATAAAAACATACCAGACATACATTAAAATTACTCCTGCCCATTATAATTTTAAACGAACACTCGCTACCACTGCTGATCTTCCCACTCTGTAATAATTTGCCTTTAAAGCTTCCACTATCATCCCTCTGCATTGTGTCCATGAGTATAAACTATCAGCGTGGTTTTGTTGGATAAATTAGTGCACTTACTATGACATTGAAACATTTCATGAACTCCACAGAAAAAGATGCATTCGGATTTATGTCTCTGTTTTTTTTTTTTTTTTTTGAGAGAGAGAATAGAGTTGATATTCTGAGATATTTTAAAAAATATTTTAAAGAAATATGGCTGCGGGGCCAGGCTGCTGGGAGAAAGCCACCCCAGAGCCACAAGCTGCTGCATGGCCAGAAATTCCCTCCCAGCTGAGGCTGGGACCGCATGGCTGAGATTCATCTGAGGCCACCGCAGCCCGTGTGGTGACAGTGGGCCCTTCCACGCAGCCAGCACAGCTTGCACCAAACTGAGCAAAAAACCCACACAAGCTGGCAACAAAAGACAGGGCGAGTCTTTCCCCGATGTAGACCCCAAACAAGATAACTTCTCAACTGAAAACTTAGAGATACCAACTTCCTTCCAAGTCAGAGAAAAGGGAAGGTGATGTCACATGAGGAGGCTAATGCGGCGGCACCATGAGCGGTGGAGGAAAAGAGCGACAGAAGGTGGTCTCAGTGCCAGAGCTGAAATTCTCCTGCAAGCCACAGTGAGGATTACAATACAGCAAATTGTTTTCCCTATAATTCATGAGATGAGGTACATGGGAGTGTGCAGGAATCCACACGCAGCCTGTGAAAGAAAAATGCTCACGCCAGAGCCCATAGATGTTGTGAAAGGCTTTTAGAGACTGGAGAAGAGAGCCTTTGCTTTCAGGTTGGAATAGCTCATCCGTGACAGACTAAAACCCCATATTATGACCCATAATGGCAATTGTGAGAAGACTGCAAGGGTTCGTGGGAGGGATTTTTTTCACTGCAGTATATTCAGGTGGACTGTTGTTTGTGAAGTTTAAAGCCACACTGGAGAAGTTTGCAGAGAACTATCTTCTGTGGGAGGAATCCCCTGGCACAGTAGAAGAAACTCTTTTCCTTAAACATAAAAAAAGACTCTTAAGAGCTTAAACATTGACCAAAACCCCATGCTTGTTTCTGTTGCATGGTTTGGTGGAAAGAGGGAGGTAGTGGAAGAGAAAAGGGTTCTGAAAGTTTGCTTTAGTTTCTCAATATTCTTTTTACTTTTAGTTCTGTTAGTAATAAATCTTCTTTATACTGTCTATACTTCTCTATACTGTCTTTTGCCTTGAAGTCTTTCCATTTTCCTCAAAAACCCTTATTTTACTTCATGAAAATGAAGTTTAAATTTCCTCTTCTGTGCTCATCTATAGCAGAGGCAAGTAAGTAAGTAGTTTTCCATGGTTCTTGGCACCTGACCAGCATCGAACCACCACAAGAAAAGATATCAAAAATGTGGAGAAGGAAAGTAGTTTTTCCCCCTCAGAATCTGAAAGTTTAAGGTAGACTTTTTAGCCATTTCTTCCTGATAACATGTTCTAACTTAAAATTCATTCTAAAAATGCTCCAATACCCCGTCTTGCAAATGTTATTTATGAGTTTTGAAATTCAGAGAAAAGACACGAGTAGCCCCAAAAGTGTTAAAGAAACAACTGGACGTGGCACTTAGTGCTATGGTTTAGGTGGTATGGAGGCCTTTGGACAAAGGCTGGACTCAATAATCTTGCAAGTCTTGTCAAGCCTTAATAATTCTGTGATTCTATATGCTAATCCTTGGGATAAAATTCTAAGAGTTTGCCATGATAGAGTAAATCATTTATCTCTGCTCTGAAAATCCAAGTGTGTGTTATTGCATCCATGATTTACCTGTTTCTTTTAAAACAGATTGTATTTTTAGAATTCAACTCTCTTAGCAGAATCTGAGGAAAACAGTGCAATACCTCTTAGTCATAAATGCTCGGTGAGAAACTGTCACCAAATAAAGCAAAGCTTTCCCAAGAACCTCAGGTGCTCTGTGGTAACTCAGCAGAATACATCTGAAATGAGCTGGGACTACACAAGGAAGTTAATCACCTTGAACCTCTTCTAGCTTTACAGCAGAGTCTTTGTTGTTCTGTAAAGTAAATTCTCCTTAAAAGTAAATGGAGAGTTTGGTTATATTCATCAACTGAATAGTAATTGCATCAAGGGCTGCATGAATTAGTGAAAATGTGCAGAATTGGTAAATTCTTGCTGTAGTGTTGTTTGGCAAGACTGCCAGCATGGGCCAAGAAAGACAGAGAAATTGTCTCATTTTAGATTTCAAGGGTGTGTTTCTGGATGCTACTGTAGATCACTGATCTATTGAGAGGAGATAGTGAACTGGGAACAGCCCTCCTTTCTGTAACTGGAAGGGAGGGGGAAAACATCACCCCTGCTGCGTGAAGGTGAGGATATTAAGAAGGAGAGAGAGAGAGAGAGATGATGTATCTCAACCATGGGAGGGATAAATTTGAATAGTTAGGTCTTCTTAATGAAAATTAGAAATTTATCCTAATGTTATCTTGGCATAGATTACAGACATTAATTTCAAAATCTCTGTTTCACACCTGATCTTTTTTTAAGACAAAGCAAAATTTTTCATATCCCACATTTTACTAGATTACCTGGGGGTTTGGTTGGTTGGTTGTGGTTTTTTTTTTGGTTTTTTTGGGTTTTTTTTTGCACACGATAGATACCTATGACATCCCTGACATCTTTTATTTCAACGTGTTCTTTTGGTACTGGGGTTGATTAAACTCTATGCATTTTTCATCTTAAAAAGGAATAATGCCAATGTCCAGTCCCCATTTGAAAATTTCAGTTCAAAGCCCAGTGGATAAGATGCCAGGATCTCTTCCACCTAGCCTGGTGGTAGTTAAAATTTATTTTGACAGTTCCAAAATATTCCAGCTAATTGAAATGTCACCCTCTGCTAGATAATGCACAGTATTTAACAGTGATTATTTTCCAGTGAACTTACATCTGAAGAGAACGACGGATGTAAAAGTAATGAAAATAAAATATTAGAATTTTTAAAACTTCATAATAGTAAGAGAGGAAGAGAAAAAAATACTCCATACAATTCTACTTGGTCTTTTTTTAGGTTTCTCTTTTCTTTCTGTTTGTTTCAAAACACTGATCAAAACCACTTCCCCTACTAGTAGGCTAGAATAGGAGTTTAGTTATTTAGTTGCCTTGAATATCTGCTGATAGAAGGTGGATGAGAGCTCAACATGAACCATGATCAGGTACCTGTGTCTCCCATAACACAAAGGAGTTGCCAACAGCCCCAGCATGCCTGAGGACTGAGCTCGTTGCTGAAGGAGTCAAGATCTTGCATGAGGTCAACGTTGCAGCCTGAGAACCAATTCAGACCCAGCATGGGAGACCCATACTAGAAGGAGTTGTGTTATATCCAAACACTAGATGGGGGCTGCTGGTGTTTAAAAACCCAGTTCAACACAGTGCAACAATACGACTGTGATTCGAGAAAGTCAGGGATGTAGGAAACTACCAGAACTATAATAAATGTCCAGAAAGGTAAAAATTAATAAACCCAAAACATTGGCAATGACTGTCAATGACTGTCAGCAAATTAACAGCAACTCAGTAAGTACCTTCTAAACCACACAAATCTAATATTCTAACAGTTCAGGAGAATGATTTTGTACTCTGTACTCTCTGGACCTGATACAAACTACCTTCTCTCAGACAAAGAGACCAGACAAAGCTGTAAGAGAATTCAAATGGCACTCCTTGCATGAGCACAAATGTTTTTTGATATCCAGGTTTTCCTCAGTTGCTGGTAACTTTGGTCCTAACTGGACATATTTTTAAATCACTTGATTTTTTGAATAACCCAAACTTGTAGCAATTAAAAATACATTATGAAAAGAACTGCTTAATTACCTAATCTAATATTAACACTGACTTCTGAAAATTTACAATTAAGAAGATTAAAAATAAAAATAAAAATTGAATAAAGAAATTAAACAAATAAAAATTAAATTGCGTCTCATGAGTTGATATAAGAAAATAGTACCTCTGAAACAAAAATTTAAGGAATCACATGATTGTGTTCTGTAGGAGTGAACCATATATTTAAATCTGTTTTATCTCTAGTTTAGGTTTCCACTCTAATGAACAAATAAAATGTTAAAAAACTAAAATAGAAAGTGTACTCATTATCAAGCAGACATAACTATTTATATACTTTCCTTTGACTCCAGTAGATTAACTGATGTCAGTGCAGTAGAATAAATATAAATTATTGTAATCTGAGAAGATTTATAAATAAATCCAAGAGTTGTAAAAATGCCATGATACCTGTGTGGTCTCTTTGTGCACAAATATTTTGGATGCTGCAATACTACTATGTCTCAGAGACCCCTCTTGTAAAAAAAGCCCAGATATGTGGCACTGTCTGGTGAAAAGCCAGTAGAAAGATTATTTATGTTTTCCAGTTTAATTGTTTGTAATACTGAATCAATATTAATCATAATAGCTGGCAAATAGGTAAGTGAAATCAAGGAAGTCTACAGTAGAAACAGCGATATAACATTAAATTCATACAGCTGCAAGCTTGACAGCAGTGACTGCATATCTGAAAATCCATTTTACTTCCTCCCATATGCATATGGTTACAGCTTGCTTTTCAAATAAATCTGATCAACATTTTGTGGTATTTGAACATTTTCCCATCTGGTGGATTGTTCATAAAACTCATTTTCCCTGATTTAGTGAGGCAAGGAACACACCAGACTGAATGGTTTTAGATTTGTGTTTGGAACTTCTGGGTTTTTGCAATCCCTCATGTGTCCCATAATACATTCCTAATTTTCCAACAGATTAGTTTATGTTTTAAAGCTAATAAGCCAGGTGTCATGGTACTTGACTGTTCTTCACTGTATTATGTATTTTATTGTGAAGGGTCATGCTCACTTGATCTCTGTGTATTCTATATCAAAAGAAGAAATTTAATTTTTAGAGGCATTTTACTTCTTTACCATAATGCTCAATCTTCTAAAATGAGTCTCCCAAAAGTATTAATTAGTCCACATGTAGCTCTTGCTTGCATGGCACAAAATACTGCTTGTGACTCTAATGATCCAAATTAAGCAATATTTTTAAAATTAAATTAAGGCATTAGTATTTCCCGTACTGATTTTTACTTCTAAAGTCCTATGGTTTAATGACACCCAAAAGCTGGCACAGTGCAGCAATTAAGGCAACATGGGAATATCTTAGTAAATATCTCTACAACACACCTGTGATAAGTTGCAAACACTCCTCTTTCTGATCACCAGAAAGTATGGTTACACTTTGTGTAAAAAGCAGATATTTAGTATTCAATTCAAACCCTATATCTGTCCACTAGTTTATAGAAAACAGAGAAAAAGATGAAACTTAAAGTCTTGAAATATGCACATTTGCATAGTACAGGTTTTGATTGTTGATGCTTGAATCCAAAACATTTTATTTTTTGACCAATCTGTGACTGACCGACCTGAGCTAACAAAATTATTCCTGTCATTGCTTTTGTCCTCAGTAATGTTCTTTCCAGGAATGTGGTATATTTCTGAATTTCTTCATGGCTTGACACTACACAAGACTGACCATGCTGTCCATGCTGCCATCCTCCCACATGGCAGTCGGTGATTAGAGCAGATCCAAGCAGATATTGGTGTCCCTTGCTGGATGGCCTACATTAGGTGCCACCTTTGCATTACTGAAACATCAGTCATGGTAGAAACCTTGTGGTGTGCAGGATTTTGCTGAAGCTAATGAAGTAAAATGAACTTCTCTGTCAAACCAATAGAAAACATGTTAAATTTGAACATTCTCCTGTTGATTTCTCAGCTATTACTAACCTCTCTGACAGAATTTAAAATGCTTTCCTTATTATGTTATGCAGTATTTAAAACCATCCTCCAATAATACTGGCAATATTTTCTTTAAAGAACCATCACTATCAGACATTTCCAGCTGCTGTACATCAGTTCTGTGTAAAAGACATCAACATTTTAATAGGAAAGATCTTCCTCATATTTTTGGCAAACGTTCTCTGAGTTACTTATTTCTTTCCAGATCGATGATTATTGTTGGTTTTCCATATTTTCACTGAATGTGCATTTTACTTTGTTCAGGCAGCAGGCCCCAGCAGGTTAAATGTAGGGAAAAAAAGCCTAATACAATGATAAATGCTTTTGAATGAAAGTTTCTTTCTCAGTTGAAAGCTGCTGGAATTGTTAAGTGGCTTTTGATAAAAAGCCTGACTGATACCATCCCATGTTTTTAAATGAACGTGATAATGGCAACTATGTCCTCTGTTAATCTGATTGTTGATGGGTTGTATAGAATGTAGTGTGAACATAAAACAGATTGAGCTTCACAGATACTGCAGCTGGGAGGGAGACATAACAAGTATATTACATACAAGCTGCTGTGTCAGACACTTTTTCTCAGATCAAGCAACCTGGACATGCACACCATAAGAATTATAAATACCTAGGGAATTAAAAAGATTATTGATGTGTATGGATGCTCTGAAGACTAAACTGTGAGGCAGATTTTCAACTAGTCTTTTGTGTCACTTGGGCACATGCATGTAAGTAATACTTTAGATATCAAGAGTCTGTATCTGTCCCAAAATCTGATTTTTGAAGGGATTTAAGCTTCTAGGAACTGTTAGTTTGAATATCCTACTCATTTGTGTCATCCATTTTCTTTCATGGCATGGTGTTCTACCTAAGCACCATTTTATTTTTCCAAACTTTAATAGGCCGGTGATTGTAGGACATGTTTAGCTGGAGAACACTTGAAGGACAGCTACCCTTACATCTTAAATCTTGCTTATGAGGCAAGATAAAGCTTTAAAGAAGAGAAATAAATCTAAAAAAAAAGGCAATAAAAGGTAATTTAATTAGAGACCTGGCAACAAAAGCGTGGTTTTTATAGCATCATCCACTGATCTCTTTCACATTTCTCTGCATTGGACCTTGCCAGTTTTACATCCAAGAATTTCTTGGCATCACTGAGCAAACACCTCACACATTTTATATAGACCAAGGATGAAGGTAGTTTAGCAGGATTAAATATTAGCACATCAAAATCACTTGGAGTATATTTCTTCCATTCCTAAAGCAAAGTAATGCAGGTAAGTCATTATAGAAACAGGTATATTAGAACAGAATCAAGGCCATACATCAAACTTCATTGCAAATCTCAAGAAACATGCCTTTACAATAATATATGACTTGACCTTCAGCTCCAAATATCCATTAGACATTTCTAGCTGCCATTCATTCTAAATTAGTAAAGTATACAAAGTGATTTACTCTTAAGAATTGACATGGTCTGGATCATCACCAAAAACACATAACCGTCTCATTGAGTACCTGATGCAGTTTTCCTTGATAATCTTTCTTTGCACTTATATTTCACTTTATCTTTTCAAAGATTTCCACAAAGTACTGTGCAGTGCTTCCTCTCTCCATAGAGGGAAAGGTTAGTTTATACTTGGGAGGTACTGTACTGTACATACAAACTGGACAGGCAGGTAGGTTCTACTGGTGAAAGCTATTTAAGATATTTTTTAGAAGTTCTTATAGCACATCACCAAGGAAGTTTGTGCAATATTATAAGCTGTGAAACTCATTTAAAGCAGCTGGTGATAGGTAGATGTCTAGTGAGGAATGAATGCACTCTGTTCACTTCACCACTGTTTGCCTCACTGGGTAGTTTAGAAGGAAACAAGTGCTGATCTCTCACCTTCTTGTTTTAGGGAGTCACAGCCTCAAATTTCCAATTAAATGGATTCATTTTGCACACGGGATTTTTAGACAGCTAAAAAAGCAATAACCAATTCTTCCAAAGGATTGTTGGTTTCACACACTTTACTTAGAGATGAAGCCTATGTTATGTGTAATAGTTCTGCAGGATCAAAACAAATACTTAGAGCAGACAACCATGTCTGTTCTTTCCCCCATGATCCAGAAACCTCCTTTTTTTTAAAAAAAAAAGCAGTGCTGGTAGTGATCCTAGTCTCCTCCTTTTCCCAGCCCTCTTTATGGTCACACATCCTAATACCCCTCTCTATTATAGTCTTTTGTTTGGCATTTTTCCACTTCCAATTCATCAAAAAAAAAATGCTGTTATCAAATCAATGGTGTTTAATGTGGCCATACTCACTTTGGAGCTGGCCAATAGCTGAGTAGATAGATTACCTCATTCATTGTCAACATTCAATAACTGTGAAAAATCTCCTCAAAGTTGTTATTCACAAGCCCTTTGAAAAGAAATCTTAACATTTTATCAGATCCATATTACATGTGACTCTTATTCTTCAATTTAATGACACTTTAGGGCTTCTAATTTTTGAAAAAGTTGGAGTTGTATAACCACTATCTTAATACAACACAAAAATTACCTTTCTTCCTGGTTTAGGACTAAACCCATGGGAATATAAATCTCAATCATAATAATAAAGTAACCATAAAATGTTCAGTACTGTACTGTTTTAAGAAATAGACCCAAACTGACATTCTTCGTATCCTTCTGGATGATTATCTCTGTAGAACAAGTACTCCTTGTCTCCACAGTATGAGAGCAAATATGGGTATCTGTGGAACATGTAGGGTGAGAGCAGAGACATTATCATTAATTACTTCTGAACAGCAGTGAAAGTGCTTCGAGGTTGTTTGCTGCCTGCAGACTTGTCAGCTTCTCCATGCAATGTATCACAAGGGAGAGATTTTTGAAGAAATACCAGCATTCAAAAAAAAAAAAAAAAATCAATAAGATGTATGAGTCTAATCTCTGCTTTGCAGATGTTAATGTTCTGTTTTTGACAGGAAGAGAGGGGAAAAAAAGACTATATAAAGAAGGGAAGGCTGGTCAGTTAATAGTGCAAAAGCAATAATGTTGGTGTCAAAGTATTACATAATTTGAGGAGATGGATTGCTTTGCACACCTGACCCCACCTCCACACCCAAAAATAGATGTTGCAAATCTGAAAATTTAACATAAACCAAGACTGTTTTAGGCTTCTGCACATAGTCAGAAAGTTGTCTCATATGTGATATTTTCAAAATGCTAAATACAATAAAAGTGCCTTCCATAAACTCCTAGATGCAATGCTACCCTTTGAGGATATAATCTCAGTTTATGCCCATCAGAAGCAAGCTGGCTCTAATAATGTAATGGTTTTGAAATCTGCTTATATAAATAAAGAAATAATTTCTGAATTATGAGAATAATTTGGGCTTGTCTTCATTTTATTTTAGAATAAAAATGCTTAACATTGTTTTGTTCAGTGTTTTAAACAAAACATGAACATGTGTGTGTGCCAACATGGATATGTGGTTGCATTGAAACAAAACCATTAATGTTTTCCAAAATATTACAAAATAGCAGGGCAAAGTTTGGTCCCCAGTCTTTAACTGGGTCAAAATTTTTACTGTGAAAAAGGAACTAAAATGTAAAGGATGTAATAAATACATTAAAAATGACAAATCTATGTGGTACTTACTTAAAATGGAAAATGACAGACTACTTATGTTCCTACTGAAGGAAAAGGTTAAAGGGGAAATACAACACATGCATTGTGTAAGTAGGCAGAATGATGGAAAGTCTCTGTCCTTTTGTTCTGTCCTTTTGTTAAATGAATATAAAATTAGAAGAGCATGGAGTAAGAAAAATCAAAAGGGTTCTACCTTTGTGCACTACCAGAGAACTTTTTATTTTTTCTTTGTGTTCATTTGTTGTTTTCTTTTTCTTTTTCCCAATCCCTTTTATAGAGTCTGAAATATATTTGTAGGTATATCAAGCGTGGGCAGTTGTTTGCCTTATTTTTTATGTTGAATGAATCTCCACTGTGAGAAAATTTTTTCACCTACTCAACCCCAAGTTAAAAGGATTTTATCATATAGGCAAACATTCAGTGGATACTCAAATCCCCAGGTATGTAAAATGCAGGAAGCTGAGGTGGATTTAATTGCTTTGTACATTTTGGAAGTATTGTACACACCTTAGACATCTGGTTTAGTATAATTCCAGAGGTGATTTACAAAACAAATGACTTTACTGGTGAAAATGTGATTGAAAAATAAAACTGCAATTTAATGACTGTAAAAACTGGGAACTTTGATAATTTTCTACTGATAAGGAATCTGTGCTCAGCAGTTGATATTTCGAATTATAACTAAATAATTATATTTAGCTTTTCTATCAAATTGTACTCTAACATCCTTTTAAATACGGAAACACTTTCCACCCATGTGACAGACATGGAAACCCTTTTTTCTGTCTGAGTGCATAGTTGCTAGGGTTTTTAAAATTTTTTTTGTAACCTGGCAAAGGGTATACAGACCTTGGTAATATGAAATGGACCACTTTATGTCACGAGAACCTAGATGATCACTAGAAAGGATTTAGTATAGCTCTTCTTTTAAACTAACGCCTCATCTTTGGCTAGCTGATTTTCTTTGTTTCTGCACCTATGTCAAACAGGGGAAAATAGGATTTTGACACATTGAGTAACAGTATAAGAAGCCAGGGGGGTGTTATTGTCAGAGCTTAAACAGGGTGGAAAGGGAATAAGGGGAAAGGCCTCTACAAAGGATTTACATATTAAATGAACCTTGCTTCAACAGCATGTGCTTCACACACATAGTATTGTGCCAAAAAATCCTATGTGCATGCTGCAGGTACAGGTAAAGCTAAAATACACTCAAAAGCATGAGGGTATTTCTGAACCCTTGACTGCAGTACTGTTACCCTGCAACATATTTCCCCACGTTGATGTACTTTCCTACTTGCATTCAGGAGTTGTGAACAGTTTGTACGTGGAATCAGTTGCCAGAAAACAGAAAACTGTTGTGACACAAGAGACTGCATTCCAATTGAGCTACAAACTTCCTAAGAGAGCTTGTACAGCAGTAAAGGTCCATGCTCCATGCCCCTTAAATTTGGGTTGCTGACTGTGGGGCTCTGTAACTGAGGGCTGCTGTTATTGTCAGCAGGAAGGAACAGGAGCTCCCAGAGCACTTTTTAAACCACCAGCTGAAGACAGAGATGGCAGCAGTTGTGCTGTGTCGTGGTTTAACCCCAGCCAGCAGCCAAGTCCCACACAGCTGCTTACTCATTCCCACACCAGCAGGATCAGGGAGAGAATCAGAAGAGTAAAGAAAACTAGAAAAAAGAAAGCTAGAAAACTCATGGGTTGAGATAAAGACAGTTTAATAAGGACAGAAAAGCCACACACACAAGCAAAGCAAAACACAGAATCACTTCACTGTTTCCCTTGGGCAGGTGGACATTCAGCCATCTCCAGGAGAGCAGGGCCCCATCACAGGTAATGATTAACTCCACCTCAGCCCATACAGCACAGCTTGTAACGTTGGTGAAGATGTATCTATGCCTTAAAATTCAGTCACTTCACTGGTAAGTTTTTGGACCACATTGAGCTCAAGAGTTTCCGGTGGAATGCAGAGGTTCTGTCAGAGAGTCACAAAAGAATTGGTGGTTTCAGAGTGGGGATACACAACATACCAAATGCTGGAAGAAAAAAGGTGGATAAAGCAGGAGACAGGAAACACATCAGACAGGGATGTAACTTGAAATAAAATAATCCTACCCCTTTCTTATCTCAAGCACACTTACCTGGGATGCAAAGGAGTGCCTCCCACTTGTACTGGAAACTTTTGAATCCTCCTGTAAAATTAAACTGTCTTAACCTATAAAAGTAAGGAAGACCCTATTTTTTAATTTCAAAATATACCTAAACCAGAATACAGTACTAGTAGATGTCCCCCTGTATTTAGTAGTTTTGCAATTATAATACTCCACCAAGATATGAAGTGCTAGAAGTCACATTTTCCATTTCCTGGAATGAGGATTTAAGTCTCAATCTCTGTCATTTCAAGAAAGTTCCTGAATCAAGTGTGATCTGTGCTTTTTGGGAAAAAAGATCACAAGAAGGAATTTAATTTTTGCTACTGAAGCTGATCCACATTCTGTGGATTATTTAGACATTTGGAGGGAAAGACTGACAAAGCTAGAACAAGAAATAGTATGATTCTTTAGCCTGACGGACATACATCTCTCTTGAGACAGTGGAATTGCAGATTATGGTCCCTGCTCTTACATAAAGAGTTATTGGAGCATGTCACATTTCAGCCAGCAAAATCACAAAGACAGCAGGACATTTTATTAGGAAGGAGAAAAAAAAATGTTTAATCAGTCAAAGTGCAACATCTGGTGACTTTTGCTTATTTTTTATGATGCTGGATTAATAACACCACATTCAATGTGGGTGCATTTGAACTGTAATCTAATTAGATGTTGAAAGTATTCTGGTGCCACTTAGCCAAAATACCAAAATATTGTTTTTGTTTGCAGTCATAAGCTGCTGCATTTACTGATACTGTGTCATTGTACCAATCCTTCACCAAGGCCCCATCATTCTGCACTAAGCAGCAGGAGGGTACTAATCCTCTGCAACAGCACTTCAATTTTCTCATTACAAAAATTGGCTCCATTTTCCTGGCTTAGGCAAACCCAGTGTTGCTCAGACCTTGGGGGCCACAGATTGGGAGCAGTGAGAGCAGAAGAAGTGCCAACTGCAACAGCAGATAGATATTTTAGCAACAGCTGTCTGGTTTTGCATGCTCCTCCTGGATATCAGTGTAAATGCTCCAGCTCAGCCATTGCAGAGCCGAGTAGGATGATCTTTAGAATGAAGCAACAAGAAATGTTGTAGCACCTCAGCAGATTGTTACCATCTTCGTATATACTCGAAAGCACTGAAAGAGTAATCTGAATAATGACAAAACAGTTGCAATATAGGTACACAATTATAAACCAAAATCATCTTAAAATCACACCTTGTAGTAGTACCGAGCTTTTTTACAATGCATGTCACTATTTTTAAGTTTCATTGCATATCTGAGAGGAAAACAAATTTCACTAGCCTGACTGTGACAGAGAAGTCCAGCTTTCATGAGCAATTAAATGTCACAAAGGGAAAGAGCAGCAAAGTCTCTTAACTTACACCTTTGTGCTCTAACCACTGGTCTATTCAAGGAACTGCATAGGTCATTTGTTCCTTAATGTATTCCATTTCATTTTTTCCACTTCAGTATTCACATGAAGCTTTGTGTACAGAAATAAATGGAAACCACAAATTCCTATTAAATTGCTCGTTAAATCTGTGTAAGTCTAGGAAGTTACAGGGTTCCTTCCACCTTGAAGTCTGAGCACTTATGCATTGAATCTCACAAAGATCAGAATGGGTTGGGTTGGAAGGGACCTTTAAAGGTCACCCAGTCCAACTCCCCTGCAATAAGCAGGGACATATTCAACAAGAGCAGGGTGCTCAGAGTCCCATCCAACTTGATCTTGAATATTTCCTGGGATGGGACACCTATGACATCTCTGTGCAACCTGTTATAGCATTTCATCACCACCCTCATTGTAAAAAAACTCCCCCAGACTTCCTTATATTGAATCTAAATTGTGTCCTCTGAGTTTAAAACCATTACTCCTCTTCCTGTTGCAACACACCTTGATAAAAAGTTTGTCCTCATCTTTCTTAAAGTCCCCCTTTAAGGTGAAGGGCCACAATAACATCTTCTCAGAGACTTCTACAGACTCAGCAACCCCTCAGTTCTCTCAGACTTTCCTCACAGAAGTGCTCCATCCCTCTAGCCAACTCTGTGGCCCTCCTCTGAACCCAGCTCTTCAAGACCATGTATTTTTTTAATAACAATAATTGTGATGCAGTGACAATTCAGGTAATCATCCATTAGTTTAGATAATTTTATTTTATTTCCCTTGGCATCTCCTAGACCTGCAAAAGAGGATTTCAATTAGTAAGAATAAATAATATTTTTGCTTTGGAATAAAAACTGAAGAACAAAAGATGCATGAAAATAACAATATATATGTCCCTTATTAATACAGGAAAGAATCACAATAATAGTATTGTTTTGTAATGGCTGTTTGTTTTACCAATGCTTATTTGCCAGTCTCTGGTCTAGAGACTAAGTCTCTGGTCTAGCAGTGGAAATTCTTCAAGGTTTCATATGGAATCAATCCCAAATTTAATGACTTTTGTGAGGCTTAATGCTGAAGTATCAACTTTGTCCACAAATTTATAACTGGAACATAAGTATTAATAATAACCAATTTCACCTCTTCAGAAAAATGTTGCTTCTTAATCCTTTATTTTTCAGTGCTCTACAAATAACTGTGTTTAAGGTCTGCAGGAACAGCATGACAGGTGAGCTCTAAGAATTGATATATCTAATAAAATTTACCACAATTTCTAGATAGGTAAAATGTAATCAACTGGCTTGGAATTTGTCCAAGGTCTAACTCTCTTTTCATGAAGGCACCTAGAGTAGTGTTTTTGAATTTCAGTTTTATGTCCCCTTTCAAGCATGTGATCCCAATAAATTATAATAATGGACTTAATATCACTGATTAATGAAGTTGGTCCATGCAACAGAGATTCTCTGTCACTACTTTCCTCATGAACTTATCAGTGTTCTAGCCAGAGTTCTTGACTGAAATTGCTCCTGGCACTTAAAAAAAAAAAAAAAAAAAAAGTTGAAGTTACAAGGATCCATGGGGGGAAAAAAAAAAAAAAAACCTCTAGCGATATAATTGACGTAAACCAGGAAACTGAGGTACTTGTACGACTTTATAGTCTCTCAGGCAAGTCGTGTTTAATGTGACTGTTGTGCAATTATGACAGACACGTTTGTTTGTTTGGGTTTTTTTAAACCTGCAAGTTAAATTTCCCACAACCCCTAGTCACACACACAGACACACACATACCCAGAAAAGATTAAGTATCCTTTAAAAACAGGAACCAACTTCCTTTCCCCCTTTTTCATGTTATTTATATTGTATTTTCAGCTGCGAAAGAAAAAAAAACAAACAGTAAATCTGAATCAAATTTTGATCTCTGAATGAGTATCTACTGACTCTACCCTGATCAAAATGGAGTTTAAATTCCAAGCCAGTCCCATCTCATTAACATGAGTGAAGTCATAGCACCTCTGTAGTGGTATGGCTTCACTCATGTTAATGAGAAGCTGCTCCTTTCTGCATGAAACTTTTAGAGATCTGCTATGTCTCTTCTGCCCATCCACCATGGAGTTCTTCACAGATTATGGTGATAACGTCTCAGTAAAGGTATTGCCCTTTTCAGATTTGACAAATAAAATTATCCCTGTGCATATGTAGCCAAGGCCATAAATGTGTGTGTGGAAATGTATCATTACCCATTTAGTATCCAAGCTACAGATTTTAACTGGTCATAAGCAGACACTTTCCAAACCCACCAGTGTTTTCCTAATGCTGCCCAATAAAGCATTTTCTGTATGTGCTGGTAAACCCATGTTTGCCTTTGTGCACAAAAAAGGGAAAAAAACCCCTCAGAACAATAATTAGAATACAAAATTGCTGTTGTGGGAGAAAGATTTCTTTCACCTGTCCTGTTTTTCAGTGTGTTTTACCTGCATTGACAAATATTTTAGGTAATAAGCCTGAAGGAGGATGGAAAAAGCATAGTCAAACATGCAAATAGCATATGACATGGCATTGAAACTGTATGGTCAGGAGTCAGAGATGCTGTTCCAGCACAGCTAATGAAGAAAAGTGCCTGAGAGATCCTTACTCTTCCCAGTGTGCTTTCAGCCACAAGCCTCTCATCCCCACTGTGTCGTACAGCAATCTTGTATCTCCTTCTTGAAATGACAGTATTAATGGCACAAATACATAATGTTTATAGGCTAATTTTGTGGAATTAGGAAACTTGCTCTCATGTGTGCCAGGATCTTTTACAAAGTGATTTCTGTCTTCCCTCCCTACCTGGAATGATGCTGCAGTATGGTGGCTGTTGCAGTGTAGCTCATCACCAGGATCAGCCCAGCTAGAGACACGCAGAATCTTCTGTGCATGCCCCACGTTGTCATGGAAAATGCACCGTGCAGGCAACCTAAGAGAGCGACACAGGGTTGTCTGACAAAGGAACATTGCTCAGGAAAGAGTGTTTGAAAATACTGGTAGAGCTGGCAAATGGCAGGATATTCCTTATTGATCCACAGCAGCACCTCTGTCAAATTGACATGTATGTACAGAAAGGCCAGCAAAACTTAAACTGTTTAGAACCAAATCCAAAGGATTGGTTAGGATTAGATTATTGGCTGCTAGTAGGAACTGACATGCTTTGCACCTCTGGTCTAATGATAACAATGTGCTTCAGAATTTAATAATATCTGAGGGTTTCTCATGTCAATTGAATTAATTTCTGTAAGTCAACTGAGCTTACCAATGAGATCTGACAGGGAAACAAAATTTTGCTGGAAAACTTTTTTTATTATTCTCTAGTTCAAATAATGAGAAAACCATTTGACTATTTTGGCTTCTGTGCGATTATGTTTATTTAAAGAAACAGAACACTACTTAATTATGCATGTGAATCCTTGGCACATATAATTACTACTCAACAGGCAAACTCTGTTTGGGTTTGTTCAAGTGCCAATGGGCTTTTATTAGTTCAGCCCATCATTCTGTTGTGAAATGGAAATGAAAAGTGGAAAATATGTTTTCCTTCTCTAGGGATCACTTCAGCTCCTTTTTCTCTTTATTTTATCAGACTTCTTGTTGCTATGGGGGTCTTGAAGGCCTATTATTAAAACACCCTGAAGTCCTAGGGGAAGAAAAGCAAGCTGGTGCTGCAGATGGAAACAGTACAAATGGAATAAACTATAAGCACCAAAAAAATAACCAATAAATGCAGCAAAATCTATGCATTATTCTCTTTTGTTTCCCAAGTTCATCTAGAGTTTTCACCTTTTTTTTTCACCTTTCAATTTTTTTCTGAATATAAGGTAATTCATAGTATCATTCAAATATAAAAGCACAAGAGAAAAAACAAGTTAGTCATGCTGTCTCTTCTTGGGTCTCCTTTTGCACAAAACAAGTTAAATCCAAGTTAATCTATTCTGTAGAGATATTCAACCTGCAGCAGAAATGTAATTAATATGAAATACTCATTGCAGAAATGACACTTCCATAGCACTTTCAGAAAAAAAGAAAAGAAAAGATACAAGATACACCTATTTGGCAGTTAAGTACTAGTCTACAAGTTAGGTCTATTGAAAACTCCCACAAAACAAAGTTTTTTTACAATCATTTGATCATTTTACTCAAAAAAAAATTCTGGAAAATTAGTAAGATAGTCACCAGGATCTTTTTTGCACACTGAAAAAGATGATGATATTGAACATCAAGTGAGTCAAATAGTCTTCTAAAAATTGTGCAAAAATCAAATTCTACAAAACGAACACATCAGAAGCAAAGACATTTCCTGTATTTCACTGACAGCATCTACAGGAACAGAGACTCAAAGATTATTTTGTAATGACCAAATGATTCCTGATCATCTGTAGACCTAATAGTGACACATTTCTGAAGACCAGGAAAGAAAGCCTCAGCAGAAATTTGATTTTCTCTGGAGAGAAGGATGTATTAATTTTTTTTCCCCCATCACTTGCTTTAAATTCAAAAGTCACACTGGTTTAGACTAGCTTTATCTTGGAAATATTTCATTTCTCATTCACCTCATTATTCTTAACTTCATCTTTGGGAATGTATTCAATTCAGCATGTTTCCTGACTTCATGTATCCAGAGAATAGACCTGCTGTCTCTTTTTTTCTTTTTTTTTCTTTTTTTTCCTTTTCCTTTTCCTTTTCCTTTTCCTTTTCCTTTTCCTTTTCCTTTTCCTTTTCCTTTTCCTTTTCCTTTTCCTTTTCCTTTTCCTTTTCCTTTTCCTTTTCCTTTTCCTTTTCCTTTTCCTTTTCCTTTTTCTTTTCCTTTTCCTTTTCCTTTTCCTTTTCCTTTTCCTTTTCCTTTTCCTTTTCCTTTCTCTTTCCTTTTCCCTTTCCTTTCCATCTTTCCTCTGATTTTATTATTTTTATTTCCTTTGAGGAACTTGGCTAGTAGTTTTAATTCATCTCAATCCTCTGCTAAGAGATGCTACCTAAAATGCATTCACTGCCCTCAGCTGTGTTGGCTCCCAGTAATAGAGTGGAGAATTTGTAGAAGTTTCTGGAAGATTCATACAAATCCATGCACAAGTATAAATCTAAGCAGAGGACTTTTAAGGTACTTCATTGTGCATCAACAGAGTCTTCAATACATGCTTCCACTGATTCCATTTTTGAGGTCTTTCAACTTGAAAGGCAGAATAAGTACAGCTTTGTGAGCTCTCTCCTGAAAATACTTGAAATATGGGTGGCCATCAGGACTATGAGAACAACAAAAATTATGATATTGCAATTGACCTAAAAGACTGGAAGAAGAAAACAACAAGTAATTTGTTCTTCCTGGCCAGAATGAATAGCCTCTCAGGATTTTTTTTTTTTTTTTTTGATTTTGGCTTT
>VXAC01001778.1:63841-95227 GCA_013399225.1 Rhipidura dahli
TTTTTGATTTTGGCTTTTTGAGAGAAACACTGTAATTGGTAAAATAATACCATAGTGGCTAAACAACAACTTACTCCCAGCTCCATTCAAACTGAGGCTGCAGCCTCAGGTACAGTATTTCCCATCCTGCCCACAACATATCCATGTATACTTTATTCATCATCTCCTGATATGGAAACCTATTACAGATTTTGTTACAAAGTACCTTATGCACATTTATAAGTGAGCTTGTTCCACTCTGCTCTGACCTACAGAGATCTAAATCTTTACAGAACAGTTTTTGGGTTTGATTAAATTGCAGTGCACAAATAGCTGCAAAATGCTGTAATCAACATATTGCTCAACTCTTTCCCACTGGTAGTGTCCAGTTCTGAAGCCTTCTGTGAAGGAAAACTGTTTGCTGGCTGACTGACAAGCACTCGACATGAAATTGCTTCATGAGAGTCGTAAATGCACTAATCTTGCCCCAGAGCCTCATACATTATGCTCAGAGTACATACCTGTCATTATATGGCACTAAATGCATCAGAATGAACTGATTTCATTAACTTTCCTGGATCTAGACTGGAATGGATAAAATACTCTGAAGCATTTATCAACAAATAATGGTCTTGAAAGCTAATGTTTACATTATGTCTTCACAGTAGCAGTGTGTAGTTCAAGACTCAGGAGCTCATTAATTTATTATTAATTTGCTCCAGAATTAACACTTGTTTTAATGTAATTCTGGCATAGCTGAAGAGAAAACATTGTGGGTTTTTTTTTTAAAAACATTAGTCAAGAAAGCAGGGATGGGGGGTGGTGAGAGAAGGTCAGGATAAGGGTGTTAAAGGGTTGTACCTTTTAAAACCAAAGTTTTTACATAATTCTATCTTAAGACTGAAGAAAATCCAACTATTTCTGCAAGTCTGCTGAAAGAAAAGTGTTCCAAATATAATTGTAGAACAGTAGGAATTCTGGATGAGGTATTGCACCATTTATTATCTTTACATTTTGGACTCTTTGACAGTAAGGCAGAATTAAAAAGGTCAATAGGAATAGAAGCATAGGATATTTCATTCAAATCTGAATTGATAAGAAAGATAAACTCTCTCTGGGTAACATGATTTAGTGATTCTGCTAAAGTTGTCTCAATTCCTGCCATAAACTACTTTCTTTTTCAAAACTTGTGTGGATATCCGGCTGAGTAGAAATTGCAAATTGTCCTAAAACAATTGAGTCTTTCAGTACTATGGGTACTAACATGTGCACAAAAAATAACCATTTTTTTTAAGGCTTCAGGGCCTGTTCTGATGCAGGGATATTGTAGCTGATATTCATATCTGGGAAATTCTCCAAACTCCATAAACATATGGGAAAACCAGACAATATTCAGATGAATGAAGTGTCATTTTATGTTTCTATACTAAGACACTACTACTTTTTCTTAGCAGCAGCCAATTAAAATAGAAGTTTAAAAGTTAAATAATAAGTCTTATGACACCTCAAAATTCAAAAACAACCCAAAAAGAATGATAGAAATTTAAGGAGTCCCTTAATGCTATGAGTTTATTTACAGTGGTAACTACAGATCATAGGTAGTCACTTTAGAACTGGAGAAAAAGTTTTAATATCCATCAGGCAGAAGTAAGTGTGCTTTCAAAAGCTATTTTACTTCTCTCTATATGATGTAACTAGCACCTTACAAAGCTTTTTCAGCAGAAAAAAAATATATATATACCACAAGTTTACACACTGGTGTTTACAGCACATCTTGGAAGGGACAGAGGGCCAAGCTAAACTTTCTAGAAATCAATCTTACATTTCAGTGTGCTATTGAAAATACTGATATGCCTTTTCTCACCTAAGAAACTATCCTGAAGACAGTTTCCTCAAAATCAAGTTTGTCTGCCAGCAGGTAAAATATTTTGTTGAAAATTCCCAATGCATACTTCTCAAATAATGTTAAACTTTCCTTGAACTATCCTATTCTTAACATATTAACAAAAGAAATCAGAAACAAGTGTTCTCATTCCATAGGAAATTTTACTATTTCAAAACATGCCTCCAGTACAATTTCAAAGAAAAAGGTCAGACTTTAAACATTTATATTAATAGGTGTAAAACAGTAGTTTAGACAGAATGCAGTTCAATTCAATTTTATTTATGCTAGAAGACTGTAGAAATGAAACTGTAGTAAAATTCAAATATTTTTCATTAAAATGGGAAATTTCAACAATATTGAAACAAGTCAAACAAAACACTTTGAAGATTCAAATTATAATTCTATTTGAAATTAATATTTTACTGTGAAATATTTTTTATATGGAAAAAGTAATTTTGTCAAAAAAAAAAAAAAAAAAAAGACAGCCATGCCAATTTTTTCGAGCAATTTTCAAGTTTTACACATGATTCAAAAATGTGTGGTACATTACAAATTATATGGGAGGAATATCACAATTCAGAGAATTGGCAGTCAGTATTGAGTGGGAGATGCAATGAGGAAATTCCAAAGGAGGATTACTGTATCTCTGTATTCAAATTAAAGATCTGCATTTTTTTATTTTTCACCAGTGCTTTAAAACAGACTTTTTATATTTGCTTATTTGTATTTCACCCATGCACTTCTAACTAAAAAATATAGCTAAGATAATGATGAGTGTTCCTGGGGGACAGTAATTGCTCTTAGCTGGGTAGATTTGGTGACATCACAAGAAGCACGTGCATGGGAGGTCAAAAGGACTCATAGCATAATGTGTGGGTCAGTGCTTTTGAAGTACAAAATCAAGAAGAAAGGTAAAGGACCCGTAAGCAGCTGACCAGAAAACAGAGATAAGAATTTCATTGCCATGTGTTGCACACCTGCTGATCAAACAAAACAAACAAGACAAAATGATAAAATTATCAAAGATCTCTATTTTTTCATTTACTAAAAAAACCCACACAAAACTCAAATATAGCTATTTAGAACTGTTATTATCTTATAGGAAGTATGGGCTTTATTTCAGATGAATGTAATGTTGGAGCTGGTTTTGCTTTTTTTTTTTTTTTCTGGTAGGTAACACAAAGTAGAAAATGTTTATTGTGCCAATACAGATGCCTTTCATTATTCTTTTTTTCTCCTGCCTAGCACAGTAAAACACAATTTTATCTTTAGGATATTTATTTCTGTAGATGAAGATGGGAATAATCTTTAATCTCTTAATAAGCAGCTCTACTACTACTTAGGTTCTGCTACTATGCTTCAGAAATGTTGTTTCTCTTTGCCTCATTGTCTGAATTACAGGTGAATACATAAAACTTCTAAGATCTTCATGATGATCCCTGTAGGGAAATAAAGTTCTTTGTGCCAAAACTTTTGAAATGAACACTTAAAATGTTTCGGGCTGTTGGCCTTCTTTATCAATGCCCTAAGTATCAATTTGAATGGATTTATGACTATCATTTGAGTCATCACCAGTCTCAGTAGTAGTGTATTTATGAGCTAGTTGTGCTGCATTATAACCACCGACTAATAAAAAATGGCACTCATTAGCAAGATTCAAAAAAGGAAAAACAACATTTTCACTTTTTTTCTTTTCCTTTTGCAGCTCTTTTATTAAGAAAAGAGGGAAGGTAACCTGTTGTTTTTTGGGGGTTAGGGGTTTTTTTTACGTTTCAGTATCTTACTGTGACAGCTGCTGGTTTCACATAACCATTGTTTCTATATTTTGTTTCTTCTAATTTTGCTATAACTAAATTTCATTAACACTTTAGGAAATGTGAACATTTTCCTTCCATCTGCTAAATGGCTTTTAAAACCCATTTACTTTGATTTAGCAAATCTGGAAACAGCTGGCAAAAATGATTTTTATTAAGTTCCTCAGTTTCATATTTACAAGATATGTGACTTTCGTATTCTTTCTTAAGGTCTGTAATTGGTTCCTATTTCTCAACTGTACAATTTCTTTCTAAATGCTAATCAACCAGGTGGTCAGATGTTTAGTTATCATTCTGCACATTAACCAGTTTAATGTGCCTCAGTTTAAAAGTCTAGAGCTGATGATTCAAACGATGTGCATAAAAACTGTAAAGAATGGTTATTTAGTTTTCAGCCATTACTTTCTTCTTCTTTCTAATTCTGAACTTTATTTTGATGATTAAATAACCTAAGAAAAGAATGTGAAAAATACTTTATCTGCCCTGGATGCCTGTATACCAAAATGTTGATATTTTGCAGCCTCTGATGTACCACCAGGGTAAAAGAATGAGTGATAGAGACTGGTTTATGACCTTCTCATTAGCTCTTTCTTCTTAGTTTTGAATGTGAGAGCCTGTTCACTTTTAGCTTGCTCCAGTTCTACAAGAGGAGGCATTCTGCAGCCAGTGAAAGCCACTAATTTGTTTCTGGAGTGACAAGTCCATGATCCTGATCTTTCAGAGCTGCAGAAAATATTTCCATGAGTGCAAACCCATTAACACAGAAAATTTATCCTTTTGAGACATATTCTTGTATCTGATACATCTGCTTAGGGCTGTAGTCTGCCACCACAATTTAAGGTGTGAAAGCAAATTCCCAACAGAATAATAATTTAAAAAACCCAAACCCAAACCATTCCATATCACTTCCCACTGAGCTGCACACAGCTGTGCTAAAACAGCACTCTGAGGTGCTTTGTACCAAGCCATACCTAATGGGCTTTTTCAGCTCCATGAAGATATTTCAAGTTGTCATTTTGGGAATATGCAATTAAAGATCAGATGTCCACAGAGAAGTGCCAGGATATAAGATAGCAGAGATAAGGCTTGAGTCACCAGTATTAAACAAATTTCATCTGTTCTTTGATTAAATCTTTGCCACATAAATAAGGGCTCTATGTTTTCTTTTTAGTTTTCCATGAAAATATATTTCCCTCATTTTCTTAACAAACTTAATTTGTGATCAGTTTCAAACAATAACTGAGTTCCAGGGGAAAAAGAATACTGCAAGCATTGTCATTTGAACAAACACACATAAATCAAGAAATTTGTCAGAAAATTGTGGCAGTGGTGTATGCATCATCATCATGCCCAATCTCTTCTTCCCACAGATTCTTTCATTATCTCCAGTAGATGCCACTGGCATGAACGGAGTCAAAGACTTCCAACACCTCTGGGAATCCAGACTGCACAGATAAATCTTCACTGACTTTCTGCAGATGAGGTTAGCTTCTATGAAATAAGGAAATATCTGTGATCCAAAATAACATTTGAAAAATGTCACTAGACAGTCTGGCACAGAAGGTTGACTAATTTGAGTGATGTTTCCAAATAAAAGAGTGAAAGACTGAGTAATGTCAGGCTCATAGGACAAGTTATGCAATATTTCTAAATAGAATACTGATAAAAAATTACAACTTTACCCATTGGAAAAGTTCCACAAAGACACTGAAACCTCCCTTTGCTCCACTGGACATGAATTGCTAGATTCTTGTGAAGTTTTCAGATAGTAAGAATAAATCCTGTTGAAATAGTATTTATGTAACATAGACAGTGGTGTTCTACCATATCTGTGTTTGAATTATGCACACACGATGTGCATATTCCACCAGAGTAAGGCCTTAAGTCATTAAGCAGAAACATTCAATCAGTTACCATGAATTCCTAAACATTCATGGACACATCTGTCAACTCATATCCACATCTTTTTGTGTAAGTAATTCTGATACTCTGAAATGTACCAGTTAAAATTTCATGCACACAAAGCTGCACAGTGTAGATTTTTTAATAGGCTGAGTTATGAATATTACACCTTTTATTGTCATAATGAGCTAGAAATACATTTGTCATGAAAAGCTTCATTTAGCATTTACTTGTTGACTAAATGTCGGCTGATGGTTAAAAAAAGATTATGTGCATTTCAATGTGCTACTGCCAGTAAGGCACTGAGCTTAACCCTGTGGGGCACAAAACAGGCCACAGTGATGGAGGATGTAAAGCTGGCTTGGTCAGCAGCAGTTTAAAATCATAGCTTCAACTTTGCATGCAATCTAGGTAACAAGGGGCATCTCTGTTATTAAGAAGGGAGAATAACAAAGAGATGACTCGTCAGAGGATGTTTGCAGTGTACTTTAGAAGTTGTACTTAATTACACTAATCAATTCATACTGTCAGCTCTCAAGTTTATGCTGGTTTTATGTATATGACAGAAACCCAGTTGAGGATGGAAGAAGTGCAGTTGAAACAAAAACCTTCTCACATCTCAAAACCAGAAAAACTCCCCTGTTCAGTTTTCCAAACTCAGGCCCTTAGGAAGGCAGAGAGCAGGATGTATTTAGAGGCAGTCACACATCTCATAGGTTCTCGTTCAGGTTCCCCTCTCCTCCACAAGTTTCTCTTTGTCCCCTGAAAAAGCTGGAGTAGTAGCAAGAAGTGTGTGATCCTCCATCCAGTGCAGACCAGCAGTGGTGCTCCTTTCCACCCCCAATTACAGTATAAGAACACTGCTGAGGGAAAAGGTGCCTCACCAAGCTGAGATGCGCCCAGATATGTCCAAGAACCTGAAGCTGCTCTTGAAATACAATATACTTGGTAATAGTCAGGGTGAGTCAAACGTGGAATTATCTGAGTAAGCAGTTCTTAAAGAATATCACACCTTCCTTTTTCATGCACTTTAGCGACACAAAGTTGTTAAAGTCATGTTCCTTGTAAAATTAATATTCCTTGCAAAAATTCAAACCATGGCCCTGGGCATCTTAGCCTCTCTTAATACCTTGAGCATTATCTCTGGGTAAGCAATGCCAAACATATTTTTCAGAGCTAAGTCTCTTGCTCAGTAACTGGGTACACACCAGCAATCCTCACCTACTGTATATGAGATGGGATTCAAGAAGCCTGAAAATTTGGGGCCAGAAAGCCTTCAGTGTTGCCAAATGCAACATGCAGTGAATGCACTTATGAATATACTATTTTCTGTGGTTTCAGTTTCTAAAATAAAATCTAGATTTAGGACTAGATGTGGGGCTTTCTTTCATTGCCATGGAAAAAAAGATTTTCATGCCTGGCAACCAAATTGAAAAAAAAATATCCTAATCAACAAACCCCATATTAAATAAATTAATTGACATTAAACTGTATTGTTTTAAAGTCTCTACTATGATATTTGTGTACACTGTGAATGCCAGTCTCACACAGCTTTACAGAAGAATGGGACAAAACCAGCAGTCTCTGAGGCAGCAAATGATATAGGAATGCTTGTATTCTCTCTGGATACTGGGAACTCCAGGAGCCAGAAGGCAGAAGTTTTCTAGAAAGCTGTCCAAGAGAACAAATGTAGGGCATTGGAGCATAATTAAGGAAATAACTATTTCTGTTTGACATTCCTCATGAAAGAATGTGTTATGTTTTATGAATTCAAAACATGCAATTAAACAAAACACATTCCCCATTCTCTTGTTCTCCAAATAAAGTAATTCAGAGCCATCACTTTGAATTGCTGGCTGTATTAGCTAGCACAGACATCAAATATTCAGGTGGGAGCCTATCTGAGCACAAATGTTCTAAGCTGCACTCCAGAAGTCAACTAAACATAAGAAGCGAAAAAACTCTTAATAATTACTATGTGTATGATTATGAATAATTCCCTGGCAGTTATTGAAAGCAAATTATACATCAAACCACCTTCTTCTCCATATTTTGTACACTTTCAACTGCAGATAAAGGACAGACATTGAGTGTTAGCTGCAATAAAGACATCTAGTATGCATTGTTTGTGGAAAATGCTTTCTGTTAACTTTAAATCCAATGGGACAGATATTTACAAATTGGTATTTATCCTGCTCTGCTGAAATCATACTTTGAATACAAAGGCTGCATATTATCAACTTTTCAGCATCACTCTCAAGTTAGTTTCTTTATTATTCCTGCTCAAGATTACACGATCCTATATGAACTGAAGATGTATATTATTTCCACTTCTTATAATGGGAAAATAGTGAAAATTTTAAAAATTTCATTGGTTTGCTTGTTTTGCAGAAGGAAAAATAGGAAACAACTAAACAGATAGCATAAGATGATTACTTTGTCTTCCACTTGCAGTTTGATTCATCGATTGTGAAATATAGTAATAAGAAGGAGAGAAACCTTGGTGAAACATACATTCATAGGGGCCTCCTTCACACTTCCTAATCTCCTAAGAGCAAGATCTAGGGCACCAGGTAGGTGTCTAGGACAGCAAACTTCAGAAGCAGGAGGGATGGGTGATGTTTCTTCATATAGCATTTATGAAAATTTGCCATTCCAAATCTGAATGTTTTATAATTTTGTTAATTCCATCTCCTTGGAATCCTCTATTTCTTATTAAGGGATTTCTATTCTTTATCTTGTAATCTTCAGTGTGCTTCTACCTCCCAGCTGGGCACCAATAACTATCTTATATATTGTCACAACTTCATTTTACAAAAATTCTATGTAACTTAAGTTAGTATTTTTTAAGACAGCACTAACTATGCAAACTTTCAATCACAATTTCAAATGTACCTGACTAATGGGACTATAAAAAATGTACATGTCATAAAAAAACTTAAATAATAACTTATGGATTAGCTGTGCTCCAAAAGGTTCCTTGATGTAGAAAACTGAAAGACCAGTCATCCAGGGATGAGAGACTGAGAGCATCCTGGGAAGCAGATTTATTGTGAGTTACTAGGTTAAATCTAACCCAAACTCTCTTAAAACCATGCTCATGCAGTTCCACAGATATAACAGATGTGTTCACTGATAGAGGATTCCAATCCATACTGTGCAATTGTTGAAGCAAATTTGTAAATTAAAATTGGAGTTTTAGAACAGAAAAGGCACTTTTGGTAAATTCAAGCTGAAGAGAGAACGTTCTGGTGATTCAAATTATTGGATGTCATTGTTTCTTCACTCTCTTCTCCATACTCTACTTAATGGGTAAATAAAACCTGCAAGATTTTAGACAAAACTAAATAAACTTAGGGTTTTCCCCTAAACTGGCAAATGCATGCCTTAGCAGCAGATGCAATTGTGAGCACTGATTTTTTATTTCCTAAAAATTAATAGATTTCCTCAAGCATTTTGCAATAAGAAAAAATGTTTTCTGTATAAAACTGTTAACAAACAACAAAAAACATTGGGGGGGGGGGGATTTGTTTGTTTTTCCTTCTTTACTCAGTGTCAAAAAATAGCACAGAAATTTATAGATATACTGTCTTCTTAAAATGAACTATGATATTGACTGTTCCTGAATACTACAAGGCAAAAGCTGTTTAACTTACCAAATCATGTGTAATGTTAGTTACAATGATCAGGAGGAGGATTTTGTGCCAGCTGTCTAAATTTATACTGAGACATGAAAATAATACTCCAGTTAAAATATATTTTTCCTCTCACTTCAGTGTGAGGTAGACAACTGTACACTTGGCATTGGATCAGTAAATTCTTAGGACTTCTCTGCAAGATTAATGTTTCAATGCTCAGTCACTGTATGCTCTTTAGTTTATAAGAAGTCCTTTGAAGATCAAGATTGTATTGCCTTAGGAAATGTACAAACAAAGTCTACAGCATAAAAAGATGAGCAAAGACAGAGGACACAGCAAGATTCAGTGGTCTCTAGCATGGCAGGTCTCTGCCAGAAATGTGAAAAAACAGCAATTCCAGTTCACGGCCAGACCCATTGGGTTCATATTAGCTAAACTTCTAGGTAACCAAAAACCTGCAACTATAAAGAAGCTCACTCAAAAATCTTAACTAAGCCTCAGCCTCTCTGTCCTTTTGTACAGCTTCCAATGGCACTGCAGCACTGTCCCTCTGCACTTACCAGCTGATGGCACTGCATCAGACAGTTTTCTGAATTTGGGACATTCATGCAGGCAGCTTCAGCATACAAATCAAATGTAAATTTTATGATATTTTGATGCAATTGGCTTGTTGGATTTTCAATAAGCCTTCAAAATTTAAGTGAACCTTTTCTGTGAAATAATGCCAGTTCCTGAAAGAACTGAGATAAAGTAGATTGAATTTCCAAAGTGTTTTTTTTTTCTTTTCTTTCTGTCTGACAGAAGGGAAAACTGGTATTTTCTAATCAAGGAGGTATGCACACCAGTGAATAAAATACTCTTTCATCAAGAGCAAGACAGGTAAGATTATGTTAAATACACTCCTATGGAAAATTATTGACCTTGGCCTACATGACCTGCTTTTGCTATAATCAGTGCCTCTGCATCTAAAGAACCCTCCCAATAAAACACATAAACTGACCAGAAGTATATTTTTTAAAAACTATATCAGATTCAATGTCAAATGTATTTACTTAAATTGTCTAATTTTGGTGGCATTTGGAATACCACCTCGTTGATTATCACATCTCTCTTGAGATTAATCATTTAAAGCAGAAACATTGATGTTTTAAGTTAAATGCCACTCAAAACACAATGTATTTTACACTGTCTCATGACCAAACAAAAGTAATATTTTGAGACCTCCTCCTCAGTCATTATTACATTACATAGGTTTTTTTTTTTTAATGGAGACTTTGTATTCAGTAAGCCAGGTAAACAGAATACTTTTCAAAGAGAAACATATAAGGCAATCAAAGTTAAACATCTGAAATAAACAATGCAGATGATGCCATTTGTTCACCATCTTCTTGCTATATCAACTGACAGAAAATTTAATTAAAATATAGCATCCTAATAGAAAAAGAAAATAAAATGACAGTATCATGTAAGTTGTTTTAGTAAATAATTTGGTCATATCTCATTAAATATCATGGAAAATAAAAGAGGATCTTTACTTATATTTGAAATCTTTATTCAATTACATATCCAAACAAAATCCAGATGTCTCAGCACAATACTTTATGCATATGTTGAATAGCTCATTTGTTCCTTTTGTTTACTTACTAAATAAAGAGAAACGCTACTTTTCTTTTACCTTTTTTTTTTTTTTTTTTAGTAATCACTGAGTATATCAACTAACATCTGATTTAAAACTTACTAACTTCTCTAGCATTTCTTAGAGAGGATCCATTTATCCTGTAGCAGTATTGTCAGGACACCAACCATAGCCTCAGTATTTTTATCTGCAGCAGATAATATGTTGTGTTCTACTGTTGAAAAAAATAGCTCTGGCATAGTCAGTAAAATTGGTAAAATTTAATGGGTTGTTCTATAATTACACTATTTTTCTACAGCATACCATTCAATTGCTGGCTTTAATCAAACATACAAGCTAATTATAATATACATTTGAAGTTACTCTGAAAACAAAGACTATCCTTTACATGAATAATTTATATCGAATACTATGTGCTTTGCCAATAGCTCTGTTACTTAACCTCTTTGTAAATTTTTTTAACACTACTACAAATCCTGTGTAAATCATTTCTACATAAGGGTAGATTTCAGAATATGTGACAGAGGTAAAAATGCACACAGCTTCTTCTGCTTTTATGTGATATCTTTAGTATTATTGAAAAATGCACTGAAAATTCACTTCCTTGAGCTGATATGAGGGACCATTTAATTTTGTGTCACTGAAAGTTCATACTAAATTTGTCTTAAGGTGTAGGTGTATTAATTTGTTAAATCTAAGAATTCAGAAACATTTAAAATTATCATATATGTACAACCTTACAGGAAAAGATGTTAATTTAGTAAGACCTCAAATTAATTTAATTTCTCAGCAAAGAAACTTGGTGAAAAATACTTGGTTTTGTTTATGTTAAAAACCCCTCTATGCTCTATTGAAAAGTGGCCCCTTTCAACAAAGAGGGCAGTATATTCCAGAACAGTTAATGTGGCTAAAGTGTTGAAAATAAAGGTTATGAGAAATATATATATATATATATGCATATACACATTTATCTATTTCTCACTATATATATCTGTAAAGGTTGCTACTAAAAATAAATACATTGCTATTAAAAAAAAAGGTTGCAAAAGCTGCTATTAAAAATATATACATATATACTGATCCTTTACAGTCTTGCTTTTGTCATTAATCTCCAAGGTTTTCTTCTGCTCTGATTTAGTATTATATCAGTGCTTGCCTACAACTCATGCCAGTTGATTTTGGAGGTAGAATAACACTGGTACAACACTGGGGAAAAATAGGACATGGTTTACACTGGAGAAGGAAGTCAGTATAACACTGGATGTAGGAATCAGAGTCTAAGTCTGGTAATAATAGAGCAAACCAGAAGATTAAACAGTTACCCAAATCCAAAATACGTTTTAAACACCATAAAATCCAAGTGAATGAAAGGTCTAGGTTCCTCATACACTTGAATCCAGTCCCTAGCCTTTGTTTTTCTGGTAGTCTATCTACTGATGAGAAACAGGGATAAAAAGCAGCCCTGACCTGGTTAGCAAGCATGAACTTTTCTTTGCGGTCTTCAGGTAAAACAGAAATTTCTTAGCCAAGGAATTGCTGCCATTCTGTTTATTATTTAAATTACATGTTTTAATCTCTTATTTAGTATTTTTTAAAACCCCTTCTTCCCCTAAAGATCCTGGCTTTATATAATATGTTACTTCAAGGTGGCATCAAATTCTTTTGGGTTGGCATTTTAAAACATATATTTTTGCAGCTTTCCCATCCCTATATTTTTGGGGGATTTGTCCTGTTACTGCTGAACAATTGAATTTTTTGAGTTGTCCTTTGTTAGCTGAAAAAAAAAAATCTGTTCAGCTCTGCAGAGTATTGAATGTACAAAGTGTTATTGCATTTTTGTGTGAATGTTTTGTCTCCTTTTTTTCCTCCGCTGGCAGAAACAGGAAGCTGCACTTGTTAACCATGGGGGATGTGGTTGCTGCTTCCTGAATCTCTTCCTGACTGTCTTATGACTAACCCTATTATTCCCTTATCGTGTATTGGATGATGCAGGGTTATAGTTGTAGCATTCAAATGGAAAGAGATCATCATGAGAGATAACTACTGAAAGGCACATCGTAACTTAGGTACTAAAATCTGGAAACATATAGAAACATTGAACTTGGTGAAGGCAGCCTCAAGCTCACACAAATTCAAACCCTAGAATAATGGAAACAACTCTAAGAAAAAAGTCCTTGAATTCTTCCCCACACTTTTGTGGTATTCCACTACGATAGTTTAGATATCACAAGCTTTTCCATTCCATTTCAAAAAGCAAGAGATTCTCAAACTTCTAAGCTTGCTTTCTCAGCTTTAACAGCAAACTTAGGAATGTAGAACAAATTCCCATCTGTCTGGATTGTTTGACAGTCAGGGATGCCATTCTGTTGGTGTATGCATATGAGGTCAGCATTAATACTTCATATTAATGAATCTCTACTTGAAAAAAAAAATCAGTTTCAGCATTGTTCTCTGCTAGGTTACTTATGGCTGCAAGCAAAAGATGATTTGAAAATAAAAATCTCCATAGAAACTGATGATGGACAAGACCTAAGAGGGGACAAAAAGAAATTTTCATCTCAATCAACATGAAGATAAATTTAAAAATTCCCAACTGAATGAATTAAAGTAAAAGGCCTTAAGCTGTAAATGTCTTCATTGTATTACTAGTAGTTTTATATCTAAAACTAAAGGAGGATTTTCCTAAATGACTTCTAAAAGAGAAACAATAAAACATATTAATCTGGATTCAAGGCTGACAAATTTAATTCCTAGACAAATATAATGAAATAGACAGGAAACTCAAGTTTCTGTTACAAAAAGGTTCAAGTCACTTCTTTCTTTCAGACACCGTTTCATGCTAATCTGTAAATATAAAGAGTAAATGATAACTTACTAAGATTATCTCTGATTATTCTTTACATGAGTTTGTCATACATTACTTTTGTGTCAGAAATCTACACAGTGTCTTCTCTTTCAAAATTTCTACAGAACCCTATCCACCAAAAAGAAAATAAAAAGCTGCTATCCATCTTCACTGTTATTTAATCAGGTCATGGTGCCATTATTAATGCTGGTAAATTTTCTGTACAAAATTATTTGTGATGGGTTGTCAGCATTTGTGCCATTTATGCTGGATAACCTGAAGATGAAATAAAGAGCTTGTGATGCTGTCCTGGTGCTGCAAGAAGACTGACAGTGCCAGAAAGAGCCCGTTTGTGAGAAACCAACCCATAAATATTTTTAAAAGTTCTTTAAAAAGATAGACCTTTTGATATGAAATCATCATACAGAATATGTGGCCTCAGATTTTTTTCAACTCAGAACTCGGAGGCTTGTAGGTAGATTTAGTGTAGTGTTGAATAAAAATTTCAGATACCTGGCCTCTGCAGGTAGCAAATGAGAAGTTGTGGTTTTAATCTCAAAAAAGTTCTCTATTCTCAAATCCTCTACTGTCTTCAATGGACAACAAAGTAAGTAGCAGAAAACAAGGAAATAAGCACTAAAATATCTTAATTTTGCAGGTGGCTAAACTAAATCCCATGGCCCAAAAAAGGAAATATTTGTTATGCAAAGACTGCTGAAATTCTTGTCTGTTTACAGCCTCCAACTTCCATCTTTCCACTTTCAACAGGACCTTCAGCTGATGACGGATAGTAATTGGAGAGCTCAAAGTGTAATTCAAGTTGGAATAGATGTCAGGAGGCCCCTAGACCAAACTTCTACTCAAAGCACTTCAGCTGTGAGATCAGATCAGCACAATATCTCGGGGCTTTAACAAGTGTGTTAAGAGCGTGTTAAGGACAAGAGATTGTATGAACTTGTCGCACAACATCTCAGATCCACTGTTCCATGGCTGCCAATAATTGCCACATCCCAGGACCTCTTTCCCAGTGAACAGTAGATCCATCTGTGTCAGCCTTGGTTGAGCCAACCAGTGTCTGTATCAGGAAATTATCCTTGTAACCTTCCAGAAATCACCTTAACTTTTCACATCTCATCGCACTGCCCTTCCAGCTGATGTCAGGTAGTCCTGAGTCTTCAATGAGCACCAGTGGCTGTGACCCCAAGACTTCCTAGGGTTATTTAAAGGAGGTTTTTCACATTTTTATCCTACCCAGTAGGCTGTAACAATCTACCCCCACACTCTTGTCCTCACTTTTCTTAGATTCTGATCCACAAATGTTCACCAGACCATCATTTGTTCCATAAAAGCACTCTAGGCTCCTGAGCTAATCTTTTTACCAGAGTGCAGTTTCCTCCTTTTCTCTGTCCCTGTATTAATGGTGGATTGACCAGGCAGTGTTAGGTTAACAATTGAACTCAATGATCTTAGAGGTCTTTTCCAACCTGAACAATTCTATGATTCTATCACACTCCCTCTGCCTTTGTGAGCTCTCCCTCTGCCTGCACAGGCCCTGAGAGCTGCATCCCCTCTCCAGAAATACTCTGGGCCCAGGATGGCACTTGCTGTAATGTATTTGAGCCCTGATAGTGTGCCCCAGTCAACCATCTTTAGTTATTCTTATCAGAGCCCTCAGGAATTCATCACGGTTACTGAAATGTACACTGCACTAAATTGGGCAAGAAGAAGCTGAAAAACAGAATACCAAGACAGCAAGAAATAGATAAATAAAGACTGTGCCTCACTGGACTTAGAACAAATCATATTTTCTGAACAGTGTGCGCAGAGAGCATGGACAAGATAGAGGGACCAATCAGGTGATGTGTGATCACGTGAACAGCAGTTGTAAAATGTGTAACTTGGGTGTTATGTAAATAATAAATGGTCTTCTGCCAAATCATATTTATTCATTGCTCAGAAGTCCTGAGCTCCCACAGGCACTCTGCTGAGGTCCATCACCACTTGTATGAGGAAAGAGCAGCTTCTGCACAAATAAATGCATTTGTTGGGTATCGCTGGGAGCTGAACTCTGGGCTGGAGGGCAGTACTGGTGTCTCCCCAGCAGCAGCTGAATGGGGATAATCACTGTCTCTTCAGAAGTCAGCTGAAGACAGAAGGGTAATGTATCCTTTGACCAGCAGTATCTGATGGACATTAGCAGAAACAGGAACCCCAGGAGCCTCTAGGAGCTCTATAGCAGCTGCACCAGTGCACACCAGCAACACCAGCACGCACCCTGAGGCCCTCAGAAGTTCCCAGATCTGGAGGCAGAGTCCACAAACTGCTGTGCAAACCACTGTGTCTGCTAGCAACAGCTGCTTACACTTGCTTGTTTACTGAATAAGATTACAACGAGGCATAACTGGAAGACAATCAAAATTATTATCTTTTCATCAAAACAGACAGTGCTATGAAGAATAAATTCTTCAGTGGAAATACTACTTTTTTTCCAGTGTTTCAAGATCTAAAGAAAATATTTGTTTTATCTTTTTAACTCCCCTGAGCTTTGACTTCACTTTCAGGTCAAACAGTTAGGTGAGTAAAATACTTTATGTTAATGATTTTATTAAATAGGATTATTAGATATTTTCTCATCAATAAATATGCAGCAACCCTGTAAAAAATTAACTTACTAGCTCTGATCTTTTGACACATCTTAATTGAATCTTTTATTACTGTTTCTATTTTGTGAATATTTTATCTATTGGGCTTGATTTTGGACAAAAAAAAAAAAATCTTCAAACACTGAACTTTCCTAAAGAAGTCTTCAAACAGTGAACTTTCCTAGTGACTCTATTACAGAATACATATCATCTTCCAAAAAGTACATAGCTTGGAGGAAAGGAAGGAAGATACAAAGAGTATTGTCAGAGCCAAGAAATCCTCCAGAAAAATAGATCACAAAACAACGTTTGCCAATGTACAGAAGCTGATAACAGCATTGCAAAATGATAAATAAGCACATACAATGAATAAACACAGTTAGTGATCCTTTCAGCAGGGAAATGCCATTTTTAAATTAAAATATAGTTTATCATATTAATGAAAAATTCTGTTTTAGTTAATCATTTTGGAACAGATGTTAACAATGCAGAGTGTTTTCATGCTGCAAGAATGTGTCCAGGGTATGGACAGACAACGAAGTACGCAAGGGCAAACCTGGAACTGGTGAAAAAGAATATTTTAAAACAAACTAGATTTGTGTAACATTGTCATTTTAGGAAGATATCTTGAACTTTTCAGCATTGGTATTTTCAATGACAGCATACTCTGAGGACTTATCTCAAAAATTTCTGCTTTACATTCTTCTCTGTGTCCCCAATCAGGTTAGCAACTGCAAAAAAAAAAAAAAAAATCTAAACTATAGCAGGGAGTTTGTTCCCCTCAGATAACCTGTGCTGAAATAACCTTAAAAATAATCCTAAGTGACAAAATATGCGATCACATCAGGTAATTTGCATCATAAAGGTTATATCATTTTAGCACTATTTTCCTCTCCAAAGGCTTCCAATCCCACTGTCCTAAAATTTTGCTGAAATTACCTTTTTGCCCCTAATGCATATTGCCATTCCTTTTCAGATACTTCACACTGATAGGGAAGCCTTCAATATGATTTTGCAAGAAGTGTTTCTTATGCTATCAGCAGATTTTTGCACAAGGAGTTAGAAACAGATCTGTAAAAATGCCAACTGTATTTTTCTAAAACAAGGTTTGGTTTTGTTGGGTTTTTTCCTCCCTGCATCCTCTGCTACTACTCTACGTGCAGCCTTTAACACCAGGTTCTTATATTCATGTTGTTTTCCTGGTGTTCCTTTTATCCTTTGCCAGAAGTGGTAGATGTCAGGTGTTGTAATAAAGCCCTCTTCAAAAATTATTCCCTTTTTTTCTGATTCCACTTATAAATTGATGTCTTGTTCATTTCATACTGGTATACTTAGCTCTTAAATAGTTCTTTCCTTTACAAAACTCAGATATAGACTTTACCCTGCTCTTCAAGAGAGGTAACTTTGACCTGCTGGGAAGCAGCTGTGCAGAGAAGGATCTGGAGGTCCTGGTGGACAACAAGCTCTCCGTGAGCCAGCAGTGAGTCCTTGTGGCCAAGGAGGCCTAAGGTATCCCTGGGGTGCATTAGGGAGGGCATTGACAGCAGGTCGAGGGAGGTGATCCTGCCTGCTGCTCAGCCCTGGTGAGGCCACATCTGGAGAGCTGTGTGCAGTTCTGGGCTCCTCAGCACAGGACAGACATGGGGCTCCTGGAGCAGGTCCAGCAGAGGGCTGTGAGGGTTATTAGAGAACTGGATCATCTCTCTTATGTGGCTGAGGGAGTTGTTTAGCCTGGAGCAGAGAAGAATGAGGGGGGACCTTATCAATGTGTACAAATATCTTAAGGGCAGGGGATAAGAGGATGGGGCCAGGCTCAGCTCGGTGATGCCCAGCAACAGGAAAAGGGACAACAGGCACAAAACGGAAGTCTGAAAGTTCCATCTAAATACAAGAAAAACTTCTTTACTTTGTGGGTGACAGAGTACTGGAACAGGCTGTCCAGGGAGGTTTTTGACTACACTTCTCTGGAGATATTCAAAAACCTGCCTGGATGTTATCCTGTGCAACCTGCTGAACCTGCTTCATCAGAGATGTTGAACTACATGATCACCAAATGACTTCTCCAACCTCAACCATTCTGTGAAACAGCTCAGGTCTTTAATTTGTGTATTAATGACACACATGCATTCAGGACCATCTCTCTTAAGAGGAGACACTGCAGCAGCTCGGCCTATTTAGTCTAGAGAAGACTAAGAACAGATCTCCCTCAAGTGTATAAATATCTCAAAGGCATTTGTCAAGAGGATGGTGCCAGACTATTTTCAGTGGTGCCCAGACGCAGGATGAGGAACAATGGCTGTAAACTAAAACACAAATAGTTCCACCACTTCAACATGAGGCAAAACCTCCTTGCATGGAGGATGTAACAGGGAAGGGTGGAACAAGGAAGAGTGGCCCAAGGAGGTCATGGAGTCTCCCTCTCTGGAGACATTCACAACCCATCTGGATGTGCTCCTATGTAACCTGCCCTAGGTGACCCTGCCTTGGCAGGGGTATTGAACTATAAGGTCTCCAGAGGTCCTTTCCAACCCAAAGAATTCCATAATTCTGTAATATTGACAGATTTTAGCAAGTTTATAACACTGTTAGCAACAGGGTCAAAGTATTTAATGCCAAGTTTTTCACTAGGTGGCTTTGCATACAACTAAATAGACAGTTTTGATTTATGGAATGGCATAAGAACTATTCTTTTTTTTTCTCATTATTAGTGGAAATGTTTACTACATATGGAAGGGTTAAGCTGTATTCATGCAGAATGGCTGCAGGAATTGGACCTGTAACAGTCTCTAAAATATCATACTTTAATAGACTTAAGTCATAATTCAAGTCTACCAAATTCAGTCGCACTATATATGTAAACAAGAGTTGAGACAGGCTTTTTAATAATCTGAATCTGCTGTGACCATAATTAAGTAAAAATCTGACAACTGATTTAACATTGATTGTCTTATTACACAGGAATTATACCTTCTTTTCTAAGTCTATAGAGGCCATTGTTCACTCCAGTTCTCACTCCAGCATCCTTATACTTTTTAAATTTCTCACACTAAAGCAGCATCTAATCTCAATGTATCATTTTTCTTATACTTTCATAAAGATAAGTTTTGTGATTTTCATATAAATTTTGTTCAAGCTCTGAGCTAAGATTGAATCAATTAGAGTGATTTTCTTAGACATAAATATGTAGCAACTCTAATCTCTGTTTAATGACATAAATAGCTTATATTTAGTTCCTCTGAAAATACTTGAGAAGGTTATGCTATACATAAATGCTCTATTTCAGTCGTTCTTTTCCATGTACCTGCATCTGAGATACATCTCCACTACTGCTGATGAGTTTCACAGACCCCTTTGCATCACACACTGTATGCACCTACACGAAAAAGAAGATCCAGGTTCCAGACAATTTGCAATTTAAACATAAGGCAAGAGACAATGTGAGGATATGAAATGACAGCAACGTATATCGAAAAAGTAGAAGAATAATGAACAGCAAAACAAGCTTTGGCCACTTCTTCTAGTGGTGTAAGTTACTTCACAGGTTTTTATAGATATCTGAGAAATTCTTGATGAGATGGGCTAGCCCTGTGACAGATTAGGAATGAGGGACATTTTTAAAAGCAGTAAGAGAAGCCTTATAAAAAATATTCTAGCTAGCTGAGATATCTTAGGTTCTTCCATCAATTTGTCAGCAAAATTCAATTTGTAAAAAGCTTTTCTGTTTGCAAGTGGCAGACCTAAGCTTAGTGCAGCAGATGCTGGTCAGGGTGGAAACAAACATTGTGTACCCATTTGTGCTGCAGAGGGTCACTGACATTTGCTTCTCCTGATCAGCAATTTAACAGTGTTTGCCCATCCAGAGGGCACAGGTCTATTGCAACTGCTGCTGAAGATAAAGCTGTAATCACTGTAGTTTAACACTTTCAAGGCTCACTTCTGTTCCCATGAAGATTAACAGAAGACCTGAAGATAGCTACTAATATGAGCAACTACTGATGATCTTCTTTCAGCAAAGTAGCTGTAGATTTAACTTGTAATGATATCCATGCTTAGGTCCTGAATTTTGTCCAGCTAATTTTACACACACTGTTAAAACATTGGTCATACTGATAAACTGATCATGTTTTATCAAACTCCTTTTTTCCCCCCTATATTTCAGGAGAAGCAGACACAAAGTGTTAAATTGTCCATGGCATTCAGACATTAAAAAGCTGCCTCCTGCATGCAGCCTCCCTAGTTCAAGTCCCTAAATTCCTGCACCTGGCTGGGAAGAGAAGGATCAAATGCAGGCAGCTTGCTGCCTTCAGATGGCCCTGATACCCGAGGGAGTGATGCTGGGGTTAGATGAAGTTGCAGAAATTGGATATCTCAGGTCTATCCACAACTCTTTGGATTTGTTTGTTTGAAAGATTTCTGAAGCTTTAATTTCAGCTGAACTTCTATACTGCACCTCCTTAGTCAAAAATGCTAGGGAGAAAACATGAGTTTTGGGAGCAAGAAGATTTCTTCTGAACTTTCATATTACATGACTTGATGTTTTGTCCTCAGTGGTTTTGGTTTTGAAATAAGGGAAGTGATCTAAAGTCTAGCACATTGCAGTTTCAAGGATTCCACTTTTACAACTTTATGATTTGCTTTGAACAAGATATACTCAGAGATGCTAAGCAGGATCTTCAACCTGTTGTACATCTCAAGATGCATAATGAGAATCACAATATCTCATCCATAGAAAACACCTCTTATGAATAGAGAATTCTCAGACGTTACAGAAATTGTATTTATTACTTATCTGCATTTTGTGTTTGAGTCAGAGGAAAAGAACACGGTATCTCTCCCTCATCCTCCCTTTCCATCTGCCCCTTAAAAAAGCATGTTTATTTCATCAGAGGGCAGAATTGTCATATGCAGAGCTCAGAAAAGGAAACAGATGAATCTAAACACTCTCAGAATCTAAATTCTGAGTAACCTGGATTGATAGAGAACCGTGCTTTCTAGATTAGTTGTAACTTAAATAAAAAAGGTAGCGTTAAAGAAAACAAAAAAAAGTTTGATTCAAATAAACTACTGAAGTAAAGGTGCAGACAACACTGTTTTTACAGTTGTTTACAGAACATTGTTTGTGTTCCTTAACCCTCCAAATCTGACATCTATTTCTAGCTTTTCTTTTTATCATGATAAGGGCTTCATATTATATACTTTTAACACCTTCCTAATTTTCTGCTTTTTTCTTTTTAGTTTCTTAAAACCAAAACTGGTTTTGCCCCTATCCATCTGGCTTATCTCATTATAACTGTCTGATTGGAATTATCTTCCCTATGGCTTTGCTAAGCCCATATATTACTTTGCCTCCGGGAATCTTCAGTCTGGTATCTTCCCTTTTTTTTTCCTTTTTTTCCCTTTTTTTTTTTTTCCTTTGGTTTTTTTTTTTTTTTTAAATTACCTTATGAAACAGATTTAGGAATGCTATTTTCTTATCACCTGAGAACCAAAGTTGGCTTTCTCATATGTGTCACTGAGTTTGCACACAAATGGCATCTTTACAGGCAACAATGAATGTAAATAAACTTCTTAAGCACTCAAATCTCTTGCATACTAAAGCAAACAGAATTCTGTGTGATTGTTTGTTTTCTAAGTGAATGAAAAATCCATGAAATTGACAGCAAATACATGGAGCAGATTTATGTAATTATGGCTTGAATGTCAGGCAATAATGTAATCTATATTATTTAAGTTAGATTAGCACTAATGCCAATACATTTATCGCCCTTTTCCCAAATGACTTTGTTCAGAAGTTACAGAAGTCAAGGGAAAGAAACTTGTTGATGTCAACAAACTTCAAATCCAGTTCAGGCTGTTTACTTCTTTTGTCTGCTCTGGTACCTAAGAAAGCACTTTTTACTTTTTCAAAGCAATACTTCACAGACTCCAGTTCTGCATATTGTCAGCATAAGGGCTAAGCAGCTGACACCATTTCTCAAATCATGATACTATGCTAGTTTCTGCTGCAACTGAAAGCAGATTGCATGAACAGAAGGATTTGTGTTGTAGATCCTCTGTTTGTTTGCAAAGATATATTTTTTTCTCAAGTGACCAGTGTGCTGAATGATTGTTCTCATGCCAAAGTTTTGTATTTCATATAAAGGGCCAAGATTATCATAAGTAAGTGGCAAATATGAGCAAAGTGTTTGTGACAGCGGTGTATGGCCTCTTAGAAATACTAAGTATCCACTTTCTCCAAATTATGGTAGGTTTAAAAGTACCTGTAGTCCGAAAACCCCAAACAATCAAACCAAAAACAAAGCAATAAAATCCAAGTTTTAGACTGGCAAGTTACTATATATTTCTGCAAAAGACAAAATGAATGTCACAATTTACCTTTTTGAAGAAGTGATGAGCAAAGTTCCATCAGCTGCATATAAAGGACATTTTCATGCATTGTCATTAGAAATGGAAGCAACCTGGACAGAATCTTGGAGACATAGCTTGTATTTATGGAGCATATCATTGTATTTGGTTGTTTACGAGATGCAGAATGGCATGACAAATGAGGTGTGACACAGCAAGTCAACTTTAAAATAAAACTATTCTATTTCTGGATCTGTTACTTTGGATTATGTCTCAACAAAACAGATCCATAGGAATGGAATGATAAAATATTCAATGCATTTGAAATGTCAAGGGTTGTGGCAGTTCAGCTAGAGTTAAATCCACGTGGAAGTAAGTTTGTCTTTCCATCTATAGAATGGATTTTAATTCATTCCTAATGCCTAATTATGGTTTAGAGTACCTTCAAGGAGTTGAAAACAATTACAACCATTTATGGAAACATATTTCAGGTCACTTATGTTCACTGTGTCCTCACTACTGAAGACTAGGAACTATTTTTGAACATACTCATTTTTTGGAATCAGTTTGTATACAAAGAACATGGGATAACACTAGAGATGAGAGAATCTATTCAGTTCTTAACTACATAAGTGCAATATTAGTGCAGAAAACATCAGAAACAACCAACTAGTTTTGGATGTTTTAAAAAAATGTGATAAATATTGCCTATTATGGTTCTTTTTTAATTCTTATAAAAACCCTGACATAACTGAATACTGCCCCCAACAATTGTTTACATAACCATCCCTGATAATGGTGTAAGATTCAAGTAATTCAATTGAAAGTATGACTACATTTACATTGTAAAACCAGTTCAGAGCTGTAAGAAACCATGCTGTAAGAAATCTTAGAGGCACTTCAGGATAGCTCTACTGTACTGCATTCGATCTGTGAAGAGGAATCAGGGTTAAGGTATTCCTTCTCTGCTCTCTTGTTTTCTTGTATTCATAAAAGCAAATATAGGGCATAACAAACATGAGTACCAAAGTACAGCACTATTCTTCAAATATAAAAATGCCACATTTGAAAACTGTTACTTAATTATTAAAAGTAGTTGAATCTCTTAGAAGCTTTTTCTCTGCCACACTTCTGTGAAAGCTGGCTGGCAGTCCTGACTGCAGGCTGTAATACCTCTCTCATCAGTACCACTAGCATCCTAGGATGTGCTTAAAGAAAAGGATATATATTGTCAGAAGCACTCTGTTGAGAAGGAAGTCTTGATTTAAGACTGAGCATACTGAGAAACTTGAAAACAGATGCTCCAGAGTTGACTTGGTTTTCTGGGTTTCTTTTTTGTTTGTTGGGTTTTCTTTTGACATTAAGGCAAAACAAGAAACAGATTTCAGGGGGAAGTCAGATACCTATAAAACTTTGGTATCCCTTCAACAGAAATGCAGATTGCTGGCAGCTTCAGCAATCTTATCAATCCAGTTACAAAACATGAAAAGTATCTACAGAGAACATAGAAATTCCTCTTCCTCAGGAGTGGACAGGAAAAGAGACAATGAACATAAGTTGATTCAGGGGAAATTCTATTTGTGTATAAGAAAAAATATCTTTACCATGCGAACAGTTAAACACTGAGAAGTGATGCAATCTTGCCTGATGGAAATATCCAAGAGCTGGTTTGACAGAGCCCTGGATAATCTAATCTAAGGTCCTTTAAGAGGAAGATTACACTGGATGATCTCCAGAGGTTACCTCTAGCTTAAAACTCTCTGTGATGTTTCAAAAGGCAACCTTTACTATCATCCAGGTTACCAAAGTTCTTTGTGATGGTGTTTTTTGTTTTTATGTTTCAATGGTTGTTAAAATACACCACAGCTATAAGAAACTTCAAGAGTAATCTAGACCACAAACCTGTTTTAAGGCAGCTTCACTGTACCCAGTATCACACTGATGGTCAGAAGCACTGTTGCTTAATCTTAAAAGCCTTATTTGACCAATACCTTACAATTATTACTGTAAGGAAAGTGTCATATTCCTCTCACCTGACTTCAAGCTTTCTCACTGCAGTTTAAGCCTATTACCTTTTTTCCAAAAAGCTGTTGGTGCAATTATTCTTTCATTCTTCTTAATGAGCTTTGAATATGTTTTATTTTCATATATAAATAAAATGTATTTATTTGAATATATTTTATATTCCCTCTGACTCTTCTTCAAGCTAAGCAATATCTTTGTTCTGCCTTTCCTGATGGGTGCTGGCCCTGGATGTTTAAAATAGGAAAGTGCACAGTTCTCCCTTTTATAGGAGACAGCTCCTATAAAAGACTTGGTGCATAGTGCCATCCTCCCCCCACCTCTTCACTGAAGTCATTGGGAATTAAGCACATAAGTACTGCTGTACAAATCTGCCCTAAATATAGTAATTGTTCAATGCAATGATTGGATTTCTTTGTTAACTCACCTTTTTGTCTGTGGGGTATTTGCAAAGGGATATTTTCCTGTAGCAAAGTTTGCTTCTTAGTTTTATCAGGGTATAGCTTAGGCAGTCAAAGCTGGGTTATGAAGGCTCTGAAATCTGAAATAAATAGTAATATTTTAATGATAGGGAAACTTAAATGAAGGATTACTTAAGTTTTGTTTAAAAGCTATGACCTTTTAAATAATCTGCCACAAATTTTTCTTCTTTTCCATTATTTTAGTTGCTTGTGATTGTGAATTGTTGCAGTCGCTCAGACTGCCTGCAGCGTGGGGGGGCTTAGAATGGGTGGATTACCCCACGCTGGAACCAGTCTCTGAGGATAGCGTGGTTTGAAAATGCCTTTAGCTATCTTGCTATTAGCTAAGTTTAAGTCTCATCCCTGCCCCAGGGAATATTATTGGCCCCTGCTAGACATGGCAAGGGATGATTGGATAACTTTGATATACCTCTCTCTCTTTCTGGGACTCTTAAGCTTGTGCACGGGGGAAGAGCGGGGTCTTCTTACCAGCTCCCTTCGGGACCCTCTGCCCCCTGGGGGCAGAGAGGATATACCTGGAATAAAGCTAGAAGAATTCCACTCTCTCGTCTCTTTGTCTTCGCTAATTGCTCGTTAACCCTGCCTGGTCGAGCAGGTCCACGAATCCCCAGCTCCGGTGCTGCTTGTGTTACCTGGGGGTTGCGGGAACGCATCCCTCCGTGCACGCTCCAAGCCCGAGACAGATCAACAAGGGATCTGGATCAGAACCAAGCCGAGCTAGCCACAGTGAATAAGTGGAAAAAACCCACTCCAACAGCTCACAATAATTCATATATATAAACATTATCTAATGTAGTCTTAGCAAGCTCAGGATAGAAATATTGCCATAAAGTATTAAGGGTTGCAAATGAGTTAATGTGCTGTAGAACTGAGCCTGAATACAAATGTAAATCCTTGTAGGCTATTCATAGGTTTAAGCTCAATAACTATTAAAAATATCTCTAGGTATTTTAGCCTACATCTAATTCTAACCTTGTCTAATTTTTACTGTGCCATGCAGAAAGGTGCAAAAAGTATGACCTACATTGAATAGTTCAAAGAGAAAGGACACACAAGGGATGCATTGGTGTTAGCATCCTAATTAGAAAATGAAACAGTTAAGTGGAGACGAAATATTTTTGTTCCATAATAGAGAAATTGTTCTAAGCCTACCTGGCAATGTCATCAATCACCATCTCTCCCATGGAAAAAAAAATAAAATATTGGCTTGTAATGTTCAAAAATGTCAAAGTTTTACCTTACTCAAGAGCAACATCGGGATATATCTATTAATTTTGTTATGGATCAGAAATGGAGGCAGAACAAACCAGACATTTAAATAAGATAAAAGTCCCTGGTTAAACTGACAAGAGACAAGAAAAACACTTAAGAATGACACTGAATGTTCCTATGTGCCAATGTAAAACATAAGAAATAAATCCACACAACAATTCATTGTTTTTTGTAATCTGACAAAAACTGACCTGAACGATATATAAAAAATATACTTGAATATGAAGGATTAATAAAATACTTTAGATACTTAGCAACTACGAAAAAACCACATATATTAAAGTGGAGAGAGCCACTAGATATGATTTGCTGTATGTTTATCAAACTGATTGGTATCCTTTAGAAGAACATTACAGCTTTTCTAAAGAAAAATTATCCAATAGATCTCTGCTCTGCCTCAGCACATGGTATGCCCAATGGTGGAATAAATATGTTTGAGGTCCATTCCTGCAAGCTGATGATATTTAATGAAAATTGATACATATTTAAATGAAATTTGAAATATTCATGCATAACAGAAAATATTTTCCTCCTAAAGTTGTATTTATAATAGTCAGGAGAATAATTTCCTACTGCCAATTCTGACACAGCAAAACATACAAATAATATATCATTAATACTGAATCCTATGGTCCAGACACAACAGAAGATTAAGCAGAGCAAGAGTTGGAATCAAATCAGGGTAAACATTCAGAGCTGACTGGTCTCCATTTTTTCTGACATTGCTGCATCAGGTCAAAATCCTAAAACAATGATAGCAAAAAGAGGGGAAAAAACAGATGGAAAGAAGATATAATATTAAATAAAACAAGGAGTAATTGAAACTCTTTAAGGAACACCAGCTATGATTTTAAGATGTGTAATTAGAAAGAAATAGTTCCCACATATTCCCCAAGTATCTCAGTAAAAGGTGTTGGCCAGAAGCAAGCTCCAAGAGGCCTCTGATCAGCCAGTGAGTCACACTACTAAGGAAAAAAGAAAGAAAACACTTGTTCAAATTGCTCAGAGGGTGAAAAGTTGTTAGGGAGAAGGAAAAGATAAACCAGAGCATGTTCAAATGACTTAAATGACTTACTGGTACAGTAGCTGCCTCCCAGTGAAAATTTCTACTAGACCTCCAAATACTCTACAGCTAAAAAAGTCTTTCATACCCATCACCATGTTTCCACAACCCCAATACAGTAATCAAACCAGTGACCAACTCTCCCTGCATAGTACCCTTTCTTGATGACTCACTTTGCTGCTCTCTATACATGCACTGAGGAAATGTAGCCAATTTCTGGACCTTGGCATCCTGTAATTGTCTTGATGCTTAGAGGTGTGTTGGCAAGTTGCATGGAAAATTTTCTTTTCTCGTGTGTCGAGACATCCTTACAGGGAGAAGATACACTGATAATGAAACAGAACTTCAGCACCTGACAAGGACAATAAGAACACTCCCAAAACAATCATGTCTTTTATGAAGTTTACATACAAGTATAGGAAATAGGGAGGAGGGATAATAACCATGCCAGCTTTCTAGAAAAAAAAACAAAAAACAAACAATTATTTTGTTTTTTCTACTAATCTTTTAGATTTATGAATCACCTCTTTTTGGAAAAGATTAGAATAATTAATCAATACTATTATAAACAAATTACTGCTCATAAGACCACTGGGAAAAGAAGGCAAAAATTTTAATTTTCTTTTATGTTTCTATTCAAAAGTCTTTTAAGTGAAGGAGGTTTGGCTCTGTTTTTAATTCAGTATTTTACTCTTGAGTTGCATTTCATAGTTTTGAACTGCCATCATATGAAGCTTATCAGTGTGGTATACATACAATAAACATATTTTATGTAAATTATTTATAGATGCATTCTCAGCATTTCATGTATATTACTCTAATATTACTCATTTGTCTCATAATCTGAGTAAATCATGGCTACACTTGTTCACTTTGTATTTTTTAGTTGTAAAAGTAAATCATAGCTATTAAGAATATCTCCTATAGTTCAGGTTTACTACCTATTCCAGTTAAATTATCACTTGGTAGATGAATAAACTGCTTAAAAATATCATGTCATTAAAAAAATTAGGGCACAAGAGAAAGAATATTGCATTTATTCACAGATGAAACTTCACTTGAAATTGCCACAAGTTATCTGGAAATAACTAAAGGTGGCTTTCAGCCCTTCGGTCCCTCATCTTCCCTTATCCTTTTCCAAGCATATTAATATTAATGAAATTCGACTATTTCACTGGGAGTAGGTCTATAAATACCAGAATGTGACTTTACTTTATAGTATCTAATAAGTGTATAGCTATGTGCAGATTCCTGAATGTTTCCTGAAAAACTGTACAAACAAGTTATTTTAATGATCAATTAATCAGCATTTCATAGAGGTACAGTAGACATTGGGTTTATCAATTGAAATTCAAGAACAAGTTATCTACATTTCTGACCAAAAAAGTCCAGGTACATAACAACAAAGCATGGTTCCAGCCCAGGAGTTTCAGAGAAGGAAAGGAAAGAAATTATATTACAACTTGTACATCCATAAAGCACCCAGAAAAAACTTGCTTTCTTGGACAAAGTTAAGAACACTTCATTTGTTAAAAATGACACCTGTGTTTTTTTTTTTTTTNATGGCCCCTTGTTTTTTTTTTTTTTTTTTTTTTTTAACTTACCAATAGTAAATGTATTCTCAGTTTTTACCAAAATGTGAGGAATTTGTATTATGAACCCCAAGTCTCCTTTCTGAAGTGTAAAATCTCATATTAGTCACATTACATGTAATAATATTTCCTTCTCTGCTTGCACTGGTATTCTATTTGTATACTAAACTGCACTCAATGCACCATTAATAATAAATAAGCTACAACCTGCAACCAAATGAATCTGTACCATTCAACCCAACAGAAGCACATGACCTAGATCACAATGTCAGAATATCCATTAAATCTTGTCCAAAAGGGCTCTGTACAATGGCAGTGGTATCTTTTGATTTCCCTGGCAATCCTAATGTCAGGTAATGACCCTGAGAACCTGTGGCAAATCTCATCCTCATCAGCCTTTAAAAACAAATAAATTGCAAATGCATATTCCTAAGGACCTGCTAAGCAGCATTCCTTGGCCTCACATACTGGAGAACTGGGGTTTGGCAGTCATTTTTGGTGTCTGGTGATCATTTCAGGTGTCAAACACAATGTTGTAGTGCAAGAATGTCAGACCAGTAGGTTTCAAGCAATTTAACGGTTTTTTTCTTGCATCCAACTATTGGCATCAGTTTTATTTTTCCTTTTTACTAGTCCAAACAAAAGACATCTTCCTCACATTTTTTCTGTCCCTATTTCAATGCTATCATGCTCAAGGTATATGATTTGAATAATAAAACACAATGTCAAAATGCCAATAGGTATCTGATTTTTCAGTGAATCTTAAAATAGAAAGTTCAATTCCTTTAACTTCATCAATACAACTAATTTCTACTTACTTATTTTAAAAGTTTCAATTTTTTTTGTTAAAGAGCACCAATAAAACTTTTTTTTGACCAAGGCTTCATTACACACAAAAAACAATAAGAAGCATAGAAAATATTATTGTATTGTAATAATAAAACCTTTTTTCCCCGATGTTCTTTTGCTAACAGGAATCAATCATTGATTTATTTTGATTGCTGTATTTATAAATACAAAATACACACAACTTTTGACCCTGGATATTGAAAAACCCATTTACTTGTGAGCAGCAACGTAAATGATCCTATAATTTTGAAATCTTTAAAGATCAGGGGAAAAAAACATTTAACAAATGAGATGGTTGAATCACTAGGGAGCTGGGTAGCTGAATGGTTTCCAGCCTTCATTTAACATGGATGAAGCTAGACACAATGTTGAAACTTTAGCAATCCCAACTAACATAATGAGAAACAAGACTGTCTCATGTTATATTCATGTTATTCTGTTTAATGAAAAAAACTCATACATTAGGAAGCAATCTGCAAGACAGGTACAACTCTCATTTCAGGCTTATTGAGTAGGCTGCAGGTAAAAAAACAATTACAGGCACAACGGGGCCTCTTTTTATCACAATTTATTTTTCCAAAAGTTCATCTGTGAATGCAGCACCAACTGAAAAGAACAACACATAAAAAATATAACCTGAAATTATTCATAAGGTACAAATGAATTTAAAAAATAAGAAAAAATATCTGGATGTTCTTCTAAACTAAAATAAATATCTCAGCAATAGTTCCCATCAGCCATCTGCAGTTCCACATAATATGAAATATTTTAACTAAATCTATTTGGTGAATACTTAAGGAATTTGGCCCAAGAGTTCTATGTACTTTATGTATTCTAAAGTTTTTTACAAATACAACGAAAAAGGTTCCATTGAAGGTATATTAAATATGTTAGACGCTCTTGAAATCAGAACAGGAAAAAGGAGTTTTTCTTCTGAAGTTGTTTATCTTCCTTCCCCAAGCCTCTCTGTTCACAGAGCAGCACTCATGTGGTATATGCTGTGCTTTAATAAAAATGAACTATGGCCTTATTAACAAAAGGAAGAGAACAAATTTTGCTTTAATAAAGAAGGTCATGCATAAGATTTTTCAACAATTGTTTTGGTAATGACACTCTTTATAGTCCTTGCAAAACTAAACCATTTTGTGGATTTATTGTTCTGAAGGGCCTGTTGCTCATGAAAATTAAAAACAATTTCCACTGGTAATAAAATCTCCTATAAAAGTACATTAGTTGTCACTCATATTTCAAGGTAAGAGCCAACATCCAAGTTCCAGCACTAACCTGTGTAAACTTTCTTGCTCCTCCTTCTGTGGCTTGAGAGACCATGCAGTTTGGCACAAGAGCCTGAAAACAGCAGTACCTTTTTAATGTTACCCATTGTGGAAACTTGTATGAGCTTTTATTCATTAAAAAAAAA